>JAQLOL010000009.1:16470057-16480848 GCA_029783665.1 Naso thynnoides | reverse complement strand
CACAGCCTTTCAGGAAATATTATTCTGCAGCCTGAGCTAATCTACATGCTTGATGGCTGACTGAAGGAAAATAACTGACCCTTAGCAGCGACCAGCGGAAACATTGAAAACTCGAATATGACGATATGGTCATCTGTTATATCGCGCATCAGTTCATACTCGAATATAACGAATATAATCGATATATCGCCCAGCCCTACTATTAACCACAGCCATTACTGCACTAACATAGCCACGGGAGTGTTGAGAAAAAAAAACAAAAAAACACTCATCCTCCACCAAGTAGCACCGGCACGACCTAATTAAATTCTAACTCGCACCTTTAAAAAATTAGGTTGCATATGCGACCTAATAGGTCGCACGCTGGAGCCCTGCCTTCCACATTTCCTCTTTGCACTAAAATGTTGCATGTATAACAACAAACTGTGCGAACATGATTTGGCGAAACCACAATCACACCAAGTTTCTCTCTGCAGAAGCAGAATTTAAGAGGCTCTGTTGTGTTTTTTAGAGGCTGTTTGCTTTTAAAAGAGTTAGTAGACTTTGTTTAACCACATTTGTAATTACCACTACAGTGCACCAGTAAAGAGAAATACACTTTGGTAAGATTTTCGAAGTATTTGTTTGGATTTTATTAGTCTGCAATGCTGTTTCTTAACCTAAACACTAATTGGACTCAACTGCCCCTAACAGACTAGCAGCGTTACAAGGTCTCAGCTGATTTTTGTCTCTATATTCAGTGGAACGGTGTGACGTGCGGCTCTTTCCTCTCCAGACAAGTATATAACAGCATCATTATAGAGCCACTTCAGCTAAAATCAGGCTGTTTAACACACACCAGGCTGCCAGCACTTCAGCTGGGTCAGCTGCTTCATGACGCCCTTTCATCACACACAGAGGCGGTGTGTGTGTGTGTTTATGTGTGTGTGTGCCTGTGTGTGCTTGCGTGTGCGTGTGTGTGTGTGTGTGCCTGTGTTTCAACGAAAATACAGCGTGTGTGGACCAGTTTCCATGTGTCTTTAAACTGTGATAATAGAGGTCCATTAGGAAGCAGACAGGGGGCCAGGGAGAGCAGCGTTCCTTCATTACAGCCTAATGGACATTAAACAGAAGTCTCACACACACACACACACACACACACACACACACACACACACGCACGCACATTAAAAAAGTAATGCTTTTGATAAAGCTGCCGCTACTCCAAGAAACAATTAATGATCATCTGAACTGTCTATGAAAGATTTATCCATCCACAGTGACCCACTGCATGTGTTTGTGGTCTTGTACTTGCACCTCAGCGAAGACCAGTGTGAGTTTTTAATCAACAGAGTGAAGTCATTTTTAGGAAGTGAGGACATTTTGGCCGGTCCTCACTATGTTTCCAGGCTTTTTGAGGGTTAAGACTTGGTTTTAGAGTTAAGGTTAGAATTAAGTTTAGGTTAAGGTTAGGGTTAGGGTTAGGCATTTAGTTTTGATGGTTAGGATTAGAGTAAGGGGCTATAAAATGCAATATGTCAGTGAATGTCCTCACAAAGAGAGCAATACAAACGTGTGTGTGTGTGTGTGCGCATATCCTCTACAAGTTGAGCCAAATAACGCCAAGTTAGATCCAGGCGACAACAGATCATTCACAGAAAGGACAGTTCCTTGGATTTTGGTTTAATCGTACTGACTTGGAGAAGTCCAACCTTTGGATGACCGTTGTCTAAGCCCCGCCCCTTTCCCCTCAGTGCTCAAATGACACACTGACTGAACCTATTAGCCTGAGGGCAACAATGCTGTTAATATTATTGCAATTCATGATATATGTTTGTAAGTTTCTGGAGAAGGGAAATTTTGATTTTTGTGTCTCTGAGGTTAAAAGGTTGGCGGATCTCTGACCTATACTAATAGTTATTTAAGTGAAGCTGTCATCTAGACAACACTTACATGGAACGGTAACGACAGGCTACATTTTTACTACAGTTGTGTGTTTCTACTTTTTGACAATCTGATTAATATTCATGCCGATGTTCATTGACTCCGAAGGTAGGGAGCTGTAAGTGAAGCTGTGACTGAGGGAAATATTAAAATTTCACACTTTTAATATCAAACTCAATTATCTTTGTCCCCGTGTGACTCACACTGCAGCTGCTGAGTGTCCAAATTCAGATTTTTTTGTGTGTGCTAATTTCTCTTTTCTGCACACACATGCACTTTGCACTTCAAGCGGTGACTTGTGTAATTCTTAGATAATTCAAAGTAAGTAATGTAAAAGAGACGGAGGTCTTGGTCCAATCCCATATTCACAAAGAAGGCAGATGGATGGAGTGTCTCGTTTCTTTGTGAGTTCACTGTCAGTTCAGTTCGGTGTCGGTTACATCCTCCAACGGATATGAAGTCACCCGAAAAAATCAGATATGAGCAGCAATTCAGCGCAGAGCATATTTGTGAGGTCAGCTTTGCCTGTATATTTTTTTTTCCTCTTCCTCGCTGCCTTTTCTTTGTTTTATGTAGTTGGACGAGAGCTGCAACGCTCCAAAGCTTCATCTCCAACAGCGACCATTTCAAAGTGAGGCAGAGTTCATCCTCGGCCGCTCAAAACCAGCCAGTCAGACGCTTTGAAAGCTCTGTTCGGATTCAACAGCTCCTCTGTCGTGCAGCAAATATCTCACTGCCTCGCTGCCAAAGCTTTTCTAATATCCTTTTAAATGTTACCATCGGACTATGACACCACAGTAAAATACAGGCGCCCATAAAGTCTCTATAAAACCTTTGAGACTTATGCACCCGCAGGTTTAACTTACCTTATAATTCCACCTCCCCCCTCTCTACTAAATGATCATAAACAATACAGTTATTGACTCAGGACTGGACACTTGCACGCTGTAGATCGACAGCCCCCTCCCTCTCTAATGATCCACTGTGCAGCAGTGCTATTCTGTTGCCTAGTAACCAGGTAGAGTTTCTAGTAAGGGCCTATTCACCGAGAGAATCCCACTGTCCTCAACTTCTCCCTCTACCTCTATATCCCACTCTCTTTCACACACACACACACACACAAATTGCAACACACACTTGTGCCGTTTGAAGCTGTTTTCATTAAACTCTGAACGTGTGCTTTAAATTCAGCCACCATTAACCTACAATCAACACTGTCATAAAACGAGGTTGTGGTAACTGTGGTTACTGTTCTTTGCATATTTGACTCTCTCCTCTCTCTTTCCCCTCACACCCACACACACACACACACACACACACACACACACACACACTCATACACAAACACATACAGGCCCATCTTTGCAGACAAATGTGCCACGGAGCTGAGAGAGAAGAGAACCAGGCAGAGGAGGCATCAGTTTTCAGGTCTCACCAGAGATTAAGTTAAGTATCAGGCTATAGCCATCGTGAACTATCGCTGTAAAAGCATTTCATATACTAACACTTACACTCACACACAAACACACACACACACATATAGGTGCAGAATAAGCGTGGAGGCACACGAGAAGCAGCCGTAAAACAAACAAGATCACTTTAACTCTCAATATTTATGTGCAAAAACCTAACAAGAGTATGTACTAAACGAATCATTAGGGCTGGAAATATGCAAATATTAACCCCTGAAGTGCCGACACAGCTGCTCTTTGTTAGAATTGAAGGAGGTCTGGGTTGAGACAAAGTTACTATAGGCTGAAATATTGCAGTGACATGATCTCCACGTCTCTTTCTCACTCACACACACACATGCACACTGTGCTTTGCTGTCCGCATTGCCATGACAACCCAGCGCAAGATGCTGATGGGTTTCCCAGATCTTTTATTTATTCATCCATCTCTGCATTGCTCTGTTTTAGACTACCACACACACACACACACACACACACACACACAGATGTGCATCTTTCCACATGTGTGCATCCATGCCTGCCCTCCCACTGTGCTTCCAAACACATAAGCCCTCATTTACAAACTGGTTTGATCATCAAAGTTTCTATCACATAGAAAATCGGTGTGTGTCAGGAGAGGCTGTGCGCCCGTGTTCAAGCAGATTTGTGCGCGCGGTTTTTTGTCGCCTCCGAAACACTGCTGTGTGAAATGAAAAGCCGTCCATACAAAGTGGGCCAAATGCTGCGTCTCTGTCTGTATTTCTGCGGGCATGTGTGCGTGTTTCTGTCATTCCAGCCATCTTTCAGACAGTAATGTGATCAGCAGCAGCGTGAGGGCTTCTGTGTTATTCATGTGGAGCTCGACTGTGGGGAAACAGCTTAGAACAGCAGGGACACACATGCAGCACAAACACACACACCAAGAACAACAACAACAAAAAAAAGCTCATTAGGAAATGCGGCGCTGCTACTAAACAGCAAGCGCAACAAGGCGATATGACCTAAAAACATAACTGAATACTAAAAACACTGATGCAGGCAGGATGGAGAGAAAGAGCTGCAGCCAACTGCGAGGGTCCACTTACGATCCCAACCCCGGCACGATGCACGGCCCCTGGGGAGCGCAGAGCTGACCTCCCCCTCCCAGCTCCTCCTCCAGAAAAGAAATACATTATCGCCTTTTCAGGGTATTTCTCACATCTCGAGGTTCATATCGGGTGTGTGTGAGTGAGTGTGTGTTTTTTGAAGATGCACTTTGAGGTACAGTTGCCCCCTCTGCATCTGTGGTTCCTCGGTTTTCAATTATACCTGCTGATTCCCTGTACTTCTACCTCCTACCCTCCTATTTTTATAGTCTGGATAAATCCACTCTTACTGAACTCTATTCCCCTCCAGCTCAACCCTTTGGCCAACATCACGCACCAACACACACACACGCACACACACACACTCATGCCTATAAATCAATATAGCCTGGGAGTCAGTCAGTCCATGTTAAATGAGAGACTGAGTGGAAGAGTGAGTGCCAAAGAAACACCCAGACAACAAAGTGTTCTCATTAACCAAAAAACAACAAAAAACATCCCCATTTCTAGCATGAATGTGTGTGTGTGTGTGTGTGTGTGTGTGTGTGTGTGTGTGTGTGTGTGTGTGTGTGTGTGTGTGTGTGTGTGTGTGTGAAAATGCATATTTCATACTGCAGTGCACTGAAAAAAACATGCACAACTGATCCTTGCCTTTAACAGAGCGCCATAAAAAAAAATCCACGAGTGCTTCGGCGCATTTGCAGTCAGGATTCGCACACGTTTCCGCAGCAATAAACGACAAAGGAACGGGAGGAGAAAGAGGCAGAAACAAAGAAGGAGCACACACACATTATTCAGCCGCAGCTTTTTTTGGAGAGAGACAAGACGGGGGTGGGGGAGGAGGGGGCTGGTTGAGAGAGTAGTTGTGTCTTGAGGATGAGGAAGCCGCTGCATCTTCACTGCAGCAGCCATCAACTAGCAGATAAAGACAATAAAAAGCACAACAGAAGTGCAGAGAGCGGAGAGGTACACGCTCACTCACACTTCAGTGCTGGGGATGACAAGAAACATGTAACTGTGATCAGCTATATGTACTAAAAAAAATAAGTCACTAAATTACAGTTTCTTGATTAAATAGCAGCGATTACAAAGGGTTAACGTCTTGGTATCTTCTTTACAGCTTCCCCGTGGAATAAAACATTCATCTTAAGCTTTTATATCTTGTCACTGAGCAGGAACAGCTTCTGTTAACATAGTTCCAGATGACACGGGTCAGCGAAGTCGCTTGGATAAATTTAAGTGCAACACCATCAAAGGTAGGATGGTTCAGAATGAGCTGTCTCTGCATTAAAGGGGTAGATCAGTATTTATGAGTGGGATCGTATGAGGTGCTCACGCACAGTCAGTCTATTATACTTATTATCATCTAGTCTATTGTTATATTCTTTAAGGAGAGGGAGGGAGAAATCGCTGCACCTAAAGTCAGCGTTGTACTGTTGCGGAAAAAGTTCAGCAGAAAAGTGGTTTTCAGCCACACATATAAACGCTTACCAAAAATTCAATATCTATTCAAATGTATCCTACATTTATCTACCTTTATTCACCGCTTTAGTGTGCTGCTAGACGGACGTTTATGTTGGCACCACGCCGCGCACTGTATCACTCCGCCAATCAGCTGTCTGGCTCAGGCAGTAGCCAAAATAAACCTTTGTCTGGCAGCAAAATAAAGCGGTGAAAAATCCTAAATTTGGTGTCGAATTGAAGGGATATTGATTTTTAAGGTAAGCAGTTGTGTAGGTGGCTACAATATGTTTTGCTGCTGACCCCGTCGGCAACAGTACAATGCTGACTTTCAGTGAAGCAATTTCTCCCCCCTTTCTCCTGAAGTGACACCGCTGATCAACATCTGCAGGAAGAAACAGACTGACTACGCATATGTGCCTCATACAACCCCACTTCACAAGTACCGTACTATCCCTTTAAAATCCCTAAAGGAACTTTTACCTGGTTGTAGAGGAGTCTAAATTTGATACTAATGCCTCACAACTTCCCCAGATTAGCAAATGAGACCATCGGCAAGGAGACTGGATATTACTGTCCTATCTTTCATAATGTCTTTGCCCGTTCCGCTGCAAAACACTTCACAGCACACAGACCAGAAGAGACGGTTTGTTTATGATTATGATCAACCTGCTTTTCTCTCTTTTACTACCTATATTTTCCTTTAGATGATTTCAGTATTTGTGTTTATGGCCGGACTGGTATTGTGCAAATAAGTTGCGTGATTCTTTCCTATAAATTCCAGAACAAAAGCTTGCGCTGAGAAGATCATAACCACAGTAGGCGGTATCGCTTTTGTCCACGGGTGCCGCTACGATCAACAGAAAATAAAATGTTCCTCGCAGGGGCTTTCAAACAGGCTCCAATCATCAAGCAGCATGCGCTTATCACATCAAATACAGTTTTTAAATATTGTTTAAAACGTTTGTCGGCAAAATAATGACAAAGTAATGCAATGTAAGTTGCATTACCCTTACGGAGTGATCTAAACAGATAGATGACAGGGTTTGACAAGGGAAAAAGTCACTGGTACTTCCATCGCACTTTTTTGGGGCCAAGACTTTGCACATTTATGCCAAATCTCATGCGTCTCTCCTGATTGAAATAAAGCATGGCCTAAGTTTAATCAGGACAATCAGGAAGAGTATCCATACGTCACTCATTCTCTCTCCCTCTCTTCTGCTGCTTCCTTGTTTCAGTTGATTAGGAGCGTTTGCTCTTTTACTACAATCAGTCAGTCTTATCTGTGCCGTTCTACTCTGTTGCTGTCAGCCTTCATTTCACTGTGTTTGATATTCGACATATGGATAATTGCAATCAGTTTAAATACATAGGGTAAAATTGCACCCAGCTGCGAAACTCTGTGCATGTGCTTGTGTTGTAATATCATTTGTGTATATTCTCCATGAATCAAACCTTGTGGCGATGCAGACAGCGGTTGCCACAATCCCTGCTGCTGTCAGTGGCTTCAGTGTGTCACACAATCGAAGCAGCTCGAGCCAGAGAAAAGCAGGCAGACGATAACAGGAACAAGAGAGCGTCAAGTTGTGCCACCTTGTAATGCAGCGCATTTCAGTGGATTCACAATGGAGTTACACCTGACTCGAGTAGTGAGTAAAGTCAGTATGTCTAACCGGGTAACTGGGTATCTGTAACCAACTACATTTCAAAAGTAACCTTCCCAGCACTGCTTGTGATTCACTGAAAATTGTGACCAATTTTCAGACGAGCATTGTGGTAAAGTGCACGCAGCGAGCAGAACAGATTGAATTTAAATGACCAATTTCTGTGCTCTTCGCCTCTCGCTGTGTTCCTGTTCATCTTGTGCAGTTCTCCTCTTCCATAATCCATCTTTGTGTCCTGATTCTTCTCTTTATCCCTCCTATCCATTCCCTCTCTTCTTGTTCTTGTCTTGACCTTACTTTTAACTCCCACCTATTGCCAACATCCTGCTCTTCTACCTCCTGTCCCCTGTCTTTGACCTACCCTGTCTGTTTTCTATCTTAGACTTCGCTGACTTCCTCTTTTACTTCATTTCTGGACTTTTGTTTTCCTTTCGTGTCAACCATTCACACTTGTCTCTCTCTTTTTCTCCCCTC
Source organism: Naso thynnoides (assembly GCA_029783665.1). Classification (NCBI taxonomy): domain Eukaryota; kingdom Metazoa; phylum Chordata; class Actinopteri; order Acanthuriformes; family Acanthuridae; genus Naso; species Naso thynnoides. Next base: position 16,472,790 of record JAQLOL010000009.1, on the reverse strand, counting down.
CTACATTCTTAGTCTTGTCTGTCCTCTTTTCTCCCTCGTGGCGGCTTTGCCTGACACCTACCTAGCTCGCACACATTCACTTCCCGCCATCATTCCGAGTCTAGGATTTGAGAGGCGCTTTGCCTGAGAGAAGCTGCAACACATTTTCTGCTCGGGTTTCCATGCAGAGAGTGACAGGGCAGGTTTTGAGTGGTGGGTTGATCCGCGGAAACGCAGAATACACTTCTAGACCATCATCAACATAGCGCGTAGCCATGGCAACAGCTGCCAAAAAAACCCTCCCACATTAAAGAGGGGCCAATCAGCGTGGCCACTGCCACTACAGAGAATTTGACTGACAGTTCTCACGGATAAAAGACAGAGCTGAGACATTCTATTTTCTCTTTTTTACTTTTTAACACACTGGATTCCAGTGTTGTAAATGGGTAAGAGCAGTGAGAAACTGTGAAATGGCTAATCAGCTATGGATAGTCTCATGGTATCAGGACACCGGCCCTCCTGGTGAAGCTCATCACTGGCAGGTGGAAAGAAGTGTCATGCAGCGCCATGACTCAGGAGGTGACACATGTCTGTCTGCAGCTCTCCCCAGGCCAAGTGTGCAGTTAGCAGTGACAAGGGCTGCAGCGTGCAGGGACCTGGCCGTTCAAAGCTGAGAGAACATAATTTTAACATTAATAAAACAGCAGGACAGAAATGACCTGTTTTACTGTGTTTGGACAGCAGAGGGACATTCAGGAACTCAGTAGTCTACTCCCTAACAGATTAACCCTTTGACCTCTGAACGCCAACAGCCTCCAGCTTCACTCAGATTGACCTTTAACCTTTGACAGAACAGACTCATCAGCATGTTCTGATGAACAACGACCTGGTCGGCTGAAGGAAAAGCTCTACCAGCACACGGATGTTGACACATTGTCTTTCTACGCATCCCACTGTAGTTATTAGCAGAGACTTTGTCTTCACTGACTGACATTACATGCTTATCTCCCAGTTTGATTCTCACACATCACTTGGGTGCCATTTCATTATACGCAATTCTTAAGTATCGCATTTCTGCAGCTATTGTGATTTGATATTAAATTCAATCTTTTTTATTCGTGTTTTACTCTAAATCATGACGAAAAAGTTAAATCATACACCTCAAGAGAATGTATGCCAAGAGTCATATTTCAAGCATCTTTGCTATACTTTATATAAAAAAAGTGGTAGGGAAATAAACTGCTACATTTGACAGAGCTGAATATACTTTAATCTTCTCTTCAGCAAAATTTTACATACTTACTTACTGTATGTCACTGTGGAAAAAGGCATCTGCTAAATGAATGCAGTGTAGTGTAACCTGAACCAAACCACGGCTGGGCAATCTCCATGTTTCTGCCCATAACCCTGGTGGTGGTATCCATAATTTCACAGAGAGCAGCTATCATCTTGCCAGCCACACAAACACACTAAAATCCACACACACACACACACACACACACACTGAAGTGCTTAGTGGAGTCAGACGCTCAGAGCCTGAAGCAGCAGAGGGTCACTGATGTGTGTCAACGTACAGAGCGGCACACACACCATTTGAGTGTGCACATATGTGCCCCTGTATGCCTATATGTGTGCGTACACTCTGCGTTTGCACACATGAAAGTCAGTGCTATTAGTTCCAGATCATTTTGCAAAGCAGCCCGTAGACAGTGAGCCCGGGGATAAACAAAGATCCTGCTGTATTGGAGGTAATCCCACGGCACATACAACTTAACACCCCGTGGACTCGTGCACCCACCCGACCACATTCACACGAGCGCGCGCACAAAGTGGCTTACGTGCACTAAGAAATTAAAAAACACCTGAAGAGCCAGCAGTGTTATACTGAAATGTTTGTTTACTTATTATGCCTGGCTACACACTGAACAACGATAATGATCCATGTACAGCTGGGTGTCATTAGAGATGTGACTTTCTGAGTGCAAATATGATACCTAAGTTTCCCTGTCAACACTTTTCGTAAAAAAAAAAAAATCTCTATAATAAGCAAGCTTTCAGCCATAGGCTGAAAGGTTTGCTTGTAATTCATACATTTTTCAATAAAATTTTTTAAGTTTACTGCCTTCACAAAATGAAAAGTTTGCAGCCCTTCGTAAAATACACGTACTTAAATGATGCATCAATGATGGTAAGCATATGCATTGGACTATGTATTGTATTGGTTCTGCTCTGTGCAGATGGCTGCACCGCATTCCTTTCCCAGCGATGCCTACAGATTCATCGGAAGAAAACAAGTTTAAGTAAGCACCTGCGGGTAGGACACAAGATCTCCCAGCTGACTTATACAAGCAACAAGAATCACGAATCAGAGGTAGCACCAAGCTGCTAAGTCAAAGAACTAAGGATCCACCAGTGGACTCCTCAGAGACACCGAAGTGATATGGTTGACTGACCTGCATCCAACCACAAAGCCTCACGAACCTGCTGCTTATTGGACTAATTGGCAGAGCAGCACACTGGAAAGGAAATATTTCCCCCTCGTGAACTTGGTAACGTAACAAGGCCTAAAATATCACAGCATAGCACAGCTTAGCACAAGACTGGTCAACTTCTGCCATCGTTTTCTTGATATATGTTTACATAGATTCATCGCTCTATATGATTATAGTTTCTCACACACAGGCCTGGAAGTACATACATGTGGCTAACCCCAATTTTAACTTGGCGCCTTAATTTTGCTCTCACTTTAAACAA
>JAQLOL010000009.1:16435229-16448507 GCA_029783665.1 Naso thynnoides | reverse complement strand
AATAAAGGTGAGATGTTGAAACATGGACTGTGGCGGGGGGGGATGGAAATGACAAGAGATAAATAAAAAAGAGGGGCTGACAGACAGGAAGGAGCAGACATCTCCTGCTGAGTCACACAGATCTGTGAAGCCTCATCACACTTCCAGAAACTTCTGTGCAGTCCTCGCATACTCAGCTGTGTGACGACATGCGTGTGCATTTGTGCGTGGATTTGTGTGTGTGTGTGTGTGTGCTGGTGCAGCTGTGCATTCCAATCAGAGAGATTTAACCCTCTCGCCCCCGCTGAGGAACGGATCCCCCCACCCCTCACATCTCCCTAACAATATCCTCTAATACCAAGTGCAGTGCTCCCATCTGGACCAGTAACTGCTACCAGTCAGTATCTGTGTGTGTGACTGCGTCTGCCTCGCGCCTCACATTCACAGAAAGAAGAATTAGCCCCCTGCTATGCTAACATAAACCTGAATCACAAAGAATTAAACAGGCTTCTAATTAAATTAACTTGATCTGGCTGCAGCCTTACAGTGTTTCAAAACAGACTGGAAAACCTTTTGAGGCTCTGACACACCAACCCAACAAGAACTATATGATAAAGGCTGACCGTTGCGTCACCACATGTTGCTTGCATCTCGGCCAGAAAGACGGACTTGCACATCCTGCGAAGACTCCAGCTGAATGCCAACATGTATGTTTGGTGCCTGCATAAATAAATCTCCAAACCGGCAGTTAGAGGTCGCCTGTCACAGACAAGGAAACCGAATGAATGCAGATACACAAACCATTGTTAGTAGGTTTCGTGAAATAATTATTTTCAATTAAGAATATAATAGCAAGCAGCAAATGACACTGGATTTGTCAGAGCGTGGTCGTTTGGTTTTGGAGGAGGAAAAGAAGAGACAGAGGAGGAAATTAAAAGAAAGCGCACTTGGGTGAAATCATGGATGTAACAGCGACACGCGCGAAAGGCTTTCCTGAACTGATGCTGGAAACTGGAGTTAAATGAAACCTCCGGTGCTCTGTTCAGGTCCAAATGTAGAAGGAATTCATCAGTCCACTTACCCAAATGCAAAAACACAGACGACTGGGATTGTAATTCTGTGGGGGAACAGCTAATCTCTCGCAGTGTATGTTTTCTCTCACTGATGGGCTCAGTCGCCGATTCAACATGCTGAGTAAGCCAAAAAGCTGCCGACAAGGGCCAACTATAGCCAACAGTGCGTGACATCCTGCAAAAACTAGATCGACAGATGACAGATCTCCAGTGTTTGACTATGCCCGATGGCCGGACAGGAGCTTGGTTTGTCGATGCTGTTTGGCTACTGCAGACAGAAATTTCTTGTAATTTTCAGGCTCAACATTTATCAACAACGTCTACCTGCCAAATCTTTTAAAAACTGTAGCTTCCATTTATAAAGTAGAATTTACCATTGTGTCTCTGTTTTTGACTACTTTTTATGCAGTAACCTTAAAGTGATGAGCTACAGACCTACATGTCAATTCATAATATAACTGGCAGGAGCAACAGGTTCCAAAATACACAGACAGTATCAGTTAAAAACACCAGAATCGACATTTCAAGAGCCTCTGACTTGCGTACCGTGGCATGTTTCTGGTACAAACATGATATACTGGTGGGAAAAAACAGTGGGAGGAATTTGACTGGACCAGTGAAAAGCTGGACGTATCACAGCAAACATGGAGATTACAGTCATACAATGAGTGAGGCTAATGTTAGCCTAACATTAGCCTGAAATTGGTTGAAATTGCTCAAAATGACAAAAGTCACATGACTGTTTTTTTTTTAAAATCTAAAAATAAAAAGAAACTGCTTATATGTTTTTTGAGGTTGTTCTTTTCTAAGCTAACAGACTTCAAATAAGCAAACAACTTGAGAGTGACCAGTGACGTGAACAATCAGGATTAAAAAGACATTTCTCATTTCAAGTGGACTTTAAAGGAGCTCCATTAAAAGTGTGTCTTCACAAAAATGAACGAATGCAAACCTTGGTGAGAAACATTTAAATTTAAATTTAATTGAAAAAAGGAACCATAGCCTACATGGTTATGTGGTACGGAAATGTGTGGCAAAACATTCACAACACAGCAAAAACCATTTCTGGCAAGATTGTCAAAGTACTCAAAATTGATGCTATTTGACCATAAACAGAATTGATGAGTAGCTTTCTGAAAGGTTGCACTGCTGTCTGGCTTGCTGCATCCCCTTAATCTCTTTCCTGCCCAGGGAAAAACTCATTTAAACTGTTTTCCTGTAGGTTTAACAATTAAAACAAACATGAGGTAACACTTTTGATCCTGAGGAGGCCAAAAGTGTGAAACTCAATGCTGAAAATGAAAACAGACAGAGAAATTTTTATAATGAGGCTTTGTTTTCAAGATTAACCAATTCTGGCCTGCATTCACTGTTTTTCATAGTTATGATAAAAATGACAATCAAACTGAATTGTCAGTACGTCTTTTTCACTGCAGCATTACAGCAGCATTACAATTGAAAGAGACTGGGCTGGAATAAACGACAGCTGTGTGCCACTTTGTTTCCATTTTGTGGGTATGCTTGAACAAATATGGTTCTCTAACATAACGAAAGCTCTTTATTTTTAACCCCAAAATAAATGACAACGAAATGGTCGATACTGAGCTGAAAGTTGGAAGCTTCTGTGCGCTAACAGGAAATGCAGCATCTCATTTGCTCTCATCTTTCTGCCTCAGTTGCTCTGTCCTCACCAGACTTTCAGCTAAGTTTCATCATCCGCCTTTCTGTTCTCAAAGCAGAGCGCGCGCAAACACACACACACACACACACACACACACACACACACACACACACACACACACAGGGAACTTAAAACCGTGTAAATATGGCTTATTAGACCTGAGAGTCAAACATTACCCACTGTTAAGATGTAGCATGTGCGTGAGTGTGTTAGAGGGTTCACGTGCACGTGTGTATAGGAAAGATTGTGTATCATGAGGAAAGAGGAGAGGATTTCTAATGACTTCTGCGACGGCATCGCCTTCATGTAACTGGCTTGACTGCTCTCACTAATGAGACAGTGATACACACACACACACACACACACACACACAAGCACAGGAGCAGTCCTCTTAACAGACACGGTGGATCACCATTTTATCCGATCTCCCTCCAAACTACCCCACTCTTTAATCCATTTCCTGGCCTGTAAGTGTGTGTCTGCCTATGTGTGCGTATGTGTGTGTGTGTGTGTGAGGTCAAAAGGTCCTTGTCCTGACAGCTTCTCGTGGTTAATCCTCCCCCACCATCTCTCACGGTGCCACAAGAGAAGTTTCCCTTTTCTCTCTACTTTAAAGAAAAAGAGATGAGGGAAGTCTAAGCGACAAAAAAAGTCTTGATCATTCTGTTTTCATTTATTTATTTATTTATCTATTTTTTGCTTTGCAATTGTTCTTTTATTTTAGGGTTTAAATGGTACGTTTAACATATACTACACAGCATGTGTGCGTCTGTGTGTGAATGTGTGTGGGTGTGGGATTAAACATATGTTCATCAAAGAAGGATTACTGTCCAGTGGCGAACCTGCTGATACTGATCTCACACACACACACACACAGTCCTGAACTGCAGAGGTTATGAGGTTGGTGTGCTGGGTCAGTGGACCTACGCATCACCCAATGATAATCACCTTCCCAGCCGCCTAACCAATCAGAGCGCCGCTTCTAAGAACAGATGGCATCGCCTCTGTAATCTCGGGTATGACTTTGTCTTGAGCTTTGATATGTTGCTTGAAGGAATATTTATGTCAATCATCTGCACGTTTTCTCACTCTTGTGTAGCGTTCGCAGAAAATGCAGCTGATGCACAGACAAATCAGGACTTCGGATGCTGTCTTCAGTAATTTTATGCCATTAATTGTCATGCTTTGCGAAAAACCAGTGAAAACCTGCTGAAGGTGGAGAACGTAACACATTGAACGCTGTAGCCAACTGACAGTTCACTAAGCCTCCATCTCTTGTTGCTGTTCCTGTCAAGCTTTGCAGTCTCTCACGCAGTGTCACAAGGACAACAGGCACAAACTTACAACTTGGTTTTACTTGGAAATGATCTAAAATAATGGCGTCTTGTTTTCACAAAACCAGGGTTATCATTTCTACTCAACGACAATGACAGCTGGTGCTAGCATTTTATTGTAGTTAGCCAGTTAGCTAGGTATCTTTACATCTGAGTTTGTTAAAAAAGTATGTCTAGATGACTTGTTTAGAGGAAAAAAAAAACACCTTGTTGAGTTTTAAGTCTTTAATTTGCACCAAATGGCTTCATTTACAGAATGATAGCATTACTACTGTGCTGTAGCAAGTAACTTAATTCGATTTGATCGGACAAGCTAAAGTTTGCCAATTACTTTATGTAAACAATACGATTATTTCCTTGTCACTTCTGTTCTCCTAGTCTTGGAAAGTCTTGAAACTAAAAATGTCACTCTCAACACTTTTTGGCTTCAAAGTATCCCTCATATCTGTTTGGTGCACATGTGGAGAAATTCTGAGCCTTACAGATTGGCTCAGCCGGGAAATGGTTGCTAGCCTCAATTAACAAACGCTTTAAGGGGAAAAATTTTTCTTTTGTTGTGTGTGTTACAAACTGACTCAGATAACGTGTCAAGGAAACAAACAATTCTTCGAACTAAAGATAACAAAAATGAACAATGTGAAAATCTGCAATGTATGGGTGGATGTTTGCTGTGAAGGTGCTGACGCTGCAAATAAGGGGGGAATTTAGTGATAGTGTGAGCACAGGAGGTACATCTTCAGTTTGTAATTTGATGTTCATCTGCTAATCAATCCTGCCTTGGACCGAAAGTCTTGATGTCATCCTGAAGCCTTTTTTTCCTGCTTGGAGGAGAGATGACGGATCTCTGAGGATTACGTGACGTCATTCAGTCACGTTAGATCGATCATTCCTTAGCGAAAAACATTTAGCCAAATAAATAATTTCCCAGTGTTCAAAAGACACCAAAATCATATTTTGAGTTATTCAATAATGCATTCACAATCAGGAAATCAATAAATACAGATGCAAACGATAAATAAATAATTATATAATGCATTCTGTCAGTGGAAATCATTTCTGTGCCTCTCAGCAGGAAACCGTGCAGAATATATATAAGAGTCCAGACTGTTATGTATGCAGACATGTTTGTCCAACCGTTCACAGCGCTGTGTGTCATTGGTATAAGCACAGTGCACGTGCAGGGATGAACTTAACTTCGAGTCTCCTCAGCTGGTAAAGCCAAACAAAAACTGATTCAGTTGTGAAAAGCTGCCGCCATCGTTGAAAACTTATGGCTTGAACACACTACGTGACCTGCAAAGTCATCAGGTCTCCTGACTGTTCACACTTTACAACTGTCTGTCTGGAATCAGGAGTCTTCAGTCACTGAGGTTTTCACACTACGTGACTACTCACCGACAAGGAATCCTTTCACTGGGAGGAGCCTACGATGAGTGTGTGAGGTCCCCAGTTATTCAATATAGTTAAATATTGTGACTTCAAATACAGCTCCAGCACAACGTTGATGCTGCAGCCGACCACCTGAAAAGTCGGCACTAATAAGCACTGTTGTTGTTGTAAAATATTTCCTATTTTGTGCACTCCGCTCTGTGCTGTTCAGAGAGAGAGAGAGCAGCTCTGGTTGAACAAGCTTAACACTAGAACGGCCATGACGGTCATTTTGACCATTCTCAAATTTTTAATGTCATATAACTTTGTTGGTTTTAAAATTGCAGTGCTGCTGGTCCCTGACTTTTCCTAAAAATGTCTGCATTTCCATTCAAAATGCTATTTATACAAATTGCACTAAAGGCAAAAAAAAAAAAAAGTGATTATTGCTTTCTATGTCAGCACAGGCGGTCACAATGACCGCACTGTTTTTTTTAAACACGGTTAAAAATTATACATTTCACGCAGTGGAAGCTGCATCTTGGTTGCTTGGCAGACATCATTGTCTATGTCCAAAGTGAACTGTAGAGAGGGGCTGTGAGTTCATTTAATTAAAGAGGTCATTTTTGTCCCTTAAAGCAGAGCTAACCTGCATCAGTCGGGAGTGAATGTGGATGATCCGTCTCTGACAAAAGCAGACATTTTATTTTCCTTCTCAGCTTATCTTCGCATGTTACTTAATTCTTTAAAAAGATATCCTGACAAAATAAATTCATTATCCCCTATACTGGGCATTTATCTTGAGAGATATTAAAATCTGAAATCTGGTGGTCAAAATGAGCAGTCATGGCCTACTACCACACATAGGACAGCCTTTCTAGTAGGTATGGAATTCTGACCCTTCTAGTGTTAAACAAATGAAAGAGAGGGAGCGCAGTAACGGGAAAGCCGATCAAACAGAGACGTGAAATGTTATTTTCTGGTAGTTTCACAGAAGTTGAGTAAAAATAAAAACCTACAGGCTTTTGGATTGCTGTTTATTTTGCTATGTGTGGCGCATGTTGGCTTCTGCATATGCTGGTGTGGGAATTTTGGTGTAAATTGCATCATGTCAGGTACTATTTGGCTTTAAAAAAAAAAAAAAAAAAACTAGACTGCTACTGACAGTCTGTCCAGCCTTGGTACTTGCACACCTTTGACTGGGCCAGATATTTAGCATGCCAGACATCCTGCAACTTTAAGTAACGCTGTCGGCAAGCTCATTATTGTGTCCTTGAACAGTTCACGCACGCAGACTGTCATTCACGGGAGCCCACTCTGATTTGCCTACAATCTGAGACTTTTTGCCCATGATCTCCAAAAACTGTAGACAGCAGCAGACAGCAAGATCAGGGCTAAAATCTTGTGGTCCGAACTTGGCATTAGGTTGCTTCTTAATTTCTCTACGGGCATATTTTCTCAAATCTCTGCATGCATCTCCAGCTGAAGACTTAAACACAAGTGAGGGACACAAGAGTGCAATTATAAGACTTTTAAAGTATCCATGGGCTTTTTTTTTTTATAGCCAAAAAGGTCCAGGCGAATGAGATCAGCTGAAAACCTCCCAGTGCCTGCTTGGGTTTGCTGGAACAACTTTTTAAGACAGTGGGAGGGGCTTCCCATTTGCTTTGATTGGCGCTCACTGTAGGTGTTTTGCTCAATTCTGTCAAACTTTCAGATGGATAAGGCAACTGAACCTCACTCTGCAGTTGACTGCAGCATGGACCACATTCATGTCTTATTTTTAACCTGAGAGCAGAGCACAGCACTTCCGAGATTCAGCTCTCTCTCAAGATGCTCAAGGACACTTCAGACCACCAATCCAGCCACTAATGGACCTGCTCCAACACCTGAGCCACAATCGCCCCGTGCATTGCAAAGTGATTGGGTAAATGTAAGCCAGACATGCTGAAGAGTAAACAGGTAATCAATCCACCTGACAGCACTGTTCTATAAAGTTATGCCAATCCATGTGTGTCTGAAGCTTTCCTTTGACACTGTGTGCACTTAAACTGTTATTTATGTTCTCATCGCTTATAGTGTGAACAAAGTGGTTACTCTTTAAAACTCAGTGCTTCCCTGTGACATCTGTAACCAATGTGTGTTTGTGCATGTGTAGTGAGAGAGAAAGAGCGCTTGTCAGTTGATTTATGGGCTTCTGGGAAGCTGCACAGTGCAGCTGCTGTCACACCACAGATCAAAGGGGATTCCAAGACAACTGAGGGGGAAGGGAGGCGGAGGCAGAGGACATGTTGGGCGGAGAAGGAGAGTTTGACGCAGTGAGGAGAACTTCATGAAGCCCGCTGCACCGATGTCAGCTGGTTAAAATCTCTGATCTTTAGAGGACGCCGCTGCTATAAGAGGGATACAGTTAGACCCTTCAGATCTCACACAATTTAGTGGGCTTCTGTGATCGCCCATGTCATTATCGCACATTGCGGTGGAAGTCTTTTTCAAACACATCCATTTTTCCTAATAAATTGCAAATGCTGTTTCTGTATATTTTATTATTTTCCTTCCTGAGTGGTATTGTGTTTGCTGCAACAGCCTATTATTTCCACGAAGGTCATTAATCATCTAATCTAATCTGCAGAGTGATGCTGCTCTGCCCTGCTGCTGGTTACGTAGCCGTTGTAATCCAATTGGTGCGTCAGTTGCTAATTCTGCGAAACAGCAGACGTCAATCCAGATGGCTTTAAAAAATAACCCACAGGACTCCGCAGTTAACTTACACACAATAAATAATTCCAGCTGGGACATTTACCAGAATAGAAATTATTTTTCTAGACAGAGAGAGTTTTTCCGGAGTCTGAGCATCAAAATCTGCTCTGTATCCCAGTCATCTAGTGTTTATGGAAGAAAAACTTAATTGATAATCATTTATAATCATCTAAGGTTTCAGTTCGATATATCAATTATATTTTAAACAAGGTTCGACTTAAAACTGGGGTAGGCAATTTATGTTCGGCGTCACCCCGCAAAATATTTCATAATAACCTTTCAGTAATTTGTAATTCAAGTAGTCTGAAAGAACACTAGACTTCTGCACCTCTCAGTGCATCTGTATTCAGACCACGACAGGGTGTTTTTTGGCCAATCACGGTCATTTCTGAGAGCATGTGATCCTACTGGCGGCTCTACATTGAGCTTCTTAGTAACAGGTGACGGCACTGGGACCAGATTGGCTGTTGAAACAAGTGATGCGCCGTGCTTTTAAAAACTGGCCTCTGGCTGCTTGACAAGCTGAGTTGCAGGCGACACTGTCAGCCAGCTTGAGCCGAGCTAAGACGGACCAGTTTACCCTTCTGCAGCTTTCCCTGCGGCTGTCTCTTCTTGTTGTGAATATTTGGTGTAAAGTGGCCTTAAAAGAGAGAGCGACCGCAGAACGAAACAAAAAAATTAAACACAAGCTGGAGCAAAAACATGGAGGCGAGAGTGTAATTGATTTGATTCCTTTGGAGTCTCATGTTACGGCTAGCTTGATTTTCAGACTTTGCCTACCTCAGCCTTTAGCAAAAGACAAAAAAACAATAATTCTTCTAAAATAGAAAAACCGAGGAATATAAAACACAATGATGTCATTTTTAATACAATAAATAAGATGCATGCTACAGCTGTGTTGCATTTCAAAATGCTAAGTGTAGAGGTGGCATTAATGCCAGCAACGTCAGTTGAAGAGAGTGAAACAGAAGCAGATTTGCTTGTTAATAGAAGTGATGAAACATCAGTTTGATGTGTTTGCCTGGCTCAACATCAATCCTAACTCTATGGCTCGCAAGCCCATAACCTCCTGCCTCTCCCTACGTTTTGCATTAGACATGAAAGTGTGACCTACTTTTTCCCAATTGAGTCCAATCTTCTCCATCTAAGGGAGTTCTTGTGCGGACAACCCACCATCAAACAAGGTTGCTGTCCTGCTTCCTAACAATCAGCTGCGTCTTCGAACAGATAAGCTCGCTCAGCTTCCTTCTGGAGTTGCATTTTTTTTTGGTCCAGACGGCCAGCCTGCCCTTTGATCTTGTCCGTGTTGTTCCAGGTGATACTCAAGTCGCCAAAATAAGGGGGCCATGCCACGCCCACTTGTATAATGGCAGTAGCACCCTGCTGTGTGGTGTGTATTAATAAAAAGAGAAACCAATTTTTCATGTGGTACAATATGAAGTCAAAGAAAATTGTCTATCTTTCTGTGTGGACACACCATTAGAATCCCTAAAGCATGCCTATTCACAAGACACTACCATAACAGTGGTTAATTCAAGCTGCATGAATGCAAAGAGACAAAAAGCAAAAAGGAGACAGCTGAGAGGAAAATGATAAGTTTGGAAATCAGTTTGTCTGAGCTGTCACACACAGCCACAGAAAACATTCATCAGCGAACTGGTGCATTGACTACCTGCAGCCCAAAGACTAAAAACAACACCAGCGACTCTTAACACAGTTTGTATAAAATCCATTTTGTCATGAGGTAAAACACTGAGACTCCAACATTCCCACAGTCTGTCACAGTCTGTTGTCTTTGGAACGTTGAACTTTGAATTCCTCTTGGCTGGTACGTTTACAGTAAACTGTTCGTTCAATAACAACTGCAGCTATCAGCAGCTTTATCTTTTCTTTTTGCAATGCACTGTGGTACAATAACAGCATATTATTAATGTATCTCTGATGGGCCCCAGTTAAGTCATTTTTATACTGTCAATAAATAACAAGTTGGTTTAATGTTTTTTTTTTCTAGCATGAATGTGGCAGTCCATTTTTGAATGCAGGTGATATATCAGTCCTTCCCATTGACTTCTGCTCTGTTTAAAGCATCCATGTCCTCACTGTTTTAGCCTGGGCCCAGACCATCAACTCCGCCCACTTTTCCAAAGAAAGGGGGCTAGATTTTCCCTAACCCTTCCTCATTGGTCATTCCTTTTTAAAATTAATCCGCGCAAACGGTCATCACATTGCCAGGAGGCGTTTCGTCTATTGTGGACTGTGTGGAAGGAAGTCTGCCGAAGTGAGACAACCCAAAATCCAAAAATGTCTCCACAAGCTGTTAGATGATCACGCAGATGTTTTCTATATTTTGTTGTTATTGAGATTCTGATCCACCGTGCGTCATGTGAAGAGACAAATAAACGTTTTTCGCTTTAAATCACTTCACACTATCAACGTGAGTAGACGCGGGACAACAGGACGTAACAAGCTTAACAAGAGGCTTCCTGCCTCTTGCTACCGAGGACAGACATTGTCCCTCCTAGCAGAAGCTGGTTAGAAGCACTGGTACAAACAGACGGGTGGCAGCTACTTTTCAATCCATAAGTTTGACATTCTTAAAAAAATGAAAAAATCATATCAAAGACCCCACATACAACCACATTACTGTTTTTGGTCCTGTGAGGTGCACTGTTGGTTAAAATGGCGGATCATTCTTGACAAACAGCTGCGTTAGTCCCTCCCGTGGCTCCCCACTCCCTGCGCTCATTGGATAATCGCCTTCTGAAACCCAAACAATCATGGTTTAAAAGCACAATGACAGACAAAGTGGAGTGGGTGGAGTCGACGGTCTGGGCCCAGGCTATCACTGTTCAACTTATACAGGCATTTTGCTTTTTTTTTTTTTTACAAAGTCACAACACATTTTCAAATGTGGTATTAAGAGGCATCTGCTCTCCAAAGAAGGTAATGAACTGGCGTGGTAAGCAAAAATGGACTTTGGTGCATACACTGCACATAATTAAAACCGTGTTATTTGTACACAAACTGATGAGATTAGGCTAATAAGCCCCAAACACTGAGCACATGTGGTGATTAAAAAAGAGAAAAAGGTGACACAATGTTGAAACACATCAGGAGTGATCAAGAGGAAAGAAGACACGCTGGGAAGAGCGACAACATTTGAGCAAATGAGGAAATGTCAAGTACACAAGACAGGCTGGGTGCCAAGCACGGACGGGACTAACGAGACAGAAGTAGGACTGTGGGATAACTTGCAGTCGGGAGAGGATGAGTCAGAGAAGGAATGGAGTGTGGAGTAGCAGGGGGGTTAAGTAGGGGATACAGACAAGCCTGAGTAAGATACTTTGTGGAAAGTGTACCCTTTCTAAACTTAACGGAGGGATGTCTCAATAGCTCACCTGGTAGAGTTCGCCCCATTTAATGAGGCTGTGTGGCTGCACCCCTGTCATTTTCTGATCTATCCTACTGAAATTAAGGCAAAAAGTTAAAAAAAAAAACAAACTTAAAAAATCAGTCAGAGAGGAGGTGTATGGCATCACATCAGATTTAAGGCGGTATAGTTCAGTGATCTCAGGGTACACCAAGTATGTGAAGTTTGTCACAGTAACGTCTCATAATGTTTGCTTGATTGTCTCATATTCATATTTGCTGTAATATGCTCTGCTCCGCCCACTTGACATTTTATGTAGGTTACCACAAATGCCAATTCAATCAGGAAAACCTAAAGGGGTCGTGAATTTAAATTTGTTTTGATCCTTTAGGGTTTTCAATAATGAAGCCACAAATGTGGAAACTGCCGCTTTGACACAACACAGAAGTGCAGCAGCGGGAACAAGACATTTAAGAGAAAACTCGAATAAAATAAGATGAATTCAATTTAATAAAGCGCACGACATCAAGTGAGTGTGATTCATGTAGTGTGCTAGACAGCTACCAAACAAGGAAACAGGCAGGACCGCAGGACAACTGATGGTCAGGTCCAATTACCAGGAAAAATACTCCTTGAGACAGATGACGCTGTGGGTAAACAGTGATCTCTGACAGGTGTGTGTGTGTGTGTGTGTGTTTGTGTGTGTGTGTGTGTGACAGGGTTAAAGAAAGACTGAAAGGCTAAGACGTATGTTTGTGGGTGGGTGGGTGCTGCGGCTAAGCGAGTAGAGACTGTGCTCTCATACACTGCTTGGGATTTTAATTTATTGCTCATGTTCTTTCTCTCTGGCACCAAACTGTTTCGCACAATCTCCTCCATCGTACAAATGCTCTCTGTTTAACAAGGCGATTGTGATTCAGAGCACAGCTCACAATTGCATTTCTCTAACAGGGAGAGAAGTATGGCGGCACTGAAATCACAGATCCAACCGTGTCTCTGACAAATTTTGTTCATTTGCTTTTTGCAAATGGCTGACAAGTCATTGCCCAGTGCTTAATGTTTCAAATGTAATCTGGGTGGGGGTTCCTTTTCCAAAAGGAGTATTTACCAGCTGTGACAGGTTGGCTGGTATTGTTTACACCAACCACAGATGCTGTTACATATACTGTGACACTTGTTTATATGTTTCAGACAGATTTTGTCTGTGTGCTATGATATAAACCATGTGCAAGAGGAAGTAAAACTCACAAGAATTTCCTTTACACCAAAATGCATGCTGAGTTCAAAGATGGGTGTGGTCCGAGCAAGGAGAACTAGGGGGTTAGGAAGCACACACACTTTATACCCTTGAGCCGCATTTGTTTTAAGCTGCGGTTTACTGTATCCCAGGTTCAATTCCACACTAAGACATAAGGTGAAACTTAAGACCATCTTGAGACGGGATCACACCAACTGCAGCGCATATTCGGTTTATGTGGTACAATGAAACACCCAGACATGTGAAAAATGAGCTTGGACTTTGCCAGACTGGTTCAGTATGCTGCGCTATCCCTGCATGGTCAACTTCTGTCCATGTTCGCATTGATAGTGCGTGTGTTTTGCTAAAACTTTCCCTTGTTGGATACAAAGAATGTACAACAATAAAGGTAGTAAATATTGAATGTGTCACTATTTATTTATTTATTTTTTTTTTGGGGGGGGGGGGGGGGGGGG
>JAQLOL010000009.1:16420470-16435129 GCA_029783665.1 Naso thynnoides | reverse complement strand
ATAGATAGATAGATAGATAGATAGATAGATAGATAGATAGATAGATAGATAGATAGATAGATAGATAGATAGACTGCCATCGATGGGGATAAATAAATACATAAGCTGATCTATGTTCAGGACTGTTTCTCAGTTAGACGTGGTGACTTCCTCAGGTTTTCTTGTGTTAATTAGCAAGTTAAGTAAGTAAGTAAGGAAGGAAGTGGGTGGGTGAAATTTTATTAACTTTGGGCAGAGCCTGGCTAGATGTTTCCCCCAGTTTCATGATGGTGTGCTAACCTAAGCTAACTGAAGCTAACTGCAGCACTGCATTTACTCTTCAGACATGAGACTAATGTCAACATTCTGGCCTGACTAATGGGAAAAGTATTTTTCAAGCACGTCAGTGTTACAGAACTGAATGCCAGATTTGAGGTTGCAATGGAGCATGTTCGAATGTGTATTAATATTTAGAGAAATAGTTACAGATGATTAATTTTTACCTCCTAAATGAGTTGTGTCTACAGTTGTAACAAAGCATGTCTAGCTGGGCGGAGTTTGCTCTACAGTGCTTAGAGCCCTGCCGAGATTCTGGTATGCAGTCACTCACATTCTGAGAAATCAGAACAGTTATAATACCTTTTCTTAGGAAATTTAATTGCACACAATATTTTTCCTCTGACCCTCTATTCCACAGAACTCCACCACTGGACAGACCAACCCGCAGAAATCAACAACAACAAAGCAACAAAAGTGAAATGATCACACGACTTCCTGAAGCCATTTACTTTATACAGCCAGCAGAGTTCCATGGAACCCTCATCAAAGCTCGATAAATTGCTGCTGAGAGCTGAATCTTGTTTCCTGCTGTGGTCCATGAGCCCATAAAGCCATATATTCCACTCAATAACCCAATGACACTAAAAAGAGCATTAAAATAACAAATGATAGGTCAAAAAGCCTACAAAGACGTTGAATAAATGTGAGTGAGAAGGTCAGACAAGTTGCTGCTACATAAACAATGACAGCATTGAAAGCAGCTTTGGTGTCAGCAGAGTTATCTTTCTCAGGCTGTAGTAGCTTTCAGTCTTCTCCTTGAATCACACGCCAGCGCACGCACGATGCAGTCACACAGAAAAATGCACAATCATGTGTGAACACGACACATGCACGCAGGAATTCTCACAGGTAAATGTCCTGGCCCAGACTGTTTTTCCTTCCATCCTCTGTGTGTTTACGTGTGTTGCCGAGCGTTCAGAATGCGTTTACTGTGCGAGGGCCCGTCCTGTCACGATGGAGGGGACAGACCGGAGGCGACATGTCACAGCACTGGGCCACAATGGAAAACACATCTCTGCCATTCAAATGTCCCACGACTGTGACACTGTGATGTGATGAGCTGGTTACTGAGCAGAACTCTGACTGCTCGTGCTGTGGATGCCATTTTAACACTGTCAGAGATCTGGGGGAAAAAAAATGATTGATCATCTTTGCTGATTTTATCACTGTGTCACTATTACATCTGCTCAGTTTGGACACAGGTTGTCCATATTGAGTAATCATTGCTTTTCTAATGGAAGACCACCTGTTTAAACAATGACTGTTTTACATTATTGACTAGGGTCGCACCCACATGGAATTTTTGGGGCCGATGCCCGTATAGATATTAGGGAACAAGTAAAATTCCCATATCTGATATATCAGCTGATATATTTCTAATATTGGATGAATGTGGTTATTGAATAATTTTGAAAAAGACATTTAAAGAAGGCAGAATATCTTACATTCGAACAAATTTTACTCCAAGCATCAGTGCACTGAACAGTAAACACTTACAGAATCATAACGAACCGCCCTCTGTGGACAAACTATATTATTACACCTTTTTAAATCGCTAGTTCAAGCATTTTTTCTGGTCTTAAAAAAACAGTTTAAATATCATTTCGGAGAACATATATGCTGAAAACAATATATCTGTGACAGGCAAGTACCATCAGCAAACCAGTATATCAGTCGGGCCCTTGTTACGACAACATCGCAGACAATAACAAAGCATTTTGGTTTAACTTGCCACTTTATACTCAAAATATAGGATTTCTGTTTGAAACAATTTTAAGAACATATCATTGATACCTGGCTATGAATTCATTGGTTATAACATTTTAATAATGGTTTCTAGTATGCCCTGCTTTGGAGGATGTAAAAGAGTGTCAAGCCTCCACTCCACCCGCTTTCTGAGGCAAAACTTGTAGTTTTTAATCAACTAGTACCGACACTGGAGACACAATTAACAAAAAAAAATGAAAGGTTGGATTTTATTCAGATATTCCGAACAACTTGAGTTGTGCTTTTTCCTTACACAAGTCTCATTAGTTTCCGCTGCCCAAATTTTATCCTCAAAAGACTCTCCCACCACAGTGACAGTAAACTAGAAGTAATACAAAATAGGCTTTTTCACATTTGGGCATTTTAAGATAACTTTGAGGTTTTCGAGGGGGATTTTTGCTTTTTAATGTCAGTGTGGAGTCACGGCTAAAACGACAGCTGAATTTATTTGATCTCTTTGCACACATCTTTGACCTGGTATTACTGGACACTTCTCACTTCCACAGTTTGGGAACACCTGTCAGTAACATACCCTACATAAAATATCAGTTTGAAATTCACCACTGCAAGTCAAGGTACACCTGCCAGGTTATGAAACAGACCAGACAGTATACTTTGCTGCAGGTATAATTAATCCATCACGGCAGTCGTCCTGGTTATTTCAAGGTTCGTGATGCAACACTGAAAGATTTTACACACATGAGCTAAACATTTTTTGTGCCATTCCTCTCACAGAAGCTGAACTCTTGCAGTTGTGGTATTAAGTGGGCACATCCATCACTACTTATTGAATTAGCACCATGGTACCACTAAGAGACTCAGTAGTACACTAAAGCTCAAAATCTGTGCATTGTGAGGAAGGATTTAAGAGATTTAAGGAGTGGCGGTGAAGTCACCAGAGTTCTGACAGCATCACTGCTCTCACTGACAAGCCTCCCCGCCTGCAGCCCTTTTATTTATGTTTCTTACACAGTGTCAAATAAAATCAATCACTCTCACATTCACACTCGCTCACACAAACGCACGCATACACACCCAAGAAACAGAGGTGGGTGATGTCATCAGGGTTTCTAGGCGACCTGTCACTGAACCCTCAGGCCTCTGGTTACAGTAGAGCTGGAAAGATGTGGTCACTCAGCTGTCAATAATAAATGAAGTGCAACTAATGGTGTGTGTTGGTGTGTAAACAGGTTACATACAGTTAAGTGCACAAAAGGAAAGGGTATACACTATGAGCGCGCCGTGTGTGTGATTGAAAATGTGTGTGTGTGAGTTTTAAGGGCTTCGTGTAATTAAAGCGAGAGGTTTATTGTATGTGTGTGAAACAGTTCTCGGCACAGTGGGGCAGTAAAATCTCTCAGAAACCATTTACCTATATGACTTAAATCTTTTTAATGGATGACATGTGTGTGTGTATGTGTGTTTGCGTTTGTGTGTGTGTGTGCGTGTGTGATGTCATTTATGACTTTTCATTAATCAGGCAGTGAATTGCACACACAAAGAATTTAAGTGGCACTCTTCTCATTTCCAGTGTTTTGTTTTTAAAGTACCTAGAAATAAAGATTTGCTAATCAAATTTTATAACAGAATTACAATATTCTGTAGCCTGGGCCCAGACCACAGACTCCGCCCACTCCACTGAGTGGACTTGATTATTTAGGTTTGGCAGTGAGCTTTAAAGGTGCGATTCTCCTGGTTGAAAATGCAATTTTCCAATAAGTGCGGGGAGTGCGAAGCCACAGGCAAGACTGAGCCGTCTGTTGAAAAATATCCGACAATTCAAACAGCAAAGCCACGTTACAGGACCTCGGTGTCTTTGATATGAGTTTCTTAAAACACCAAATTGAGCCTATATGTTGAAAAGAAACCGCCACCCATCTGTTTGTGCCGATGCTTCATGCAGCTCTGCCATTAAAAGACAGACACTGTCTTTGGCAGCAAAGAGCAGGAAGTACCGCTGTGGGCCACGCTGTCTACTCACGGTGATAATGTGATGTAATTTCAAGCAAAAAGTGTTTATTTGTCTCTCAACACGATGCGCAGTGGGTCAGAATCTCAAACACAACTCAATATAACAGCATCTATGCAATGACTTAAGAACTTGTGGAGACATTTTTGGATTTCGATCGTCTCCCTTAGCCAGACTTCTTTCCACGCAGACTCCACAGTAGGAGAAATGACGCCTGGCAACATAATGAACGTTTGGGCAAATTAAGTTTGAAAAGGCAAGGACCAATGAAAAGGGGTTAGCAAAAATCTGATTCCCTTCCTGTAAGAATTGCTCAAAGTGGAGGCAATGACGGACCAAGAGAATCAGGTCCTCTCAGTGGAGTGGGCGGAGTCTCTGGTCTGGGCAAAGTTTAAATAATCTGCATATATCTGACTCAGTAATTATGATTACAGGTATGGCAATATTCCACCTAATTAAGACAATAGCCATGATATAGAAATCTCAACCTAAACACGGCCGCATTTAAAGTAAATATTATTAATATCATCAATAATTTAGGGGTATGGTGAACATTAAAAATTTAGCATTTCATTTTTGTAACTATGGGGTCTGTTTTTTGGCAAATAACTTTTAACTTTTTTTGCAACAACGTCAGTTTTGGGTCGGTTAAACAAATTGGATAGAACATACTAACTGTTTCTGGTACTTTTTCTTGCCTTTGATGAGGCCAGGCTAGTTTTTTTTCCATCTTTGTGCTAAGCTAAGCTAACAAACACAAGCACATTAGCTCCATTCAGATAAAATAGTAGCATTTATCTTCCAATCTAAATCTGAGCACTAAAGCAAACAAACGCATATCCTATAACAGCAAACTATTCAAGACTTACTGAAATCCTACTCCTTTATTAAGCATGCCACACACAATCGCGCTCTTGTTTTTGTCCTTCACAGACTTTTCAGACCTCTAACAAGTACAAAATTTTCGATTCCCATTTGCAGCAATGGATTTATTCAAGCTCTACCTCAATCTACTCAAGTAAGTGTTTCTAAAAAGACTTTTGTTTTCCAGAACAAGGATAAAGTACAGACACAACAAATAAACATGAGCTGCATTTTTTTGTTCATAGTAAAAAACTTCATTGCAGGATGCTGAGATACCTGCCATTAAATATTCTGTAACGCTTTACTTAAATAATCCATCTATAATGCATCACGGACATACTTATAATGCGTTACAGTGTGCCTATACAATCATAGTTATAAGCCTAATCATATAATGTGTTATAGAGATAGGCATCATATAAAGTGTTCCCAAATATTCTCTTGCTCCCCTATTCTCTGTAATACAACACTTTGAGGAAGCACATGACTGCTGTTTCAAACACGACTATTAAGGCTGTCAGAGTTCGTTTTCAAGTCGAGCAGGTGCTGCCACCACATCTGTGCTTCCTGTTGTGATCTGAATGTGCACATGCCGGGGTCAAAGGGAGAGGTCAGGTCTGGGTATGGATTATTGATGAAGTGATCAGTCCCTGGCTTGGAGGCGGGGTTTCTTTACCTTAATTATTCACTAAACCTCATTGTTTCATGACCACAACAAAATTTTCGAAATGCTAGGAATGCTAGTATGATCCTGCCTGTACTCTGCTGACATGACTGCAGATATGAAAACACTTTATTGATTTCCTAACGGTAACTGCGCTTGACATTTTGCTTTTAAATTATAATCATGTGGTAAATATTTGATTCAGCTACTGCCATGCATTATATTTAGCAAAGATACTAACAAGGAGTCAAATGAGGTCCATCCAAATAAGTTCAGGTCAGGACACAAGTAATTTCCATACTCTGAAGCTGAGCGACTATGCATTCAAGCTGTTGATCTGTCATTAGTCCTATACATAGCAGCACATTACTCTTCTCTATTTAACTGTCAGGAGTCAGATGAGGAGCAAACACAGGAGACCAGGAAGTCTGTTCTTTGTTCTTCCTGCTGTCTGTGACAGTGATTACATAACCCTGCCCTCCCTTACGTAAGTGTCATTAGTCAGCCGTAAATTTCAAACTGTTTTAACGCATTAGAAAAACATTCGGCCTGCACTCCTGGTGGCCTGCATTCACAGTTTTAACATAAATACTTTTGTTTCTCACGACAAACCGCAATCCTACTGCACATCTTTGCACAGCAGGGCAACGCTGAGCCGGAAATGGCATTCATTTATTTATCTGTGGACAGTACGTCCCATATAGTGAGAGAAACGTACAAAGAATTTAATAAAGACTAAATTTAGATGTTCTGGAGACACGAGTATCAAATTTTAAATCCTCTTTCCTAAAAACCTCGTGTTCGTACTCCTCTTTACTTCAAGTGTATTTGATTTGATTTATCGTGCTGTCAGTCACTGACACACAAACACACTTCTTTGACTGAAGGAATCAAATCGCGCAGCTTCACACTACATGTCTGTAAAACCTTGCCAAGGCTTGGAAATGACCAGCTGGTGCAGAGAACATTATGGCCAAAGCTGTGCGGCCAAGTCCATTTGCATTCGCCTCTCACATTATTTAACTCTGCTCCCCAACGTTCACTAACACAATAAACTGAAAACAATTACATTTAAAGCCACAGCAAGGTCGACCTGGCAGGGGCGTAAGAATACAGACGACTGCTCATTCAAACAGATGGAATGTAAAGTGATTTGGGGGGACGCAGATGGCGCCGACTTTTAAAATATCAATGCTCAGATTTATTTCACCATCTCACAGGAGGATTTACTCAATGAACATTTACACTGAGACTTGTTCAAGACAAGGCAAAGCAAATGTTGACGTAAACTTCAAATGTGCCTCATTTCAACATTAAAATGTCTACAATTGACATTTTGTTAGAAACTTTATATGAGTTGTATATTTAGATTATTTCAAATGTTATGTTCGAACACAGAGAAATTGGTCATTTTATTCAAGTTAATGGCTGTATCATTCTGTCACTGACTTCCAAGGTAACACCACTTAGCGAGTGAGCAAGAGAGTTAGCACCGCGATTAAACATAACATGAATAAAACTTTACAACATTTCCTCTTCTCACTGTCGTAACCTGTCATGCAGATCAAGGAGTCTTAGTTGAGGTCAGGGAAAATATTCATTACACTGTTATAAACTAATCTGAGGCCTACATACATCTTAATAAACAATAATAACAAACAATATCAACTTTGCATTAAAAGCGATATAATTTACCATATGATACATAATGACAGCAGTCATAGGCTTTCATAAAGGCTCGTCATGTTCATGAAAGGTGTCATGTCAGTCTAATGGCACCCCTTCAGATAAAGTGTCAGCGATAGATTTTCATTTGCAGTGGCGGCTGTTCAACAATTGAACAAGTAAATCCCACAATCCCGCAAACTCATCAAACTACATTTTTTGTGTTTATTATTATGATATCTCGTGGCAGAAATTATATAGGCTATTGTGTGTTTAATCTATGAAGATTAGAATCTTTCAATCTTAAACCTATCAATCCATAAAAACCATTTGGCACACATATATTTAATGCAGTCCCTCAGGAATACAGTTTCAATAGTGTGGCCCAACTCGCTTTAAAGTCACTACAGCTACAATAATCTGCTTTCTGCTCTCATTTTGTTCATTTTAAGGAGTTCTTAGACTCAATTCTCTGGCAGAAATCCCTTCTGAGGGGCTGTCGCAGTGGGGATTTGTGAGTTTGTGACTCTTTCTCACGCTGTCCATCTCTTCCTCTATCTTACTGAAAAAAAATAACTCTATTTGTGGCTCTCCTCTATTGCACAGCAGTGTATCCCATTCTTATCATCAGGCCACTCTTTCAGCCTAAATAATAAATAATATTTCACTGTATACAATAGTTTTTTTTTCTTTTTAATATGTAATACTTGTGGTTTTTTTGAGACAAAAGTACCAGCAGGGGAACAGAACAGGCACGTTTGGCTGTCTCATGGTTACTAACTGAAGAGTCAAAACGATGAAGAGGGAAACAATAGAGGGTGAGGCTGAATATGTCTGCGAGACAGACCAGTGGTTTAAGACTCTGTTTCTCTCTTTATCCTTTGCTGGAGTTTTACATGGAGGTCATGCGTTTAGTGGAAATGGTACAAATAAAAAGAGCATCTGTTTCTTCACTCATGGGTTCAGTTTATGTCTTTTTTTTTCTTCCTTACTTCAAGCTTCATTACTCTGCTGGGCACACTTCACCCAAAACATTCCCTCAAGAAAAGTAAATCAAGTTTGAATGAAACCTCACTGATTTTGTTTGAGTCTATCTTGCTCTCGTGTTTCACACTGTAAAAGATTAGGGACAAATCCATCGTCCTGGCTCTGAGGAAATCGAAATTTTAAAGTACAGCTAAAGCCAAAGTAATGCTGGATCAAAATGAAAAATGAAAGAAATGACAAATTGTGTTTTAAGCCACTGATTACTGCAGGGTCCGACCAATATATTGGTTTGCAGTTACCGACTGCTACTATCGACCAATGTTATTGGTAATTATATTGTTATTAGAATATAAGTTCTGAGGCGGCTGTGGCTCAGTAGGTACAGCGGGTTGTCTACCAGAAGGTCAGTGGTTTGATCCCCAGCTTCTCTGGTCTACACGTTGAGGTGTCCTTTGGCAGTATGCTGAACCCCAGATTGGCTGTGCCACTGGTGTGTGAATGTGTGGGTATACGTTTCTGATGAGCAGGTTGGCTCTTTGTAGAGACGTCATCTGCTCTTAGAGTGTGTGAATGGGTGAATGCTGACTTGTGTTGTAAAAGCGCTTTGAGTAGTTGAAAGACTGGAAAAGGTAACGGCACTTCATTGGTCACATATACAGCCTACAGTGAAATTTGGTCTCTGCATTTAACCCATTCCTGAGGAGCAGTGGGCGGCCACAGTGCAGCACCTGGGGACCGACTCCAGATTAGAGATACGCCTAACATGCATGTTTTGATGGCGGGGGGAATAGAAGCACCTGGAGGAAACCCACGCAGAACAGGCAGAACATGCAAACTCCACATAGAAAGGTCCTGCCAAAAAAAAAAAACGGTATATAAAAACAGCCCATTTACCATTTACCATTCTCTGATAGGCACCAATATATAAAATGCTTTTTAAAGCCTGGAAAAAATGCTTAGACAGTGATTCATAATGATGTAGGGACGTAGTTCATCCAGCAGAGGGTGGTCGGTTATTTAATAAGTAATAAGTGAAATGTTTACCTTTCAGTGCACTGATGTTTAGAGTAAAGTTTGTTCAAATCAAAGATATCCTGCCTCCATTCCGTATCTTTAGCAAGAGTATTTGAAGATATTGGCCGATATATCAGATATCGGAATTTTCTTGCTTTCTAATAAAATCCCATGTCAGTAGGCTCCTACTCTACTGGACTCAAATAAAAGGTGTTGAGAAATTCGGTGAATGCAAAACTAGACAAAACCCTGCCATTCATTGATTTATTCAGGAAAAACATGTGACATAATATAAAACTCATTGGTTACCTGATGTCATTTCAATGGCAAGTTTGGTAGAAAATGTTTCTTTTGCTTGATGTTACTCATAATATCACTGTTTTGCAGTCTAAGAGAGAGAGAGAGAGAAAGGGCCCAGGTGAAAAAACACCGGGATGGAGAACACACACTCACACACACTGAAATAACACCTGATGCATGGAGGGCATGTGGACATGTGAGCAAGAGAACATATACAGTCAGTAAGTCATTGTGGTCACTTATGTGCGGTAATTATAATGATTTATGTTAGCATCAACGGTGATGAAAAAACCTAAAAGCTTGCAGATTTGTACTTCGTGCTGGTGTAGCTTATGGAATGGAACTAAACTGGAGTGAGATGAGTGATGGAGTAAAGGAAGGAAGGAAGGATTGAGGGACTTCTCAAGGGGGAAAAGCAGAGATGAGATAGTGTAAGGAGAGAAACGGGGACGGAGGGTGTGTGTGTGTGTGTGTGTGTGTGTGTGTGTGTGTGTGTGTGTGTGTGTGTGTGTGGGGAGGAAAAGATGGAGTGATGGTGGAAATGGTTTGGAGGGAGGAGAAAACAATATGTTGGTGTAAGTCCAATGCAGGAACAGAGCACTCTCTTTAGTCTGAAGTGACAGCACATACAGCAGAGTGAAAATAACTATGTGAGTGTGTGTGTGTGTGTGTGTGTGTGTGTGTGAGAGAGAGAAAGTGTGCTCACTCCTGCCATCATGCACCAATCCTCTGCAATATATGGGTCAGCGTATCCTTCCGTATAAACCCTGCAGCATGTGACCATGTAGCCTATTACATGTCATGCTGTTGCGTTCAACAATGGCAAATGATAGAATAGAAATAGCAACAAAACTAAAAACCGTTAAGCCACAATATTAAAATATGGCAAGTTTGCCATCATGAAAAATACACTGGACTCTAAATACACACAAATTGTCATTTGATATGTCTCTGTTTACTCTCAGGCTACCTGTTAACTCCTGCCACCCTCTGTGTATTACGCATGTTTACTTTTAAACTGAGTAAATCATACAGGCGTATATACCTTGCCTATATTTGTTGACACAATGAGAATGTTATCTCTAAAGCAAATTACCAGCTGCTGTAAGAAACATGCTCAAATAGTGGTTTACGATTAGGAGATAATGTGAGAGGGAAATTGAGAGGGAAGGAGAGGAAAATGAGGTCACATGTTGTTGCGTGGACATGAATATAAAATCTGTTTTTCTCCCCCTGTATGTTTTTATCTCATCGTTCCTGCGGCTCACCTGATGCTACGACAGACAGTTTACATAGACTCAGCCCTAAATAACTGATGCCCTCTGGTGGACAAGCCACGGAATTGCGCGCACATTTTAAATCACTGGTCCAAGCATTTATTCCAAACTTAAAAAACAGCTTTAATACCAGTGCATATCAGAGAACCGTGGCTGCCCCTGGCCACATCAGGGTCCTAAGTGAAATTTTTTAAAGAATCATCTCTAGTAACCGAAATACAGAGACCGGACTTCTTTCATGTGATGAGTTGCAGCTGCAGTTTGTAATACGGCCAAAATTTTACATTTTTACGTAAACACCATACCCAAATTTTCTCCCTTGCTTGCACCAGATACAAAGCGTCTCTTCATCACCATCTCCTCACCTTCACTGGTGCCCGGCTCTGAGCAGTGATTAGTCAGATGTTGATTGTCAATTTTTCTTTTTTTTTCCATTTGCCTTTATTTAACCAGATAATTTACCCATTGAGATTTAGATCTCTTTTACAAAGGAGACCTGGCCAAGAGGGCAGCAGCACACGTCATCATAACCGTAACAACATAACATGATGAAAAAACAAGTTACAGGCAATTAGGTAAGAATAACAGGCATAAATTAAATACGTGCAAAACCGATTCACAAGCAAAGTGTGAAAAGGCACAGAATAATTATATGAAAATATGCAACCTGATTCACAAATAAAATGCATTGGGAATGAAGATTGTCACAATGCAAAAACACAGGCACTGTCCAATGGTCACATGCTGTCTGTCATTAAAGACGGATCGCTGAAGGACACATTGAAGCAATGTGAGTGGTAGATGACAGACCTCCTTATTCTCCTCTCACACTCAACTGACTTAAATTGGCATGTGCAGGTTTCGTGAGCAGTGGGGGACACGCGAACGGGTCGCGTTGGGGACACTGCAACGCATATAATTGCGCTGCATTTACACAGACACCCAAGTGCAAAATGGGGCCAAACACACAGCGTGTGTTATGCGTTCAGGGAGGGGTGGCCCTGCGGACAACATATACACCGATGCCGATATATCTGTGATAAGCTAATACTGGCCGATAATATCCGCAAACTGATATATCTGTCAGGCCCTGTATACATCGTTTGTGCGGTGGTGTGGTGAAAACTGCCTGGCTTCACATGGTAATGGATACTAATTCACCCCACATCCACACAACCATTCCTGACTTCTTTAGTCTAACAGCTGCCGATGCCATGATCCATCACACACATAAACACACACTAGGAATGGGAAATGTGAGCCGGTTCCAGTTGAGAACTCATAACAAATTGCAATCGGAATCTGTATCATATGCCTCCAAGCTTATCAATTCCTCGTATTGATGCCAAGGCGTGTGATGCTGAAACGAAAAATGCAGAATTCAGCTGTAAGGGCAGCACAGCCTGTGGACAGCCTACGGCAAGCTCAATGGTAAACAGTGGTCACAATAATAGTTACGAGGTGAACACTGAAAACCTGTGTCGGCCAACTTTTTTCCACACAGAAAACTGTCTAATAATCAATAAAGGAATCGATAAAGAATCAGACCAATAAGCAGAATCGATAATGACATTGGTATCAATAAAATCACACACACAGTCAAACTCGCATGTAGTCACATTATGGTAAGACATTTTCTGTTTCTTCTGCTGGAAGGGGGGAAAAACAAAACAACAACAAAGAAAAGAGGTTTCAGCTTTGTTCACTGCATATGTCTGAAATTGAATCAATTCAAATTATCGCTACACACTGAAATGCGGTGCCACCTCAAATCTGTAACTGTATAAATCGAGGACTTGTTAACACTCTCACACTTATTAAAGCAGAACTGAATGATCGCTTGTGTCTGCACCTACAAGTAGCTACAGGGAAGTAAGAATCAATACAACAGGCCAGGTAATTAACCTATAACCAGTTGAGTGGCAGGTTTTTAAATTCCTGCACCGTTTGTAACCAGCGCTGAGATTCACTAGTAAAAGAAAACTGGCCAAAATTATCCTCAGCAAGTCTCTCAGCATGTTATTTGTAGGGGATATGCAAGGGTGGATCCAGGGGCAGGTTGAGGGGGAAACTGGCCCCAGCTGAAATGTGATTGGTCCCTGAGGCGCCCCTGTCCTGTTAGTAGCGCACATGGATGTTAGACATATAATTGGCTCCTCTGTGTAAATAGTGGCCCCTGATTTAGAAAAATCCTACATCTGCAACTGGAGGTTTGATTCCAAGTCAGAGGTCTTCATTGTAAAAAGAATTACGCACAATATACAGGTTATAAAAAATAAATAAAATGCTGTAATTATAAAAACGACGTGACGTGCTTTCAATCAGGTATAAAGACACCACGTCCAGTTCCACGGAACATGCAAGATAAACCAAAAAGACAAATTTACAGTCTTAAAGCATGTCTGTTCAGTCCTCAGCAGCTGGTGCAATGACCCCACACAGAGGCCAGAGGTTTCATACGTTGACATCTATCTTTATCTGACTGAGTGTCAATTTAAGCAAATTACTAGTGGAACGTTTGACTTTTCAGTCTGGATAGTACGCAAGTGAGGAGTGGCACTGTGCTCTGACCAGCCTCTGACAACTGTCCTTGCTAAATTTACAAGTTAGCATGCCTGTCAGTCTGACCTCCGGAAAACAGATGAGCAGCACGGCGTCCAACACAGGAGCTCTACAGGGCAATAACTCTCCTCCTGCGTTTCAATACAGTTCAGTGTAATGAGGCTCTTGTTGTTAATTATTTATGCTAATGGTAATGGACAGAATTAAATGATATTAAAAGGCTTTATGAATGACTGTTTACTTCTCTCTAGAAGATGAACAGCAGATGTGAGATTACTTGTGATGTAATAAGTGATTTTATCGCACTAATTTCAATAGTGGCAATTTACACAGCAAGCAAAATGATAAATAACAAGCCACTGGAGGTGCACAAATTTTCAACTGATGGAAGGGTGCAGATCATCTGGCTATTATTTGAAACCTGAAGGGTCAATTTCTCTATATATATAATAAAATGTTTTGATAACAAATTGGAATCAGAATCAGTACCCACCCCCCTCCCCAAACAGGGTGTGGTGATGAGAGACTGCTCCAAATGATGTTTCATTGGCCTGATGTATATCTGTACATTTTACGTACTGCATGCATATGGAACAGGCTACTTATTATACAGTAAACATGCATTTTTAGTTTTATGTATTTGTATTTTGCCACCAAAAAGTGATGCCAAAGCATACCCTTATGTTTTAAAAACCGGACCATACCTGAAACGTCTGCTCATATATTTGCACATATTAATACAAAAAAGTGCATTGTTTGGATTTTAAAAAGTCACAACACTGACGAAATTGACTGAAATCAGTGAGCTGCTCCTCACTCTGTGGTGGACGAGTAACGACTGACATCACGGAGTAAAGTCGAGCCAGACAATGTAAACATAAACAGAGCAGCTTTAGCCTCCCTGCATCTGTATTTATTTGTATTTTATAATTTACTGAGCGATTCAACTGGTGCCTGAATATTAATCGGCCGAATAAGTTAATGTATATTATCAGAGGCATCACATCGGCAAACAGTTGGCTGTCGCGAACGAGCCACAGTTGGCTTATGTTTAATTCATGAGGCGCCGTCACTGTCTGGACTAGACAGTGGCTGATGAATATAGATCCAGGCACTTTTTTACACACACACACACACACACACACACATTGACTGACACTGAACTGAACTGAAACCAAGAACCGCTCAATAACAACCAATATTAGAATCCTTCCTGAAACTAACTGCCCTATTGAGAGACTTTACCTGACAGCATTCACCTGTTTTCTTACT
>JAQLOL010000009.1:16403082-16414414 GCA_029783665.1 Naso thynnoides | reverse complement strand
CAAAATACTCCTAAAGTAAGTTTGCCCTAAAGATGGTTTCTGTCATTTCAGGTAGTTCTTATCACACTGGTGTGTGTTCAAGTTTGGCTTTAGTTCATTATTTGACGACAAACAGGAGGGTGTGATGTCATGATTGACAGCTAAACTTAACCCACCACTAAGCCGGGCGCCTGTATGGCAGGCAGGGTGGGAACTCGATACCTCGGCTTTATTCGTCAGTTGCCACTGTGCTGACACCAACTCCAAATGATTTTAAAAGAACAAGATAGCAGTGTAACAGGGACATTCTGGCTTCGTTTTTGGACATCAGGAGAAAGTGGAGTTGGTCCAACAAAAGCAACAAGTAAAAAAAAATAAATAAATAAAATAAAAAATAGTCGGATTAACATACATACAAGCTCCTGTAATCCAAAAGGAAAAATTACAATGTTTGATGAAAAAAAAACATACATAGTATAAACATAATAATGATGAATTGCATGCATCTTAAAACAATATTATTAGTCTTTTTGAAGTCTGGCAGGTCACATAGGACAGGGGAAAAAGATATGTCAACATAATAAAGAATGAGCTTCAGTCACAGAATGGCTTATTAGGACATTTTCAACACTGAAAGTTTTTTTAAAAAGGGCTCTGAAGTAACAAATTAGGTAACGTTTTCCATTTTCACAAGCTGTAGACGATGAAGAAACACTCAAATTTAGTACTGTAGAAGTATAATTTAATGACGAAGGCACAGGGCAAAAGGCTAACCATAAAAAGGAAGGAATTAGCTATCACAACACCACATCAAAGTGAACAATAATCCTAATATTTTGTTTATTTTCATGACTCAGTAAGCTTTTATTTGATTATTTTTGCTGCTCGGAGTGAGTCATGTGGAGAAACTTTTGAGGTCAGATATCTAATTCTGTTTTTGTTTTCTACATTGCGGCACTTTTTTTTAAAACAATGTTATGGACGAAAAGGAATTGCTCTATGACGGATATGATCTTTTGTCAACTCTGAGTGTGTCCTACGGTGTTTGCAGAAACATAAAAAAGGGACAGTAGATAGGTGAGTCACATTTTCCATTTAATCTCCTCTGTTATTTGCTGAGCTGCACTGTCTGATGCCAGCTATCACGCGGAGCTTCATTCTCCTTGTGTTAGGATCCGGCTTTATTCCTTCACTAGCACTTGTTCCTGCTGCGTGCATCTGGTAATTATGATCAGGTTTTTTTTTTCCATCCTTTTCTGCTCAATAAATGGGTTACATTCCCACGATCCCGCTCTTTCTCTCTAGTCGTTGGCCTCCTCTTCCATCTGCCACCATCGTCATCCCCCTCACCTCCACCTTCCATCCCTCCCCTCTAGTTCCGGTCTTCAAAGTAGCAGGCAGAAGTCTACAGCATCTCTGCAGCTCTTGAAATATAGATTTTATTGCCTGTGGGACCCCTGCCTTCTGCTCTGTATATTTCTAACACAAAAACACACAGTGGTACAGCTGCATGTGTTGCTGTGCACATGATTTCGCTCTCACACATACACACAGAAACACACACAAACAGTTTCTCACGATGTTACATTCACACATACACGTCTTTTTTTTTCCTCCATATGTCCTTCGTAATTAAGTTTGTACTCTTGCTGTGGTTCAGCGTTATGAGTTTATCAGTGAGGAATGAACTCCAACCTTTGCTAATACTTTTCTCACTTCCTCCACTTTTCTCTGTATGGTCTTTTGCAGCATCACTGGTGTTGATAACTATTTGCTCCATAAAATATACCCCTTAAGTTAAGAGGAAATGAAGAATGCATTTTTAACTCTTTTGGATCATGTCCCTAGTCATACTATGCACCTATTTTACAATAGAGCTGCAACTATTTTGATAATCAATTAATCATTTCAGTCATTTATTAAATGAAAAAGTAAAAAGAATTGCAGCCTCTTAAACGTGAGTAATTACTGCTTTTTTGTATCATTTGTGATAATAAATAAGGAGTCATCATGTTTTGGGCTGTTGTTTGTACAAAAGAAGCAGTCTGAAGATGTTACATTTGGCTCTGGGAAATTTAGATGAGCTTCTTTTTTTTTTTTTTACTTTTTTTTTTACATTCGATGGAAAAAATGATTAATTGTAAAAATAATCGATAGATTAATCGATAACGAAAATAATCGTAAGTTGCAGCCCTATTTTACAATGTATGCCAAAAAATTACAACAAATTAATGTCTTTGTTTTCTTAAAAGTTTACCATTTTTTATCCACGTTAAACAACATCTGACAAATGATTACGTTGAGGAGAACCAACAAATTTTCAACCAATCATACAATGCCGTCTACCTGCCAATCATAATTCATATATTGGGCAGCTCAGAGCTAAAATTTATCAGATAGAGCGAGACAGATACAGATAGAGAGACAGACAGTGACAGATTTAGATAGATAAAGACAGACAGACAGCCTTAAAGACAGACAGTTTGAAAGAGAGAGTGACAGATGGCTAGATAGATTCAGAGTAGCATATTAATGAAGAGATAACATTAGTAGTAAAATAGGAAGGTGGTAATCTAGCTTGTTAGCATCACTAGCAACAAGACGGTGACGTGGTGTGTGTTATGTCCTGCCTCTCCATCCCGTTTGAAGCCGTTTCACTCAGAAATACGTCACCACACGGCGGGCAGATACTATAAGAAACGCTGCTTCACAGCGTCTGTAAAAAGAGCAGCCATGTGAAGCATTTTCAAAGAGCTGCTAGCATGGCTGCATTTGTTTTGAGCTAGAAGCTAACACCAGTGCGCTAACATGCTCACAATTTCAACGTTAATGTTGATGTTTAGCATCAATATGTTAACAATGGTTAGCATCCACATGTTAGCATTTACCATGTTTAACAACCTAGTTTAGTATGTTAGCACGCTAACATTTGGTAACTATGGTGTATCTATCAGCAAAGTCAAATTATAACATCAATTCAAATTTTTGACCTGATGATGAGGGACTAGATAAAATCAAAGTCAGTGAGATTCAAGCACTGAAAACTGCACAAATTGTGCAAATTTTACTATTTATTATATTCATTATCATTTGTTGACATATTTTGGATTAAAGTGGTGGACTGACCAATGTTGTCATTCCTAGAACTAGGGTCACTAAATACATTTTTCTGACTTAAGAATTTATATAATAATTTTTTGCAACTTATAGACCAAACTGACAGCAAGAAAAAACAAATACCAAAGCCAATATGTCTTGACTTTTCAATAATAAACTTAACTGATCTTTTATTTATTAGTGGAGTGAAATGGGGCAGGATGAGTGCAACGGGTCTCTATGCAGTGAAGACAGTCATTTCGAAACCAGTGGAAGGGCTTGATTTTCTTGTAATTCGCCAAACATAATTGGAAATTCTCAGATTTTTAAACCAGGAAATGGTTTGCAGCAAAGTTAATTTAATGAAGGGTTTTTTTTTTTTTCTGTTTATATAATAATCATGTTCTCCACATGGATTTATCTCTTGGCCTGGAGTATCTACAAACACAACAAAAACTGCAGTGTTTTTAGCACTCAATACTTCTTCTCTTCACTACTTTTTTCCTTCTTCGTCCGTTTGTCTCTCCCATCCCCCTTCTTCTCGCTCGTTCCTGTCACTTAGAAATCCATTTGACCCGACTTACAGTAAATATGAGCCAGACCAAGAAAACACTGTGAGCACTTGTTAGTCCATCAGTTTATAATGGAACAGATAATCTTACCACGGAGATGCTTTTTGGGAAAATGGATGTGTGTAACTCCATTGTATCTGCGCTCTATTGGAAACGGCTCTCATGGGAAGGCTCTCCATCGCTCTCTTACATTTTCCCCTCAGTCTTTCTCCTTTACTCACTCGTTGAAGCTCTTTCTTTCATTTCCCATCACCCCTTCTTTCATTATTGAGTAGTTCAAAAACCTCTCAAATCCCAAAGACTTTGCCCTCCCCAAGCTGAGGGTGTATGTGTGCATTTGTGTATGAACATCCACTCCAGCCAAGTGGGACTTTGGGACACACTTTACTACACTGACATCAGCAGTTGCCGGGCGTCTTCATAACTACGGTGACCCTGTTGTCTAGGCGACAGCCATTATGTTGTCACGGAAGCACTCAGGCTAATGGAGGAGCCATATAAATGATGATGCTCTGTCTCTCCACCCTTTTCCCTGTCTCTTCCTGTCTTCACACACACTTACAGCTATGCATACATTACTGATGGTTTTCCATAATAAATGGATTCTTCATTCTGCAGACGCCAGTCATAAATCGATGACACTTTTACCTGACCTGCTTTCCTTTACGCACACTCAGGCAAAATCACGCAGATGGAGCCGCAGCAGCTCTGTTTACCTGAGTCATTTCATCTATTTATCAAAGTTTTATTAAGGGCAGATATTCTCTGTAAGCAAGAAAAGACACAGACGTCCGCCCTTTTCATAGACATGACACACATACACACATGCACAGGCAAACAGGCAGTATACAGAGGAGATGGAAAATTATTATTAGTCATATCATGATTTTCTCTGTCAGGCAGAGTGGCTACAAAGGATGCATGCTAAAAAGCTGAAACCAGTGACAGTAAAGAGCAACTGTGTTTGTATATTTAGGGTCAGCGTTCGTGTCTGTTATGCTAACACATCCCTCTCTGTACGCAGGTACCAGTTAGCGAAAGTAAAATGCACATTAACTGGGGCCAAAATGTTACATGATGCATTTTGAAATAACTGAGCAGTTCCCTAAAACAGGTGTGCACCACTGAGGATAGTGCCTTCGTACATTTTTAAGGGCAGCCCATGTAGCAAATTCGGACTAATTTCTCATGTTATATCCTCATCTTGCAAGTCTCGTGTTATCTTGCGAATACAGCTGCCTTGCAAGCTAACATGATTTGGGCAGCAGGACTGCTCACTATGTCCTCAGGTGACGAGAACATCAGCTGACGTCAGGAATGCACATCTAAGCTGGTTTGCCAACAGCAGCAGTAGAAAAGAGTGACAAGGGTAAAGTTTAAAAACAAAGCCAGGAACCAGGAAGAGAGAGAAAAACTTGTTTCTAAAAAACCTACACAGCTCAGACA
Source organism: Naso thynnoides (assembly GCA_029783665.1). Lineage (NCBI taxonomy): Eukaryota > Metazoa > Chordata > Actinopteri > Acanthuriformes > Acanthuridae > Naso > Naso thynnoides. The sequence continues at coordinate 16,409,321 of JAQLOL010000009.1, read as the reverse complement.
GGTTGGAGATTGGATTATAACTCGACCACTCATCAGATTTCAGCATAAAATAAATATTCATGTCATCTTTTGTCAAGAATTTGGTTTTCACAAGATACAATCCATCTTATTATATGGTACGGATGATAAAGACGTGTACATCTCACAAGCATTTACACCATCTGATAACTGTCTGCAGACAGACAGTAATATGATTGCAGGTTTGGAAGGTGACGATTTTTAAGGATAAGTCTTGACAACAGCACTACTAAAACGTTTGTAAAGTTTTGGTTTAATTGTCTTAATGGGCTTTTTCTGGAGTGCACTGTCCATTATTGTTTGGTTTTTAGGAAATTCTTAATTATTAAATGCCAAGTTGGATATAGCTGGTCATGGTTAATGTGGTCAAGGGTTAAGTATGCTTAAAAAAAATTGTTTGTCAAGTCATCAAACAGCATCTGAAACATCCGCCATGTCACACCTTGTACGGTGTTGTACAGTGTTACCCTTCTGGGTAACTTTCAGAAAGAAGTAACCTAGCAAAAACTCCCACTTCACGCATTCGGCAAGGTGCGCAGATGGATGTAAGACTTCATCCTCTCTTTCAAACACCCCTCTGTCTTGTTCAATGTCTACAAAAAAGTGAGACAACTGAGGCTACATTGAGTGGTCATGTGATATGCACGCAGTTTGGCTGAAGAGTAGAGCTGCTACAGAGCTTACACCGAGCATATGGATGAGGATCATCTTTGATTTAAGACTTTGTCTGTAATCAAAGACACAGCAGTGTAGATGAGAGACCTGCTGAAATGTGCACTGTTATCCTCATTTAATCTTACTTTGCACCTCTCTACACCAGCTGGCTTTTCAGCTGCTTTCCAGTGTCACAATCCTGAAAAGCTTATTTAGTTTCAAGCATCAGCTTTAAGAATCAAATCTTCAAGAACCAAGCGAAACGCCACCTTTGGCTCTCCAAAGTCCCCTTAACTATCAAACACTAGGTCTCCTGCTCTCTGTCATTTCAGAGAAAGCTTGCTGAACCCCTAACTGTGAAACTGCTGCAGCACAAATGTGCTGACTGATGAGTGTTTGAACGCGTGCAATCGGCCGCTCTCTACAACCACTCCCCCAAGGCTGTTACTGTAAATAAGGATGCGTTCCTTGAACAGTTTGCCGGGTTAAATGAAGGTTAAAAATTCTACACAGGCTTCCAATTCCCAAAGCAGAGGGATTGGAGAGGTTACGCAACAAAAGCGCTCAAGACTCCATTATTTCCCATTAAGTTTTGATTATGTTAGATCAGGTGACTGTGGAAGCACCTCAAGTCATTTAAAACCACTCGTGTTTTATTTAGGACCATCATGAGGTTGTCTGTGCGCACACTTAATGGTGCTCCTGGTACTGTAATATGTTCCTGTAGTGCTCATCTCCTTCAGAACTACGCTGAGCACTAATGGGATCTGATTATTTGATTGAGATGGACCCTGACCCACTAACTAGCAAAACTGAAGGCATTCTTTGACTTCCTCTATCTGTCTCGATGTTGGAAAAAGGTGAAATATGATCACTCAGGCTTCTTATCCATCTGTCTACTTTTCAAGCCTGCTTTCGTTCAGGGTCAGAGGGAGGATGAGGAGAAATAGGTTTATCATCTTGCCCAGGCAATTCAGTTTTGTTCTCCTAAAGGGTTTATGTCCGTGTGCACTGGGCTCGAACACTAATGGTTGATGACAGAGCTACTATTTAAACCATCATGGTGAAGCCGACAGCATTCAGAGGTAATTTTTTACATTTGTCAATTTGTTATATGTAGCAGTTTTCTTGCGAGAAGCATTTTTGTTATTTCTCTATGTGCTTATCTGCTCTGTTCCTCTGGGCAGATCCAGTAGAGATTGTATTTTTTTGACCTTCTGCCCCGTCTCCCTTACCACATTAAAAAAACAATTTTGAAACTTATCGCAAATGGCATTTAATCTCATCAAATTGCACGGCATGTCAATGCAATTTCAACAGTAATTTAACACCAGGATTTTAAAAAAGCCTCTTCTGACTGTTTAAAGCCTTGGATGTATCCAAAGTGTCATCTCTGACACCAGCAACCACACCAAGCAGTGATGTCACGGTACACTCTAGTACGCTACTACATCACGACATGTAGAACTACTAAAGGCTGGTATTAAATTGCTCTCAATTACTTTCAGGCTATTTTCTTTAATCTGGTTCCTCACGCTGACCACTCCACCGGCTGTACCTCTGTTCAATCAGTGTTTCAGCCGTGTTTCAGCAAAACACAGGTGCTGGAGCAGATGTGGGAGATTATCATGTGAAAATATACAAGTATAGATGCAGCACCTGTCTGGCCGTCCTGCGCTCCCTCTTAATGAAAAATAATGATGTGAAATTGCAGCAGCAACACTCTCCGCGTGCGTGCACCTTTACAAAATGGTTCTGGTCTGCCCACCAACACTCGAGTTATGATATTCAAGCTGATAATAAAACAATAAACAAAGCTAAATGAGCACGTGAGACGAAAAAGTGAGTTTTTATCTTGAACACACGTGATCAAAGTTACGTCATCAAATTATGAATTGACTATTACTGCAAGAAATCAACAGTATAGAAAGAAAGTCTGCAGCTAATTTGACAGTAGATGAACACTAAATATCTGGAATTAAAAAGCAGCATTGCAGGTTAAGTAAAGAAAATGAAGTTTTTTTAACTGAGTTGAAATGTCCATATGAAGGTTTTTATGTGCCACCAACCATAACGAGCATTTTCACCTTGGGACCACAGTGAACCGATGACACTTTGTCACATCCCTAAAGAACAAATCCTGGAACCCCAAGTACCACGAGTTACATGGTTTAGTAGGATTGGCTTGCTGATACCTATAGGAGATATATTGGTATTGTTGTATATGTTCTCTGATATCACCGATATTAAATCTGTTTTTAAGGCCAGAAAAAATGCTTGGATCAGTTTGTCCAGCAGAGGGCCGTTTGTTATTTAAGTGTTTACTGTTCCGTGCAATTATGTTTAGAATAAAGTCTGTTAAATGTAAGATATTCTGTCCACAATACATATCTTTGTCAAGCATGTTTGATTATCACATTCAGTGACATTATATGTAATATTGATCGATATATTGTAACGTTACCTGACGATTCGCATCAAATGCCGAGAGGACATTCATATACATGGCTTGGGTTTGAGAAAGTCATTGAAAACATTACTTAGCCTAAACCTTCTGATGAGGTTTCTGTGTAGAGTTACGACTAAGCCAATTAAAGGCATGAAGGGATTTTGTCATGGAAAAACCAAAATATTTCATTTTGATGAGCAGGAATTAGTTTTTCGTGGTTAACTCAATGCCTTGAGGGGTGATTAAAACAAACGTGACACAAATAATCGGCCCCTATATACAGAACAACCTCTCTCTGCCTTTTTTAAATCCAAAGCCAACGGTGTCATGACTCCAGCAGCGGGGAGCTCAGTAGACCAGGCTGACCTTAAAGACTCACTCCAGTAATGAATATCCGAATAACCAGCCCTCTGAGTTCTTTTAATCTATCTCCCCGTCTCCTATAATCTCTCATCAGCTGCTTGATTTCCTTCTCTTCCAACATTGCTCATGTCTTTATGGTACTTTAAAACAGCTATCTTTTTCCACCAATAGCTCCCTCACTATCTGCCCCTCTAACTTCCCCTTGTGACACCTTGTTCCCTCCCCCTCCCCTTGCTCCGCTCGTCTCCTCCTCAGTGAAGGACAGTGGAGGTTACAGAGTAGTGTGGTAGCCCCCAGGCACAACAGGCTCTCAGAGAAGGGAAGACAAGGTTGATGCTGCCAGGAAATTTAGGTTCCTCTCTCGCCAGCCAGCCATGTAGTCACTGAGCCCATAGCAGCTTATTTTTACTGAAATTAAATGCATGTTACTTTTCATGGCAAAGCGGGGCAGCCTTGTGGTTTTTACCAGGTTTTACAAACTCACAAAGCAGTCACGACCGTAGATCGGTTTCCTGCTTGCAAGCATGTGCACAGTGGTAGAGCACGTATTGCCATAACGTCATGATAGCTTGTATGCGGACTTCAAGTAGTCCATTCAGAAATAATGTAATTGGAAACCAGGAAGGATCCATTTTAGAGGAGAATTTGAATGTGGCACATATCCACTAACAAAACGTCTGCTGCTAACATGACGAACATTATAGTGAGAAATGGCAGCTAGCAGCAGTGATAAAAACAACACAGACTGAGCAAAGTTAGCTCTACAAGTAGTGGGAAATAAACTCTCATAAACTCCTACAAATACATTTTATGTATTAATTATAATGATAATGATAATGATAATATTACAGATTTTTTTGCAGATATGCTGATATTTTAAAGCTCATTTGACCAAAAATCATGACCAATACCAATATATTTATAAATTTCTAACAAAAAAAAAAGGCAAAAAGCATATTTCTCAAAATGTCAAACTAATTCCTTCAAGGCCATTAATGTGGATTTGAGTGTGAATATAGTTTGTTCTTTAGTGGAGAGCCTGCTCTTATGCGTACGACAGTCAAAAGAAGCCTTCGACCTGAACAGAGCAGGCTGGTTCTGGATGGATGGGCCCTTGGGAGCCATGAGGACTCTGAGACTGAGGCAGAGAGACATTTGGGGAGAGGCAGAGAGAGAGACAGGAGGGCAGTGTGGGGGAGGACGAGAGGAGAAGTTTAAAAATATGACGCAGAGTTTGGGTACCTCTTCCAGAGGGAATAGAGACTTAAAGTGGGCCAAAGACAGACCGCACACACACACCATACATGCGTGCGCCACACAGACACATGCACAGACACAGACACACACGAAGCAAACTGTAAAATTCAGTCACGCTGGAAGCAGTCCAGATTAGGCAGACAAGAAGACAACATAGACTGCAGACAGTTTAGCCAGCAACAGAATGACAGCAAGAGACAGCCGGAGGAACAGCTCATTAAACTGAATGTGAAGCGCTGCAACAGAAACTTTGGGCTTTTCTGTTGCAGGTATCATTACACAGGCGTTCTGAAAGCCACTGAGAATGACTGGTGTGGGGTTAATTGACAGCTTTAATAAAGGATTAGTGCAACACAATCTGCCTACGTAGGAAGTCCTGAAGGTGTGAAGGTACTTTCTAGAGTTTGAGACTCTCTAATGTTGACATGTTGCTATCTGTAGCAATGAAATGCTAGAGAATATTTCTTCTAATCCTTTCAAACCAGCCCATCTCCTGTCTCTTACCTTCACTCATGCCTTCTAGGGCTGCAACCAACTTAGTGATATGTGACAGTGGCCCATTTAATACACATTATTCATAACTGGAATGTTGCACAGTTATTCCACCTGGCCATTTAGCATAAAATGTACAGACACAAAATCTGGGAGCATTGTTGTTCCGCTTTTAAGCTATCGGTGGAGGACGCAACAGAGCCAAATTAATTCTGCTGTTCAAAGAGGAAGCTGGAGCCACTGGACGCCAACAGTATTATGTTGCGTGTCACGCCTCTTCTGCAAGCTAGCTATAATCACACACTGGGGCAGCAAAGCCAGTATAGATACCAGAAGCGCTCGGCCTGCCGGATCGGCTTGGGGTCCTGCGATTGCAGAAGACGTCACACATTATGACTGGCTGCATGGCGGTCTCACATAATACTTGGTTATTGGTTTCAGCACCCAGTTCATTCTGCATATGTGCAAACAGTCCACCAACTACAAGACAAGCTTAGGATAAACTTCAAAAACGTCTGTTTAATCTGCTAATAATAGCGCTAGCATGTTAACGCAAAATTACAACGTTTGTGTTAGCATGCGACCATGCTAATTGTAATTAGCATGTCAGCATGCTAGCCTAATAATTAGTGCCGCAGCATACTATCGCAATCATTACTTTAATCAATCAACGCTTTCTTGCTCTATTACATGAAGCTAGCCAGGCTAGCGCCCACTGGTGGTCCGCTTAATTATCTTAAGCTACCACACAGTCAGGGAACTCTCATACACTTTGGTTTTCTCCGGCCTAAAATCGTGCGGGCCAATCAGCGAACAGAGGGAGGGCTTAACACTATGACGTCGAACTCAAGCGCTCTGTTTTGACCAGCACTCGAAGCAAGAATGGAGTTTACCAAAGCAATACACAATGTGTTATCATTGATTCCCCAAAACTGAAGAACTAAAGTCTGAACAACAGGAATGTCTAAGACATTTTATCGAGGGGAACGATGTTTTAGCGTTACTT
>JAQLOL010000009.1:16381740-16398991 GCA_029783665.1 Naso thynnoides | reverse complement strand
CCCCCCCCCCCCCCCCCCCCCCCCCCCCCCCCCCCCCCCCCCCCCCCCCCACACGGAAATACCCCTTACAGCGCCTTTAACCTAAAATTCATTTATACTATGTCTTGAAAGCCGTTTTTATTGGATGGCAGGTTACAGTGTCATCATATGGGAGCATTCACTTGAATGCTCTGAGACTCTTCGGATGGCTTTTTTTCTGTTTGCTGACTCCGTAGAAGTGGCCCGCTTTACTCATGACAAGTTAATGCTTCTTTGACATTTTTACCTTAGGAAAAAGGGTGGGGGGTAGGCATTTAGATGTGATGCAGGGCAAAAACGACAGAAGCTTTGAGGAGGGCAAACGAACAGAGCATTAAAAAGATGGAGTGTGGAAAAAGAGCTGCTGTTTGGGCAGTAATGAAAGGTCAGAGACTCAGGGGGGGCCTGCTGCTGTCTGACAGCAGGACACACAGCAACCTATCAGACAGACAGACAGAGAGAAGTGGGCGTTGTAGGCAGATGACAGGAAAGAGACAGAGGGGGAAATTACTGGTGTGTAACAGAGCTGACAGAAACAGCTGATTGTCCACTGTACATCTAAAACATGAATAATTATCTGAACAAAGGCAGCAAATGTATATAATTACACCAAAGAATATGTTGCGTCTACTTTAGTGTATAAAGGACTTTTGAGAATCCTTTATACAAGGTCACACTCCATATTGTAAAATGTTACGGTAATTATTGTTTTGTCATTTAGATTTTCACCATGTACAAGCCTAAATGCTGTTTTTGCTGGGGTTTTTTTCTTACAAAGCAAAAAACAACAACAGCAGCAACAACAACAATAAACCTCAGTCAGGTTACATTCAAGAAATGCTGAGAATATGAGTAACATTTCCAAAATGAAGTCGAGCAAAATCAATTTTGCCAAACAATCTGGACACAAAAACCCCCACTTACTTCGTGTTTTAAATGCTTTCAACCACATCTCCTGTACTTCCTCGAGGAAATCAGAGTAATGACAAGTCGTGCTGGTTTTTTTTGTTTTTTGTTTTCGCCAGAACTACGTGGGTTTTTGTTAAAAAAAAAAAAAAAAAAAGCAGCCCTGCTTCCGGTGCAGGTGGACGCAGCCTTTTCTTCAGGTAATTTCAAACCCAAACTTAAAATACGTAGGTATCTCTTTGGTACACTGCCGCCATCTTGTGGATCTTGCTCAAATACAGCACTGCTTCAGCGCGTCCGTTCAGTTTGGACCTAGTGGTTAGCCGTAAGGAGGAGCAAACGTCGCCTAGCAACGGACAGGCTTTGGCTCAGTGCTTAGCAGCAAGATTCTTGTAAATTTGAATGAATTACTCGAGAAGTTGGGACGCCTTTGAACTGCTAGTTTAGCAAGCGAAGCCGTGATGGCTACAAGCAACCCCTCCGTTTTTCTTCTCACGGTGAACGGACAAATTGAAGGAGCGAACGTAAGTTAATACCTCTTACTTTTAGCTTAGCCTGGCTAATTTCAGCTAGCGTTAGCATCAGTCGTGTAACGGTTGGAAAGCAGCATTAAATTTTCTTAGCTCGTATTATGGACTTAATAATTTTCTGGACGTAAGCTGACATTTTTTATTGTTTTTTCAGTTTCCAGAGTATGACAGCTTGTACTGCAAATATTGTTTTGTTTACGGCCACGACTGGACTCCCACCTCGGTGAGTAACGTGAACTTAGCTGGCTAACGTTAATATTACTTAGGATAAAGATTTATTATTTTAGGATGCTGAAAGGGTATCTAATTGATCGGACCTGTTCTATATATCTACCGGTTAGTTTGATTTTTAAGTAATGTGTGGCGTGTCAGCATGGATAAATTCTGACTTGCGCAGGAAAAACAAGAAAAAAAAGTCTCAGCTGTATAAAGTTGAGTGTATAGACGTGTTAGCATCCTTTACTCAGTTCAGCTTTTGACTGTGTGAATAAAATGCCATCATTGGCAGGTGAGCAGGGCTGGTGACTAAATTCATGGTGACTAATTTCATCATTCATTAGACTGATGTGTGATTTTTGGACAACAGGGTGGACAGGCATAGGAAAATTAATACACAGGCTCAATAGTGTCCCTCCACCTATTTTATATAAAACATGCAGTGAATCCTGTAGGGAATTAACAGTGTGACCCAGTCAAAAATGATAGTGAAGTTCCATTGTTCTTTTCTTTCAGGAAAGCTGCGTTTGTTCATTTTGAAGTAAAGAAACAAATAATTACCCTTCAACAAGTGAAAACATGTTTGTTTTATAATATCCAGACAATAAATAACTTCCCCCCCCAAAACACACACACACATGAAAGCCTTTTACAAAGAAGTTAAAATCTTGTCTGGTTATTATCGGAATTTGTCTTTGTGTCTGTTGGTCTATTTCTCTATAGGGGTTGGAGGAAGGCATCACTCAAATAACCTGTAAAGGCAGTCAGTCTTCACACAAACTGATATGGAACTTCCCTCTGGAGACAACATTCAAGAGCACAAACCCCTGTGGATGTGAGCATTACACACACACACACACACACACACACACACACACACACACACACACACACACACTTGTAATTGTTCGGCCATTCATAAATTGCTAAACATCTCTGAGGTTCCAACTAGAACAAAATGAAGATTTCACTGTTGTTTTCCAGGGCCTCAGCTCGTGGTGAGTGTGTACGGTCCAGATGTGTTTGGCAACGACGTGGTCCGGGGCTATGGAGCAACACACATTCCCTTCACGCCTGGGCAGTCAGTATTACCTCCATCTATTTTTTTTAAGGAACACAAACCCAAGGCACCTACTCTAGTTGGACTATTGCTTGCATTTAAGAAAGTAGTTTGTAAAAATTCACATCCATGTCAAAACATGCAGACATTGTTTGTTTTTATCCCACCACAAAAATGAAGCTTAAACATTCGAGGTTGTGTCTGATTGTGTTTGACCTGATTTTTCTGGAACTCTTCTGTCGTTTTACTTCTTTTTCAGACATACACGAATCATCCCCATGTTTGTTCCTGAGCCCACGTGGAAACTGCAGAAATTCACAAGGTGAGGTGTGTGCGAACAATCGTGTGTTTGGTTTTGCGTCTCAGCGGCTGTGGTGCTGCAGCTGATGAGTTGTGCCTGCTGGAGGGGGCAGCAGATATCTGCGCGTTATCAAATATTTACTGCTTCTCCATGCGTGTATGCGAGTCCCACTGATAGTCTTTGATAGCTGTGGTGAGTTTTCTCCATGTTATGTGTTTTTTGCCAGCTGCTGTTATCGCAATAGACACACATCAAGGTAGTGACCATTTCTTCTCCCACTAACACAGTGGGCTAATAGAGATGCACAGGTGCACATCCGGATTTGGATTTGAAATTTCAATGTGATGAAAATGTGTAAAAATGACTATATATCTGTTATGTATTCGGTTAATACTTTATTTTGGATAAAGATTTCTGTTATCTATTTTGTTAGGTTGTGTATTTGCATTATCCCAAATGTTTACAATGACGGTCAGACTCAGTAAACTTTAAACTTTCACCACCAACTTTTCACCAGTCTGAGTGTGAGGAAGTCAGCTCATGTTACATCACATGCTGCCAACAAAACTTCAATACGTCAACTCAACTGTGACCATTTCTGCCTCAGTCATAGATTTTCAGCTGCCATGGTGGCTGATAAACTGTAAAATAAACAAATCCCATGATGCCACATTACATCACAACCTCAAACTAGGTGTTTTGTTTTTATTGTTTTAATAGAGAGCCCTCTTGTGGCAGAAATTAAATATTGTGTGTATAAACAGCACCATCAATAGCATAATTTAGTTTTTTTCTTGATCATGCAGTCTGCCCGCCTGTGCTTTTTACATGTGCATTAACGCATCACTTCCTGTCTGTCAGGGAGGACTCCTCATGGGAATGATTTCGAATAGCAAGTGCCAAAATCTTTCAGCTGACTGAGTTGTCGTCTTTAATAACACTCTTATCAGTGCACATTGTTAGGACAAGATTTACCTTTATGATAAAGAAAGTATGAAAATTGCTTTATAAATCATGAACAGAATGATTCTGGCAAATAAAGTACAAATACAACCCTTGTGCGTTTACAGTATACTGTGTTTTTAGCTCAGTTCACAGGAAGGTATATTGCCTGTTTCTTTTTGTGGTTTTTAAACATCATTTTTCTCTCCTGTTCAGCTGGTTGCTGGGACGACGGCCAGAGTACACAGATCCTAAAGTAGTGGCCCAGGGCGAAGGCAGAGAAGGTATCGTGCATTTTTATCTGCATTACTTATTTCCCCATTGTTAACCATGAAACGTTAATTCTTCGCATTGCAAAAACAACAACAACAAAAAAAAAACAGGACTGGTTCGTTTTTAGAGCCATTGTTTGGTTTGTCCATTTTGAGCTACTGTAGAGGCAGTGCAACATGGCCAACTTCATGGGAAGGACCTGCTTTCGCTGTAGATATAAATTGCTTAATCTAAAGTGATGAAAGCAACAATGCTTTTATTTTCAGGTGAATTTAAACTGGTAAAAAACGTAAAAATATTATGTTCCATTTATGTTAAATTCTACAAATAGATCCCCCAAAATACTACACCATGCCTTTATGTGTACAACACAGTTATAACATTATTTGTCATGCTGCTCAATAATTGATATACAAACACAATAAGGTTATAATTGTGTGTATAAGTAAGTAAGTAGCCTTTACAAGCTATGAAGGGAGCCTATCTCTCGTTTCTGTAGCATGAGGCGGCTTGATGTACGAAGTCCAGGAGATGTGGTTGGACGTGACGCTAGTGTGTCGCAGGGAATTACCTCCAATCCAACCCTTAATGCCGAGTCAGGGAGGTAGGATTAGATATCATTTTTGTAGATGTTTGAACCCTGACTTCCCAATCTCAGGGCTGACACTCCAACCACTAGGCCACTGAGCTAGTCAATAATGTATATACTTTCAAATATTTTGTATCATTTGAAAAAAATGAAAGAGATTTTACAGTGCGTTACGTTTCATGCTGTATAATTTTGTGTTTCGCAGTGACGCGAGTTCGTTCCCAAGGCTTTGTCACCGTCTCCTTCCACATTATGACTAAAGACATGAAGAAACTCGGCTACGACACGGGACCGTCAAGCCCCACGGACACGCACTCTGCCACATCTGGCTGGGCGACAGAGGAACAGCCGTTCACAATGTAACAACACAAGGCAGCTAGTGGGTTTCTTGCTTTTAAGGACTTTTGATTCCCACCATAATGGCAGACCGACACTCACATTAGATATGAAATGACTGTTTACTTCCTGTTTGTGTGGAAAGCATCTGCACTGCAGTGACTGTCACCAAGGAAACCAAGTGGCAAGAATGTCAGGGTGTAACACGTGCATACACACTTGTGCCTAAACATTTGTGTTTTTAAGTAAAAATATGTGTGGAAATTGACATTTTTTTTAGATCTATTTATATGTAAGCAGTTTAGATCAGTTTGTAAGGTCATAATTATTTGTTTTACCATATTTTTTACTTTTTTTTAAATAAATCTTGACATCACCTCCTGTTTCGTCACCTTTTGTTCATGTTCGAGTATACTTAGCATATATTTTTAAACACACCAGATGTCAGTTTAAAGGACATACCAGTGTAACCACATGACATTGTCCTTTGTATACATTGGCCACATAGGTTGCATGAACCCAACACATATTTCCCAAAAGAGCTTTATCTATGAGATATGTTTACATTTTGTCTGTATTCAACAAATGTTTTAAGTAGCTGAAAGTGAGTGACATTAGTTAAAAAAATGTCTTTGTCAAATTCTTCTTCATGCTAATATTCGAGCTAGGACGGCAGCACTTGTGAGGAACTATTTTTCAAGGCGTGATGACTTTCATCTCAACTGGCTCCTCTCGCTCTTTTGCCCTAAACGTGGACGTTCTCTTTTCAAGGGTGAATTACCTATACCTAGCAACTTTCACATCCCACTGTTTCTATATGTTGTCCCAATATAAATGGCAGTGAATGGGGTTTAAAAATGCTGTCTGAGATCCAATACACAGTAAACATGGACAAATTTTAACATTTGTAGAAGACACGGGCAATCTCTGCTAATGGTGAGAAGTCAAAAATAGACTTGCATGGTCCTTTAAGTCATGTTTTGACATTTGTTAAACAAACAAACAAAAAATTCAGAACACAGAGGCACTTAAGTTACAGAGCTGAAGTGATACACGATTTATTTTGAACCAATGCAGCTACAGTTGTCCTCATCCAACCGGGTGCGGCCTGCTGCGTTTGTTTAGATGTCGTTAAAATACCACGGTGACTTTTCCTACAAAAACCCATTACACAGAATAATAAGGTATACAGAGGAACAGTATGTTACAATAGTACAAATGATAAATTATATTATACAGTTATAATGCCAACAGGTTGAGCACGTATCCAATAAAAAAAGCAGCCTGCTCCCAGTACTATGAGAAGGGTAAATAGACAGACATGGAAAAAGGATTAAAGGAGGCTGTTTATGCATATAAAGACAGACAGTCCATAAAGTCAATTAGTCCTCTTTATAAAAGCATAGTGAATACATAGTAACACGCAGAGGAGCTCGCTACACACGGGCCACATTTTCACTGCACCATAGCCACAACTGTGAATCTACTCCCAGGGATCAAGAAAAGTGTTCGACTGCAGTGTCATCCGACTGTTTTGGAGTGCTGAATTAGTTCGAGACGGGTAAGTTCTTTCTTTTCTTTTTTTTTTTTCTCTCAATGCATCAATAAAATAACCTTTTCCGCAATCGCTGGAGTGAAGTTTAAGGTCAGGCTGCAGTGAAATCAAGGCCAGTGAGAAAGTGACATGTCTTAGCTAGAATATCGTAGTAGTATTTCAATAAACAAGACTTTATTAGCAAATCTAACTTTGCAAAAAACACATCAAGCGTTAAGTCTTTTTTTTTCTTTTTCCAACTTCCAATTTTTGCATATATTTAGTTGAGATTAAAAATGTTGCTGGTCTCTGCAAGTCAGTGTCACATCCATTCATTCAGGACCCCAAGCATAAAAATCATCATCACCACCCTCAGCATCATCATCGTCATCATCATCAAAATCATACACACAGTTGGAGCTGCCCCCCCTTTTGCCTGAGAGAAATGAAGGTCTGCGTTTAGTGGAAATATCCAGGATGCTGCGGTGTAGCTATCATACCACAGCAGACCAGGAGAGGGCGCCAACTCACACCAAAAGAAAAAAAATACAAATAAAACACCCCCTCCACAGTAACAACATTGGCAGTGATATCAACGGAACTGAAAAAAAAAAAAAGAATAACAGTAACCTAAAGAGAAGGGTCTGTACAACCTCCACTGTATTTCATCAACTCACTTTTCTCGTCCAATAAAAGACCAAGACGCTCAGCTTGCTTGCAGTAAATGTGCCGATATTCAGCCAACAGTAACACTTTCTTAACACAAACTTTTGCACATATAGCTCTGAAATATAAAAAAAATACAATAATGGAGTCTCTGATATCGTGAGCATCCACAAACAGAAAAAAAAACAAAACAAAACAAAAAACATGTCAGTGAAGTGTGACCCTACTGTTCAAATTACTCAACGTACGACACCCTCAAATCACAGTCGCTATGACTTTGGTAACAGTTGTGCTTCTAAGAGAAGAAAAAAATTACACAGCCTACCCATAGGGTGAAAAAAAAACTAGAATGACAGAAAAATAAACAAAAGAGAGAATGAAGATGATACATGCTAGCACACAGCTCCGAAACTCTGAAAGGCTTGGCTATGGATTTACATCTATCGAGTATCAATAACAACAAAAAAAGAACTGAGAAAATTAACAACTGCTTGTTTACATGACAATTCTCACTGTTGTATGCTGCGGGATTCCCTGTGCTATCAATAGGCCAATCCTGATACAACCCCCTGTGTGTTTGAGCGGGTGTGTGTCCGTGTGTGTGTGTGTGGTTTTTTTTGTGTCTACCAGGTAATGTTCTTGTAGACAGATTAGCCATAGTAAATCCACTCGGCGTTAAACTCTCTTCCCGATGCTGAGAGGCTGACATGCTCTTTAAACCCAGAGCTTTCTTCGCAATCCTGTCTCCGTCGTAACACTTGATATATGGTTGCACACACAACACACAAACAACAAACGCACACGCACTTAAGGCTGCAGATGTCCACATCATCCCCTTGTTCAGACTTGCATTTCAGAAAACTAAAACAATATCTGAGTCTCTTCCACTTCACTGAGAAATGAAAAGATTTGCTCATGGCGTATACTTGGAAGTTGTATGTATCTCATGTAAACTGCCCACACACACTCTCACACACACACATAACCCACCCCTCTTCCCTTTGACCCTAGAAACAAACTAAAAAGAAAGAAAAAAAAAAACTGTCCCACGATGCCTCGCTGCATCCATGTGTTCAAATAGCAAACTACTGATGCCATCACAGTTCATGTATTTTTCTCTAAACACACACTGGGGGGAGACTCCGTGACAAATACATCGACATGTGGCTGTTAGTATCCGAGCATTAACAGTACACCTGCGCGTGAGCACGCACGCACGCACGCACACACACACACACACACACACACACACACAAACAAACAAACATAGCGTTTACGGGTCCTTTCCACCCCTGGGATAAGGGGTTCATCTCCTTTGATAAGTGTTCATTGTTTATCTTTCGACCCCCGGAGGTCAAAGTTCATGTGGAGGGTCAGGGAAAGGACAGGAAGTGACCAGACCAGAGTTGTGACTGAGTGGTACCGAGAGCCGCGGCAGTGTGTCATTTAGCGGCTAGCCTCCCTCCCTTAGGTAAGGTGTAACGGTGAGCCCAACAGTCGCAGAAAGAAAAAAAAAAACAAAAGGAGAGAGAAAAAAATTGTGCAAAATCCCTGCTTAGTAACACACACACACACACACACATACATACATACCTACATACACACACACACACACACAAAAGAGTATAAACACATCTGTCCATCTCTCATCCGTACTCCAGTGTGTGTGTAAGTAAAACCCACTGGAATATACACAGTGTAAAAGCACTGAAATGTGCACTCACGCTCACACTTTCACACATACACACACCAGCTGACAGGGCTTATAAAAGATTAGCTCTAGTGAAGAGATAAAGATCCTGGCGTTAGTACAGTCAGACTCTCCTGTCACTCCACCACAGAAGAAGAAAGGAGCGATCCTATGGGAAGAAGTAAGGGAGAGGAGGCGAGTGAATAAGAGGAGGACAGGGTCCTGTCCTGCCTCTGTGAAAAAAACTGTAAACACCACTGCTACTCTGTAAGTCTGTAGAAAGATGCAAACTTGTTGTGGTCATCAACCTCATGGTCAGATCAGGATGGAACACACAGGACTAGGCAGCTTGTAGCACTGAGAGAAAGAGACAGAAGAGGAAGGAGTAAAGGAGTGTGTTAAGGAAGGAGGAGGCCAGGCTGGGACTATAACCTGACTAGGAGTTGGTTACAAAGGGATAAATGGGATAAGACATCTCCTTGTTTATTCTGAAGCTTCTTAAGGAGCCAAAGGGGAAGAGAGAAGAAGAGAGAGGAGGGAGGTTACTCTGGGGCAAGTCATCCCCCCCCCCCTCCTCACAAAAGGAAGGGGTTGGTGGTTCCGGTTGGCTGCGTCCCAGCCTGGGGTGGCATGCTCATCAGAGGCTGAGGCATGGACATGGAGGCCGGGATCCCCGCGCTCATTCCCGTGGTCGCCCCCACGCCTCCGACAGCACCTACCCCCATTCCGGGCATCACACGGCCCATGGGAGTCATCCCTGCCAGGGGGACCATGGTGATGGGCTGAGCGGGCACGGAGGAGAGGGACATTGGCTCGGGCATGCCGAAGCTGGCTGGCATGGGGCTGACGCGCATCTGGTTGAGGGTGGGGGGCGCTGGCTGGCTCACTTGGAAGGGGTTGGCGTGGGCTGCTGGAGCAGAGCCACCTGAATAAAGACGGGGTTGACAAAAGAAAAGGCTAATTATATCGAGTCGGTGCAGCATACAGCACATCAGTTGGACTCTACAATGAGATTAATTTTGCTGTAACAGAATTAAACGTCCATATTTTTGTACACCACTGCTACTGAAATGAATGAGGTATGATTCATCTCTCTGGCCTCTGAGTTTCCGCTAGCACAGACAGGGCATAGTCAATGATTCAACAATAAACTGTGCAGATAGGTGTGTCTGCCTGTGTGTGTTCAGGCCTGCACATGTATGTCCACGTCTCAAGGCTTAATCCCCTACACTTCTTGGGCAACGCACTCTACACTCTTATCTAATCGGTTGGAATTAAACAGTGCGTTCACCTGCTTTAAAAAGCCTGTGTGCATTCAGATATATTAAAACAACATGACACACAGCTTGTGAAAATGCTAAAAAGAGGCAAAAGTTAGAGTATTTCATATTTTCTTCTTTGACTCCCCACCTGTCGAAGCTAAAAAGGGGTTGATGACTGGCGCGGGCTGGGCTGGTTTGGTCACCAGTGAGTCCAGATTGACCAGGGCAGCATTGGGACCCAGGAAGGACTCCGGAGTCTTTCTGGTTGGGTTTGTGGAAGTAGACGAGGAGGTGGGCAGGGGGTCAAAGAGGTCCAGGCTGCTGCTGCTAGCCAGACTGGCTTGGGAGGGGACAGAAGATGCTATGCCCCCATCACCTGGGGAACAAAGAGCAGTCGTATTTCGCCGATGAAAAGCTGCTGATGAACTTCTCTTTGAGGCAACAGAAACAGTGAAACAAGGACATCAGGCATGCAGGAAGGCCGTGTTATTAGACTAGATTTCTTATCTACTCTGTGATTGCAGAAAGTACAAAGACTTTGTATTTAGGGTTTCAGTACAAGAACAGAGCGTGTAGGGTTTGCTTATATTTATGATACAGAACAGTAGGGCAAGGCAAAATATTATTTTATCAATATCGTGATATGTATCATTATGTTGTGATGTGGCTCAAGTGTATTTTCCTGAATTTTTAAAGGCTCTATTACCATAAAGTTATGTAACTTTCTAAACTTATCAGACTGCTCTAGCTACTTTAAAATTTGCCTTTACATTTTTACTCATTATATCCACATTTCTGATGATATTTAGCAAAAAAATCTCACGGTGGTATTTTATTGGGAAAGCACCAAGTCTTACTAGTTACAGAATTTTGTATATACAAATACATATTCTTTCATTTTCGTGTTTTGCAGCTGCATATTTTTAAACAGGACATGGAAAACCTGTCTTTGCCTTTTGTTTTGATTATAGTCTGTTTTAATAAAAATACTTGTCGCATCTCAAATGTACAACTGACCAATTTGCCCAGCAGACCAGGATATGTATCCTTCAGCCTAAAAATACTCAGATTTGATTTTTAGTCCCTACCATCGAGCACGACTGATCAGCTCAGTTCACTTACGTTTTTCAGTACCAGTAATTGATATTCAAAAAGGTATTTTACCTTTTCTTGCCTTTGGTATGGTAAGCGTCTGAAAAAATACACTAAATCTCCACTTTCAATTGTCATCAACACCTAGTAAACCTAACACAGCGCCCACCCGCATGCCAACACTCGTATTCACATTTAGTAAGAAACAAAACTGAGCTGATGCGATAAAATGATTAGAGGGTGCTACTTTTATGAAAGGACATCAGAGGCAGACAGCAGTGAACTCACACACAGACACACAAACACAGCATGCTAGCTGCTACGCACACGTACACTCACCCACAAGAGGAAACGTCAGTGACAGAAACTGTCTTCTCAGAACAGAAACTGAGATTTAGCAGAGCCAAAAAAAGACACTGATAAGATCAGGCATGTGTATTAGCCCATAAATCCTGCAGATTTCAGCGATGGCCGATTCAAATAGTGGCAGTTCTGCAGCTCATCCTGCAGGGGGGCTGCTCTCTCAACATCACTGAAGTCTGTGTGCTCTCTAGACACCGTGTGATGATAAGGTGGCTTAGAGTTTCAACACAGACTTCCTACTGGGAAAAGTAACTTCGTGCACCTGTGTTTGTGTTCCTTCCCACCTTGCCCTTGACTGTATCAGAAGTGTTTTCCTTGAGCTAAAGTCGGGCACCAAAGTCACCCTCCCACATCCAGAGACTGCCAAAACACACGGGAAAAAAACACCCAAGACCTGTGCCAAACTGTTCAGTGAAACCCTGTCAAACACCAACCTGAAGGGAGCCGTGCATGGGATAACTTTTGGGACAGTTGTTGTTGGCTCAGATGCACCAGACAAGACTTTTAAAGCTGTACAGCAGATCTAAAAGAGACTCTGTAAACAGGATGGCCCAGGTCTTCAAATGTATTTAGTGGTAAACACATAAAAGCTGCATCAGATAACACTGATATGGGACCAGACAAGAGCAAGCAGCTATTTTCCACTATCTGATCCGATTACCGCAGCATTTGAAATGGAAAATCATCAGCTGGTTGGAAAAACATAACTCCCGTGGTTTTAACACTGTCATTGCTCCGGTCTGGTGATATTTACAAACAAAGACAAGACAAACGTGTGTCTGTGCCCCTGCAGAAGGGCGTTTTTTTTTTAAGACACTGAGGAAAAACAACACAGACTCCGTGTCAACAGAGAGACGAAGACATGGGTGAGTACCAGTGGGGACAGAGGAGGAAGAGCGCAGGCTGTCAAACTCTGAGAAGTCCTCTTTGGACGTACCGTTGGATGCATTGAAAAGGTCAAAGCTACCTGAAAGGGGACAACGAAGACAAAGACGCATACACACAGACAAAATCACGGAAACACACAGCAGACACACACACACACACAGATAGATGGAAACAGACAACACAAGTATGAATGAGTATGGATTTTTTTTTTTGTTTGTTTAAATGAACAAAATAAGCAAGTGACAGCATGCAGATGTATATAAGCATTTGTTACTGTGTCCCTTCTGACACGTTTGTTGAGTCTTAAGCCCAGGCCACACATCCTGTGTGCACCTTAGCAGCGTGTGTGCGTGGTGGAGCTGCTGCATCTCGCTCACGTGGTTCCAAACAAGCAGTGTTCCTGCGGCAGCCCTGCTTCTGCCTGCCCTATCATGTTTTCATGAGGTGATTTCCCTCGATTAAAAAAAAGTTTCATAACATTTTATTATAAATTTATTTCAAACTGACTTTCAACAGGAAAGCGTTTGCTTAATTCTATTAATTAAAAATCAAAAAGACTGTCCAGCAAGTCCTCTTCACTTGGCCCACTTTATTTTTTTTTACATCTATATTGAAACTATAATGAATGCTGCTGGTATGATGTCAGCATGACTGTCACCAGATTATTTCTCTATTTTAGCAGAGAAACAAGCGCGGCTCGTGAAAAAAATAGGCAAGACTCCGACTCTCTAGGTGCTGCGCTGTGGCAGACGCGCGGCAGAGTGGCTGCTGTAATTTGTTAACATGGGCACTGGAAAAAAGGAAGAGGTAAGGAGATGCAGACGTGCTGCTCACGATACATGATATGATATGAAAGATATGTGTCCTGGGCGTTAGAGACATGACTCAGGCATGAACTGATACCTTTCTTTTTCTATCTCTTGAAATAAATCTCCATAAATATGCCTTTGCAACTGATGTGGTAGAACAAAACTGATAGGTCTCACACGATTTCACACTTTTTAACCCCATTTCTAATTCTGCTGTCAGGAAACAAGCTCATGTGTTAGAGCATAAAATCTATGAAAAATCTGTTATAACCCTTCACTTTGTCCAATAGCAGATCGTTGGACAGCTTGAGCCAGTTTCTGTGGAAGTCATCAAACAGCAGATGACAACCATGCTGGTAGAAGCAGTAACGTAATCTGGCCAGGTTATTGCGGACGTAAAGCAAGTTTCAACGCTGGCAGTCTGCAGAGCATCTGCCGGCTGTCTTGAAGCCTCTTCCCTTTAACATGGCTGGTCTGAGCTATTTAGCCACGTTGTCAACGTCAAATGATTTGACGCAAAGCTTACATCCAGCATGGCTCGGATTTGCCTTTCTTTTGCGCTCGGTATTACATCTGAGCTCAAAAGCCTTCTTCAAAAGGCATTCTTGCAGATAAGCAAACTGTTAATTTTATTCATATATGCTGATGGGTATCACATGAAACTAGAGCGGTTTCATCAGTCACGCGTTACTCAATAAAAGGAACGTATTTTGCGTGACATCAGACATGTTTGTGATTTTTGTGAACACATTTCAAACATTTTTTTCAATTATTCCCACTTTTCCAGGAGGATCTTAACCTAGGAACACTGGGGGAAAAAAAAAAAAAAAGTTTTACTGATGGTCACCTGCGTTGGAAGTTTTGGGGCGGGCAGCAGCTGCAGAGCTCCAGGGGTCAGAGGCAGGAGTGGAGTTTGATGCCCAGGGATCACCGCTCCTCACGGCTGGGGCAGAAGGAGGAGCGCCCCATGGATCCACCGGAGCTACTGGTTTAGGGGCCGACCCTTGTGAGAGGGGGAGAGGGAGGGGGGCATGTGAGAGTAAAAGCCAATTTGGGAGAGCGGAGGAGAGGGGACAGGACAAGAGCAGGAGAAATGTGAGAGGAAAAAATAAGTTATGAGATGGCGGGCATGGGTTTGATTGGACATATTCTGAAACTACTGCTTGATAGTCCTTCTTCAACATTTATATATCCACCTGCCTACAGCAACTTTCCTCGCTTCCAATGTCACAATCCTTTAATTCAAGATATCGCCCTCTAACACCCCCCTTTCCTCGCTGAGTAGCAATGCTGCTGAGCCAGTGGAGCAGCATTCCTATTTAACAAAGAGTCACAGTCCTATGAGCTGCAGGTGGAGAGCAGAGACGAGACACACACACACACACACACACACACAGAAAAGCTGACTCTAAACACAAATATTTCTCAACAACAGCCAGTGTAGGTATCATCTAATGCAACCATCTCCAGCAAAAGCATGTTTACTAGGGTTGGGCTGGTGTAAAAATTTCAAAATCAGTAAGGGATAGAGCCAAATATGAGACCGAACCAGAGTACCAGACTTTCACCACTAGGTGTCACACGTCTTGGCCAACTGAACTGAGTGACACGAAGTGTGTCGTGACATGCAGTCAGCGTTGAGATTCTCCCGACGTCACTGACATCCAGACATTGAGACCCAAACAACTGCTGTGCATGAATTCTATGGAGCTGTACAACAAACTTTGTAAAGTTATCTCACACCATGACATTACGTCGTAGAGTTTTACAATGTTTCTGGAACTCCCACATCTGATACCTTGCAGAAATGATGATTAAAATAGCTGTAATCAATGTTAGAAAACCCTCCTTCCCCCTGACACCAATAGCTAAGCTAATGACTCAACTGTGGCTGTGCGACACATTAACATACCTCCAGTTTTGTTTTGTTTTGTTTTTTTTCTAACCACAGACACGTTGTTGAGCTTTCCAATATTTCTGCAACTTCCACAACAAATACAGAGCAGAAATAATGATTTTATGAGCAGTATTTAATGTTAGAAAATCCCCTTCCTCCTAACGCTAATAACTAAGCTTAAGGCCGTGTGTCACGATGCTGTGCAGCCTGAGATCTAAACTGAATAGCACGCACGGTCTGGCTGTCATTCATTTATGTTTACAGCTTATTAAAACATCATAATAAGTTAATCACTTTGTCTTGTTGCTTGTTGTTAAAGCAATACGAGGTAGATTTATGTGCGTTGTTGGGCTATTGGGTGTCAGTACTTGCTGCTGCTAATGAATGCTTTTATTTTGGCAGGAACTCACATAATGACAAATGCCAGTAAAACCGGACACCGACCCAGACCTAATGTATACAGAATGTTTGTGTACCATAAGGCTGCCAGGGGTCTTCTGATGCAGCAGCTGCCCCGGCCCCAGCACCCCAGGGGTCAGCACTGGCACCAGGCTCTGGGACGTCCATCAGATCCATCAAAGACGACTGTGGCTGGAGTAAGACAAAGCAAGTGATTTAGACAGACTAAGAGGCAGGAAACAGAACGGTGCATACAAATGAGGAAAACGAGAATTGGGCAGAGTAAAGATTGACAGGAAACAGACGAGGAGGGAAAAAAAACGTTAGAACGACCATCTGTTGGTCAACTGTTATCCTCTACAGCGCAAATGCTATTCAAACATCCTGATGGTGGTCATGTCATTATGTGCCAGGATAAAACATGAGCTACACTCATGCAGTCACACTTCATCACTTCAGCTCTACGTGCCCTCAGACTCCAGTCAGTCAGCTATTCGGGCAGAATAATGAAGAGTAAACTATGCAGTCTGCTGCCAGTTACTGGTTTCACTGCTGCTACTGAAGATGGAGAGAGGGTCAGACAGGAAGAGAGGATGGGGACAGATAAGACTATTTCAGGAGCATGAACATGATAATGGAATAACTGAGTCACTCTGGCCTTCATGTTGGTGTGTATTTTACCTCTTTTTTCTTCTTGGGCAGCTTCACTGAGTCTGCACCTTCTTTCTTACTCTCCTCCAAGGCCATCTGTAGTCTCAGGTCATCCCCTCGGCGTATGCGCTCCTCCTAAACACACCAGGAACATGGGTGACTAAAAGCCCATTTTTTTCTCTAGTAAAATTTCATTTTACAAGTCATATAACAGGTGTGGATAGTGGGAAATAATACCACAATGAGGTGTACAAAAATAAATAGATATTTTTAAATTTTCTTTGCAGTCGCTGATCATGTTAGTTTTAGATTCTCAACTTGTTTACAAACCCTCAGTGCGTTCACATGCACAGTTAAGTCGAGCTACAGTTACAGCTCCATTGGGCCATTTAACTGGATTACCATCCTTGTCCAAGCACACAAGCACCCACGGAGAATCAATATGTTGTCCGAATCTGCCACGGTAGGCGGCGATGTGCTCCGTTCAGCTGGTTGCTATCAGACGTTCCGGTCAGCCAAACAAGCTACAAACGAGTTGGCAAATGGCTGGTGGATTCCATGTCGAACAGCGAAAACTTGGACAACTTAATAGCACTGCATGCTTTGCATCTACGTCTTACTTTTGGTACAAATTCAGGGCACACTTTCCCTTTTTCTTCTTTTCTTCATTGTTTTCCTCCCAGCTTTCTTCTACAAATCCACGCTGTTCGAGTTCCAGGTGAAAGACACGGCAGGGTCTGGGGATGGGTGAGGTGTGCACATGCGGGAGTAATTCGACTACCAATCGTTTTATCCCGGTGTGTTAGCTCAACTTTGAGAAATTCAATTC
>JAQLOL010000009.1:16359943-16371123 GCA_029783665.1 Naso thynnoides | reverse complement strand
GCTTGAGACCTAATAGGACAAAAAAAAAAAACAAACTCCAATACCAAATACCTTGACTCAAGTAAAGATTCTTATTACCATCATTGTAATGTCCAACAGGACAAAAAACATGGGATACAAAAGGGTGATCGGTTTTTAGAGCACCCAAATCAAGCGGAGAATCTTGCCCCCCTTTTTGGGAAAGATTGGATCTCACTAGTAAACATGTTACGCAGCATCGACAACTTTGCCGGAATGAGGAAGTGGATGAGATGAGTGCGCGCATGGGATGTTTGGGGTTGTTTGCGTCGTTTTGTTTTATTGCTGCGGCAGTCCACTGCAACAAAATGTTACCGGTGGAAATCCTGCTCTGGTGTTTCACGTGATAAATGATGATTTTTTTTAAAAATACCAAAAAGTGGGGAATATTTGCAAGTCGCACTCGATCTCCTAGTGATAGAATTGATTCTTACTGTTTCCAAAAAATGTTACAAAATGTGACTGAATTTTTTGCTTAACGACAAAATAGCATCTCAGTATTGTACACTGATCACAAAAACACTCCACGCACATAAAAATGAACTTGTACCTTGTAAACACAAGTCGATTTCTGAGGTTTTTTTTACTGCTGAGGATCCGTTCTAGTTTGATTTACGCGGCTCTTACCTTTCTCCTTTGAGACGATCCTCATCTTTGAGTAGGACCACTAGCTGCTTGCTCTTCTCCCTGACGTTGATTCCCTGGTCTTTGCCGTCTCTGTCAATGTACTGGAAGTCCTTTAGAGTCTGGATGGCGAAGATGTTCTCTTTGCATTGCAGCGCCACTCGCTCCGAGCCCGTCTTGATCAAGTAGTCGAGCAGGGTGAGCGCCTTGTAGACGTGGCGCCAGTTCTTGCCGTGGTCATTGAGACGTTTCCAGATCATGCTCATGATCTCGCTGAAAGCCACCACGTTGTAGGTGAGGTCGGCGATCTCGGACATGAGAGAAGAGGACGGGCCCCAGGGGTCGTTGGAAGTGGCCTCTCTGACTTTTTTCTCGGCGTCAGAGTAGTTGTTCACCATGTTCTTCATCTGCCGGCGGATGGTGGAGCTTGGCATGCTGGCGGTGGAGACGGTACAGACAGGCAGAAAAACAAGGTACACTCTCACACAGGAGAGCAGCTCCAACACCGATGCCTGATAATTGGGTAAGAGAGGCTAACACACAGAGGATGTCAGTGTGTCTGCTTCAGCTGAAGCTTGCGATTTCTGTCTGTGCACCCGTGTCCTTTCCCAAGGCACAGCGGTGGCGTGTCTCTGTGTAAATCTTTTTAGTGTACAGGTGTGTGTGTGTGTGTGTGTTGTGTTAGTGTGTGTTTGTTTATGATGCTTCTCCTGGCCAGTGCAGTGTTCCTGAGTCCTCCAGAACAGCGTCTGTTAAAACCATCTCCACACACACAGTGCTGGCAGCACACATGACCACGCCATCACCTAGGACAGAGACAAATAAGACGTTATTGCAAAGAGGAGAAGCAAAGAGGCACACAGAAAATGAAACAATAAAAAAAAAAGGAGACAAATGCTTCATACAGTCAAATCATACACCACAACAGTTCCTTGATGTAATCAGTTTCTGGGTAATTTCCCACATCTAAATATACCAACAGATTAAATTAGTTTAAACACTTTGACAACTTAAACTTAATGCTTGATGCCAAAAAAAACCCAACTTCTCAAATTCTCCTTCCCTAAACAGTCACCTTTGAAACATCTAATATTAGTTTTCAACAAACCTTTCTTGAGAGAAACACTGAGAAACCACAGAGTTACTGAGTTCGAATCAGTCTTCTCCAAGATCCAAATTTCGACACTTTAAACAAAACTGTGAAGATAAACGTATTGTAGGCGCAGCTGAAGTACCTCCCTCTTTGAAACTAGCCAAAACAAAACCTTTTAGACTTTCACACTTAGATAAGCACTTTCCATGTGCTTGTAGAGGGCCTGCCTCCTTCATATTAAACAAGGCCACGGTGCTGTGACCGAGAATTGTGTTTCCACTGTTGTAATCTCATTTGAGTTTACAGTAACCTGACTCAGTTGCAAATTACAAGGCATAGTCTTGGAAATAATTTAAGGGCAGTGAGGTCTGTGTGGTGGTAAAGCTGCGCATTGGGTGGGCACGGAGGGCAAGAAACGAGAGCAGGAAACAATCAATAGAAACAAAACACAAGACTGCCGGAAACAAATACGAGATCTATGCCATGAAAAATATAAAGTAAAAATAAAAAATGCACAAACTGGTGCTTCACAATACTGTCACAGTGCCACTGTTACAAAAATAGTGTGCAATAATCTCTCTAAACAGTGAGGTATGCTTTGTAAATAAATGTAATGAACTCCACATTTCATTATTGATGTGTGTGTACAGCATTAGGGGTAAAATGGCGGGTATCTCCCATGATTTAATCAGACCCCACAAATCTACAATGTTACTGTGGGACAATCCCCCAAACGTTTACAGCTTTTATGTATTGTTAATAATTAACCTGTAAGTGCATTAAATGGGAACAGGCAGTCTGTTTTCTGACTGTGATTAGAAAGGAGTTGAGAATGAGCAGAAATGACTAGCGCAAAAGAAATGCCGGTGTTGTAGGTCTGCCTTCACCGAATGCATGCTAGCTCCCACGGCCAGGGACACACTTCCTGTCGGGTAACTACCTTGGCACGACGCTGGCAGACTGCCTGTGGGGCTCTACGAGCAAGCTGACAAGCAGTGCAGCTCTGCCACTCGTGCAGAGAAGCTGAGAGTTTTCTAATAATTATTTGCAATAATTATACACAAATAATTAGATTAGAGAAAAACGCTGTACAAGATTAAACATTCGGTGAATCTCTCAGTGGTGACTAAACCAAACAGTTGCATAATACAAGTTTTTTTTAAGCTGTCTTGGCAAAATAGCTTAGTGCTCAAACAGATCTCAGTGAGGGTTTTTTTGTTTGTTTTTTGTTTTGTTTTGTTTTGTTTTTTCAAATTAAAAAAGTGTAGCTTTCACCTTTGGGCTTTAAAGTTCATATTAAAAACAGCGGATGTCAGAAGATAGGTAGAGGCAATTTCATTCTTACTGAATAAATATTTCATCCACAAAAATCACACAGCAATCAAAGAAAAAGATATTAATGCTATTATACTATTTAATCTGAGACATGTATGTACTTTTTTACTTTGACTTTAACTAAAGTCAAGGATCTGAAAATGTACCTCAATTTCAACCTGTCTACTTTTAGATGAGCACTTTTACTTAAAAACTTGTGTACTGCTACCACCTCTGGGGGTTACTAGAACAACACAAGATGTGTAATTTAGGTCAAGTTAGTTGCTTCCCCCAACGTCCATAAATCCAGCCTATCTGAAGAACATGAATTCTTCCCCCAGTTTGAAAAATGAATTTTAGGCACTGAGCAAGACTACAAACGTCCATTTCCTTGAGCAACCCTGTGTTGCACAAGGCTCAAAATAACAACTATTTTCGTTATTGATTCATCTGCCTATTATTTTTACGATTAACTGCTTATTCCACGAAATGTCAAAAAAGTTTGAAAAGTGCTCATCTCAGTTTCTCAGGGTCCAGTGTGACGTCTTTGTCTAAAAGAGACCAAAACACAAAGACTCTTCATTTGTCATCATAAATGACACAGAAGCAGCAAAGCTTCACATTTAAGAGGCAAAAAAACAGCAATTCTTTTTACTTTTATTTGAAAAAATGAAGCAATCGATTAGCAAAATAGTTGACCGATGCAGCTGTACATCCTTACACAGGTTTCAAAGCAGGAGTACCTCTCTCTAAGACCATTTCATGATATGCACCTGTACAATCAAATACACTTCATAAGGCATATCATAAATCCAGTCTTGGTGATGGTTGTAATATTAAGAGATCAATGGCAATGTCATGTAAATTAGACTGATATGGGACTTTTGAGGCAGATGACAACACGATATCAGATATATCAGCCAATATTATTCGTATATGATATTGTCTAAATATGGTTATCAAACACTTGTACCGAAGATGTGTAATGGGGGCAGGATATCGTACATTTTAACACACTTTATCCCAAACATCAGCACACTCAACAGTAAACATTTTAACTAACAGACTACCTCTGCTGGACAAATTGCATAATTACACCGTTTCACTAGTCCAAGTTGTTGTTTTTTTTTAGCCTTAAAAAACAGTTTTAATATCAGTGCATATCACAGAACATGTATGCCGATACGGATATATCTGCAATTAAACAAAACACTCTGCAGCTGCAGGAGTACCTAACACATTATTTTTCCAAATTTGGCAATTTTCAAGGGATACTGTTACATGGTATCACTCTAAAATGACACAAGTGTAATCCAAGGAAAAATGCCAGCAATTCATCAACGAAGACATAAAGGCAACAGCTGATTTTGGCAGAGCTGGAGTCAAAGTTTCTTATGTAATTTCAGATCAATTCAAGCATTACTGGCAAATTGCTAAAACTGCAATGAACCTTTATCTACGCCCCTTCCCATCAGACGCCAGAACAATGATCGAGAAAAAACGTGTTTCCACCATTTGGTGGGTGGCAGGGGAGATATCATAAAGCACTTCCAGTCTGATTATGACTAAAGGAAAGACTTATGACTCCTCTGTCCCGTTTCTAACAGATCAGCAGCCCAGCTTCTAATCACTTCCTGACTAACACACAAGTACGGAAAGTGTGCGCAGACTCACAGCTGAAAAAAATGATGCGTCAAAGCTCTACATGTAAACATGACAGAAGTCGCTAAGTATGTAACGTGTAGTTAGAACACGTTTACTTTATGTATTTTCCGTTTGGCAGCCAGTGTCCTTGAGTTGATGTGTTACGGCGTGCTTGGAAAAAAAAAATAAATAAATTTGACTGAAATATGATATTGCAACAGTTTGAGCTCAGATGCAAACACACTACAGCAGGATCTCTTTGGCTTGATTATTAAGACGGATTAGCACAGAGGCTGGTCTACTTTCATTGTTGGGAGAAAACTTCTTGAGCACAAAGTCTTATGCCCCATTTTCAGGCACCACAATGTCAAAGTTCCACATATTCATATCGATTAACAACCTACGAAATCTAATTTAAATCACTGTTCTTCTTAATAAATAGCAGCGCAAGTTTGCTGAAATCTGAAATCTGTTTCTCTGACTGCCATGAAGACTTATCCTATTCAGTAATATGATGCCTGCACCAAACGTGCTTTGACATGTCCACAATCGAGGGCTTTCATGAACTGAAGAAGAGTGTCAGAAGTGATTACCTGTCTATACAGACTCTGAATATTGCAACTGGAAGTGGATGTGTACATTTAGTAATTATTTCAGCGACCTGCCTCCAACGCAATGCCATGGAGAGACAGCTGAGGGGAACAAGGATAAGGAAACGAGGAGTGTGACTCTACGTACATGGGGGTGGGGGACGAGAAAACAACTTGGCACATCCCGTAAATTCAGTTAGCGCCAGTGAAATGTGATTCCTGTGGGGCATGCCCGCCCCCCCCCCAGCGTTCCCTCCTCACCCTCCTCTTCACCCTGCATCCGCATGAATACAGCTCAGACCTAATGACACATCTGCTGCTATAATCACCTATTCACCCATAGCAGACAGGACGAAGAGAGGAGAGTCTGTCTTGTCCATCCCACCCCCCTCCTCACTCACACCCCGGAACAACCCCCACCACGAGAGACCACTGGCCCGCCTTCATTCGGCCCTTCTGTGCTTAGATCACTCAGGCCCATGGCCCAGAAGAGATGGCACACCGGATTTGTGTGTCTGCATGTGTGTGTGTGTGTGTGTGTGTTCATGTGTCAATGCAGGTTCATTATGTCTGAATGACTGAGCCTGTCATTCTTGTCAAACTGCCCTTATGCTTTGTCAATGCCAGGAGAGGAAGACAACCATAAAAAAAGAAAGAAAAATGAAGTCGATGTACTACTTCTTACAGCTTTGAATGAACTCTCACACCCATCATTTGCCGCCACCTTTTCAGTCTCCTTCTTGCTCTGCATGTCGGTGTCTGACTTGGGGTTGAGGGAAATTTTAAGTAAGGTCAGGTAATGTGGCCAGAAATACAATCTTTTTTTTTTCCAGATTGATCAATACTAACATTTATATATTTGATATACAGTCTATTATATGATAGGGCAGCTCTGGGCTCTCGGTTTTTGTGAATGAAGTCTGGTGAAAGTTAGGCAGACACTTTATCAATCTCATATTGGGGGATTCAAATTTGTTTGATCAAACCTTTATTCAAAAAAGGTTTAGTATGGTTAAAGCTAGGTTTGCACTTTATTCCCAATTGGGAAATTCATGTTTGTTTAAAATAAAAATGCATTTTAATAAATAACTCCTTTGTTTTTTGTAGTTAAAAAAAAAAAAAAATCAATTAAAATTGAAAATCGCATGTGGCATGAAAAAAAATCAGAGATTTTATTTTCAGGCCATATTGCCCAACCCTAGTGTATGACAATGTTGCCAGTTTTGAGAGTATCGTGATAATGACTCAATCTTAAAGAGAACAGAGGGCTCAAGAAAATAGTTTATTAATTAATGACTGACAGGGCAAAATGTTTAGAATGCATTGGCTCACTTAACTGAATAAAAAATGCAGCAACATGCAGTGTAAGTAAGATGATAGCTGTGTGTTCATATAGAGTAACACCAGCAACCTCATGAAACATTCAAAAATACAACATGCTAAAATTCTAAGGCTGCAGCTGTTGACAGCTGTCTTGACTGTTTCAGCAAAGCTGTTATCGCAGCTATAGTTACGACATCCTCATTGGAGCCTCCAGGCTGGGATGCTGATGGGATTTCCCAAACTAAAAACACAACATCCTTAGCCTCATCCTTATTTAACATTATATAATTAGTCTGTAGCTGTATAGGGACATATTTGGCATTGGTTTTAGCATTTTTAATTTAAATTCCTAAATTATCCTGAGGCCACGTCAGTCAGCAGCCACATCTTTTTCAGCGGATAGCAGAAGTCCAACACCCAAGTCCAGCCCATTCTCCACTGACAGACGAGGTAAAATGACAGGAAGAGACTGCGAGAGTCTCAGGGATGGTGCAAAGTTTGCTGTGAAATATTTGCAGCACTCACTACAGTGAAGTCAATTTGGTATACCTGGTAACTAATAGCTAGCACAGCATAAACTGCTCATCGCCAGGTGGTCTTGCTAGAGCCCTATGAAGTCTGTTTTTTCCTCCAAATTCCATACTAATTTTTCCTAAATTCTGTTATTTCTGTTTTAATTTTATGAATTCTGTTTTTGTTTTGTTTTTTAAGATTGTACGCTTATTTTACCAGCAGAAGGTGTTTATTAAAGTGAATGAATAAAATTCCAACATCCCTTTTAAGGGCCCAGTCAACAGTACGCTGGGATTATTTACAAAACAACTTATTGACTGACTCAATAAAAGTCATTCGGGTATTGCTCTGCTCTGAATTTAGGGGTTAGTTTGGAATTTTGTAGCTTAGCTGGCTGCTTCGATAATATTGTGAAGTGACGCAGGGGTGGTCCCACACACATAAAGTCCCCCGAGGAACATTACCCCCCGACAAAACGTTTAGTTGTCCTCCCTAAACCTGAATATCAGTCAATTTATGGCAAATTTTGCAATATCTGCATGTAACAGATGATTCCATTTCTTTTGTCCAGTTCCACAATTTCATCTGTTTCCACATCCCGGAAATCACTGGGCCTGCCTTGCCCAGAAATAAGTTTTAACTTGAGTTGTCCTGACAGCTAGAGGAAATAATTCTGTTTTGTTCATGACTGTTAACAGTTTAAACTGCAGGGAGGGGACCACAGTCTTTTTAACTTTTTTTACTTTGAGGGAAAAAAAAAATGAATGAAAAAAATGTTGAAACTTTTTTACCCTTATAGTTTCCACTAAAATACGGAAAGCATTATCAATATGAGAATTGATCAGTACTGCTAATGGTATTCTAATGATCCTCATCCCAATTTAACATTAGATATTTTCTCTATCTCACACAAACCAATAATTAATTTTAATTTCATCATATTAGCTATGTTAAATTTTACATTTCTGCCATTATGGCTGCCAGATTCATGTATAAATCCCCGGCTAATACTGCTCAGAGATGGAGAGAAATGAATCAGCAGATGATCGACAGTACGCCGCAACTACAGGGTACAACTGGCCACATGAGAATCTACTGTCACCACAAGTTGGGCTGAGTTTGAAGTAAGGTTTTTTTTTAAATAGGTAGGAGCAACAACCTAGTAAATATAGGCTATGTCATGGCAAAGCATTAACCACACTCTCCGCAGTAAATGAAGATATCACAGTGGTGCACACCTACTGTGGAGGCCTATTCCAACAAAGCAGGTTAGAATTTTACTGAGCCCAACACAACTGCGGATGACGACCCAATCTGCAAGACCGTTGCAAAGGCAGCTCTATAATTTTTGAAGAATCACATAAACAACGTAAGGCTTGTTCCCTTTTCAATACAAATTGTTTGCTACCACTATGACAGCTAAGTGCTTGGTCAAAAAATGAAACCTCACAGTACTGAATGAATGATCCACGCGTGAACAGCAGAGCACACCAAGTAGTTTCATTTAATGACATAATACTGCAAAACCTATACAAATAATCATATCAGAGTCTAATGAAACAAGAAAAAAGTACAATCTGTGGTACGTTTCCTAGTCCAACCTATGAGAAGTGTGTAAAACAGTGACATGACCTACAGGGATTTGCTTAAGAGTTCAACAGCCTAAAACGACAGTAAATGTGCATTGAGAAGAAAGTCAATACTCGACACGAGTGACTTGTCCAGAGCAAGACTGCAACAAGCCAAACCTATCCTATGTGTGCATCCACAGTGTCTGGGTGTGTCTTGTAAAAAACCTAGGTAAACTGTGATTAGCACTAAAAGTTGAGAAGCAGTACACTGAGAACAGGTCCACCTTGCCAGACCCACGCAGCAAGAGCAAGGACGATCTGGAGATAGAGGCTTGCATAACCGAGTGCCTCGTGCCGCATGCGTGCGTGTGTGTGTGTGTGTAAGACAATATCTTTGTGTATATTAAGAAAGAATGAAAGGGTGTGTGTGTGTGTACCAGCATGACATCAAGTTATCCAGTTGGCTCCTTAACCATCCATTTACTTCCTCTCAGCTCACAAACAGCATTTACCAGTAATTAATTAGCAACCACTCAGGTGCTCGAGGATTAAGTTCCTACAAGCCAAACTAACAATCGCATCAAGTCTAACCCACAGAAAATCATACCACTGACACGTGCTCCAAAAGCCTTTAAGTGGATGTGAGTCTACAGCCCTTTTGACTAAGATCGTGCATTACCGCCACAATGAAGTCCTTCCTTTTCATTACTTTTGATTTTTTTTTTTAAAAACTGAACCAAACATTCATCTGTCAACGACTGGAAAGCAAAACGATTCTTGATGCACCTCCCTGCATCGGCAAAGTATTGCATTCTTAATTTTCTATATTTCTGCACAGTGCCAATGAATACTTTTTCATCAAATAATACAAGCAGGTCAGTTAATTTCCGCGATCACAGAATCGTGAAATAAAAATCAATAAACCAGAATCTATTGTTTAACGCGGAATTTTGCAAAAATTAAGTGTAATTTGACAGAATTTCTGTTTTCAGGAGAAAGAGGAACATTTACCTGGGGAGAACATTCTACAACATTCCCCCCTCCCAGACAATGCAAGCATTTCGAAGACAATGCCTGCAAGGTCAGCAAAAATCTATAAAACTCGTCACTTCACCCCAGAAACAGAGGCGGGGAGTTCACAAACGACTTCTACGTGTTAAGTTACATGCTGTTCGCAAATTCTGTCAACATACTGTTGATTGGAGACGTGATGAAACGTGCAAATACCACTTGTTGTATAAAGCCCATACAAAAAATAAGGAAATACACTGTGATGCTGCTGACTAATGCTAGCCAAGCCACCATGCCCATTCAGACGATCATCACTGCAACAAACACGTCAGCAGATTTAAGACGAGAGTTTGTTCAGGTTGTTTTTTTTGTTCAAAACACTTCTTAGTGCAATGTTGCCAGCATCATTAAAGTTTCATTTTTTTCTTATTAAACTGTGGACATTTTATCCATTCACATTAATAACACCCACACCCTAATGGCAAAAAAAAAAAAAATTCCGATGAATTCAAATGGAAAAAAATAGAGAATTTTGGAAAAAATAAAATGCAATATGGAAAGAAACATGGGTTTCATAGGGCCGTTCATTGATGCACAATCTTCCATGTCTGCAACACAGTGCACCCTATTATCGGGAAATTTCCACATCTCTAGTTGGCATGCCAACGTTGTGGGACATGTATATGACAGTAAACATAGATACTAATACTTGAAGCATGTTGAGCAGCTCTTTCTAAACAATAACACTGTCAGAATGTAATAATAATAATAACAGCTACCAATTTTAGTAGTTATTGGGTAAGAATCACCCTAACCCTTGTGTTATTGTGGTTAATTCTGTCCTCTGCTCAGAGGCTCAGCAGGTAAGGAGCTCCAAGACCTCATTGTCTCCCAACAGGCAGACATTTCCAGTCGGTTTTTTTCTTCTTTGAATTAGCTGCTAACTGCTGTTGGCTGTTTTTAAATTTCCAGCTAGTGGGTTGCACAGTTAACACATCATCAAAACGTCACAACCCTGTTCCGGCGTGCCAGCATGGTCTTTACACAGGCCACTTTTGAATCGCCTGCTGAAGGCAGTACCACAACTGTTTTGTATAAACAGCTTGTATCAGAATTTAGAAGTTGCTGCGAGGATCACCCCGGGTTTTTATAGTAGTTTAGGACAGTCGGCCAGTTTGTAACATTTGCAACTGCAACGTAAGTCTTTTTGCTAAATTGTGACAGTCAAGAGTTGCTCAGCTCGCTCTGATCAGTTGATCAGCCATCACAGTG
Source organism: Naso thynnoides (assembly GCA_029783665.1). NCBI lineage: Eukaryota > Metazoa > Chordata > Actinopteri > Acanthuriformes > Acanthuridae > Naso > Naso thynnoides. The sequence goes on along the minus strand of JAQLOL010000009.1, from coordinate 16,360,150 downwards.
TGACGTCAGGTTGTGTTCTTGCATAAGTTGACCCGGCTTCAACTTCCCACTGCAGCGGCCCTGCATGTTGTTACAGAATCCTCTGAGGTCTGCGCTGCCGCAGCCTGATCAGACTACTCACATTAAATTATACAGGAGAACTTGTGATTTCACCGCAACGCCTGATTTAGTCTGAATGCACCCTTGTGAAGGCGCAGCTGGGGGTCA
>JAQLOL010000009.1:16335476-16355382 GCA_029783665.1 Naso thynnoides | reverse complement strand
GCACATGTTGGCACTTTTGGGGTTAATTTTTATATTTTATCAAATTTGTCACCATACCTGATGTGTGTGCCAATTTTGTATAGTTTTTGAGCATGTTTTGGAGATCAAATTTGGGTTTGAAGTGGCTGTAGTATAATAATGAACAATAATAAACGGAGCAATTGCAATAGGGTCCCTGACTTACAGGCTCGGTCCCTAATTAATCAAAATACCATCAAAATTGCAATATAGACAAATGCAATTTTCAAATAGCAAAAGTTTCTTCTTCTTTTGATAAAGTAAAATGTATCAGAACTTCCCAATTCAAATGAAGCACTGCTACAGAAATGTTCCTGACTACAAATTATAATCTCCAGTCACAAGGGAACATACCAGTCATAAGGGAACATACTTGTTCCCTTATCACTCAAATTGTAACTTGTTAGGCCCCACTAAAATTTATATTTCTCCAGAATATAGCAGAAAAAACAAAACACAAAAAAGAGCTAAAACAAACTAAAACTTACACACACACACACATATATGTTTGTAGTTTGTTGCAGTGTGTGTGTGATTTTTTGTTTATTATTAAATAATTGTTAAATTACATAACAAAAGCAAGTAAAACAAAAGAAACATTGAACATTTTCTCCTTGAAATATAAAACCACTTATCAATGTCTAATATCACTTCAGTGCTTAGTTATCACATTTGCCTGAGTGTTATCATGTTTGCCTCAGTGCATTGTTCAGCCCAATCAAGCTTGGTCTAGACTTTGCTATTCCACTAACGGCAAAATGTTTAATGCCGTCTGAGAGTTAATATAAGGTGAGGAATGCGGCACAATGTGTTGGTGCCGCCTGCAGATCAGATCACATCACTGCCCTGCAGATCCAATTCCAGCCAATAGAGGTCAGGGTTGTTCTATCTTTATATTATAAGGCTTATGATAAGACCGTTTTATAACCATGTGAAAGTAATTTAGGAGGACCTTTAGCAGAACCCCTGCAGCCATGCGTGTCCTTTAATATGTGATTAGCACCACTGACCCTTCATTTAAAAAGTCATTAAAGGCAATTATAAACTCCATAGACTGCCCACTTTCATATAATTGCCCCCATTCACAACATTTACACCCTGTACGACACTCATTGGGCCCTGCCTCTGCTGCACACTTATTAAGCATAATGCAGTGCCCAAGCTTATTCCTTATCACACCAAAGTATGATCGTTGAGCTAAGTAGCATGAAACCACGGTGGTCTCATTTGCATTTGCATTGGAATTGTAGTTTATGATTTATTTTAGATATATAACCTTTGTTGCTGACTGGATCAGATAAGTGTCAGAAGAATAGCAAATCTGTGTTTGTAAAGCCTCTGTGAAAAACTGTGACTTGACCCCTAAGTAGACACGAGCAAACTGCCCTTCTAGGGACCTTGATGAGATCAGGTCTAATCTGAAATATTGTCATACATCTCTGCGTCTTTGAATTTTTATCACCTAAACACATGAGAATAAAGTTGCCCCGAATACAAGTCCCACCAATCATTATATAACTGAGCATTGTTTCTCACACACATGTTGGACACATCCTGCAGTAGGTCACGGTTAAAGACGCAGTGGCACATGTGAGTCCTATCGATTCGAATATATTTCTGAAGTATATGTGAAACTAAGAATTGTACAAAGAGGCCTGATGGTTGCTGCACAAAGAAACTGGTGCATAAGTTTCGAAACCTACAAAGTGGCAAAGAGGGGGAAAGACTGGCAGGATTCAATCTCTGGCCTGCAGAGGAACACGCGGTTCGAGACGGAGCTGAAATCAGCAGAAAAGCAGAGGAAGACAGATAGCATGAAACAGGATCATGTATAATACCTGCCACTCCTGCCAGATTATTAGCTAAATCTTTTCACACATGCAAATGTTATTATGCTTGCTAGAGGCTGGTGTAAATTCTACCTGGAGAAGGTGAGCAAGAAGAAAAAGCGCTTAACGGCTTAAACAGTTGACATTCACTCATTTTTAGCACACCACATTTAAGTTTATAACTCACCTCTTTGAGTTTAGCTTGAACCTTTTAGTTCATTAGACAACCTACAGTGACAAAACGTAGATTTGTCCAGTTTCCTAATCTTGTGACCGAGCATGGAAAAGAAACAAATTCACCTCTGGAGATCTTAAATAAGTATTTTGACACTTTTCAGTCATTTTTTTTTTAGCTCATCACTGTTGATAACAGACTCTCTTATGAGTATCATCCAGTTACAAAGAAAATATAACATTGATCAAATAATGAAAATCTACTCAACTCGCTTAATGCCAAACCTACTTTTTTTGTTGTTTAATTCATTCTAATTATAAAAGTAAAATTTTTAAAAAGTGACTTTTTATTACAAACTGGAAACATTTTTGACCACATGCCGCAGCATTTCCTGTACATTTGCAGCCATCATAGTTTCAGTGCCACCACAGACATTTCCATCCACGTGAAGCTGCTGATGCAGAGAGAGAGCTATTATATTTCCACAAAATGTTTACATATACAGTATATCATTGGACATGCTGTAAGTAACCATCTTCATGTGCCACATAAGTCTGCACAGTTGGCAGAACAGTCGGCCTTAAAACATTTAAAATTTAAACATGTTTCTCTGATGTACTTTTTTTTTTTTTTAATTTTAAGATTAAAGGTATATTCTGACATTTTTGACTTTTGGCCTCATTTTCAACCTACCAAATCCTATTCCTATTGATAGAGACCAATTTCAGCTCATTGCATGCAGTACGGAGTTTGGACAGCTCGTCATTTTGATGCTAATGCCAGCATTAGTCATGCAAAATCCATAAGTCAGCTGCCGAACTCTTTACTTCCTGTTTCTACTACTACTTCTAGCTTCCTGACACTGTTAATCCTAATAAGAGCGAAAAATTAAAGAAATTCAGCCATAGCTGGCTTCTAAAATTATTGTACAAACACTTGAATTCACCTCAGTAGACTGTCGTCATATTCAACTTGCTCTGGGTGCACTGTGGACTCCACAGTGTGAAGTGTTTAAACTAAGTCTGATAATGGCTACTGTTGGGTCCCTTGACTTAAGCTAGCTTTAGCATTAGCATAAGTTGTGAAACGGCAAACTGTCCAAACTCTGTACTGCATGCAATGAGCTGAAAATGGTCTCTATCACTTGGAATAAAAATGGGTGAGTTTAAAAAAAAGAGGCCCTATGTAAAAAAAAAATAAAAATTGGGAATATCCCTTTAACCATCACTTTCACTCCTCTTTACATTTACCCAGTGATAAAATATTTCGCTCAGAAAAAAAGAACATAAACATGAGCAACAGAAATGTGACTGCTTCATTTGCTCAGTGTGAAAGGAAATCCAAGTTTCTCACAGAGTTCGAAAACTCTTTTTAAGCCAACTCACATAATGAATAATGAAACCACTGAGCTGACATTCTACGGTGCCTTTTGGCCACTGAATGCCCACCACCGGCGGGGGCAAGAGCAACCGCTCCCCTTGTGGCATTTCCATTTAAGTTGCTTTACATGCTGGAAAATTAGGTGGCCTCTACATACAATATGTCATTACAGTTGCCTGTGTGTTTTTCACAGAGGTGTAGTAGCAAACTTGAGACACTTAGTAAAACTTTTTTTTTTAAATCTCTGGAACTGTTTCACCTTAAATGCATTTTGACTTTCTGTGTGCTGGTGTCCTTTCTAAATTTTTCAACACCTGCTCCTCAGACAGCTTAAGTCAGCGACTGTGTCTACTCTTCGATATATGCTTGAGAGCGAAGAGGAGGAAGGGCTGTAGATGTTTGAAAACTGAATTCCTAGCAAAATCAATGAGAGAGTGGGAGAGAAAAGATGAGAGGGAGAGAAGTGGGAGAAAAAATTGGGGGAAAATATGACATAAGGAGAACGAGAGGCGAAGAGAACCAGTGGACAGAGACGAAAGATATTTTTTCTTAGCGTGGCAACATAAAGAGAGCAAAGAAAGAGTGAGAACAAACTAATGAGACTCTAACTTGGCCTTCAGACTAAACAGATGGAGAAAAGTAGTGTTGTCATTTTCTCTAAAGGGAAGTTTGGAGACTTTGTGCCCACCTGCTTTGCTTTTCCGCTGTTGCCCACTTGCTTCCGCCTCACATACTCGAATGCACACACACACGCACACACGCACACACACACACACACACACACACACACACACACAAACCTGTTCAACTATTTCACGCCCCCTGCACCTGAACAGTATGAAATGCTAACTTCACTCATGCAGAACAACACTGGCTTGCACACAAGATGTACTTGTGTGTTTTGTGTGACACAAATGCACCAAAGCTGTGGGCGAGTGAATTGTGTCCACACAGACAATGGGTAAATCATTTCACACAACGGCTCGTGGAAAGACCTCGAAGTAAAACAGTCCTCAGCATTGCCAGCAGCAACGATAAAGCCACCTCATGAAATTACGTAACACTCGTCGTTCGAAACATCCAGTGCTGTCGACTGGACTTGGACACAGGAAGTGATGTAATCGCACCAGCAGAGTGAATCGAGTAGAAGAAAAAGGTATCAAGAGTAAACACCAGCGTGGCCGTGGAGACAAAGAACAGAACCACCTACAGACACTTCCACTTGACAAAAAGAAAATCCAAAGAAAGAACAAAAGTACAACCTACACTGTTTGGCAAGTGAGGCTGCGAAGTGCAACACAGAAACACAAGAGCAATGACCAGTTAGCATAAATTTGCATAATGAATTGAAGTAAATGAGTGCGGATCCATAGAAGTTACGTTAAACTAAGCATTTCCAGAAGCATAACTTTGATGCTGAGAATAAATCTAGACTTACACGCGTTCTTATGTAACATTGCTGTTTAGAATTAAAACATCGAAGGCAAAAAATTAAAGGACAAGATTGTGCTTTGGCCCTTGAGCTGCAAAGGCAGTTCCACTTCCTCTCCTCCTCTTCCTCTTCTATTCCCCCATCACCACACACGCACACACACACACACACACACACACACACACACACACCATAGCCCTCCTCTCTTCCTCCTGTCATGGCTCAAGTCAAGTGACCAGCTCACTGGGGATTTCCTGTACAGGTCATGCTATTGAAACCACAGCCCGTCCATGTTTTCCTGCCATTCTGCTTAGTTTTATTCAGCTCTGATCACGTCTCTCTCATGTCTTTATGCAACAGGTTAGCCAGCGTCGTTTTTAAATCCCTAAGTTTGCTCCAAGAATATTTTTGGTTTGAGCATTGTACTGCAAGATAACTGCATGATGTATAAATAAAACACATAAATCTGGATTCTGAGCAGCTCCAGACAGCAGCAGCATTTCTCTTGGCAAATTCTGACAAGGCAAAAGAGTGAATATTTCCTCAATCTGTGACAGCCTGTGGCCTCAACGTGTAATTTGGAAAATTTAGACCTGAAAAAAATAAGAGCTGAAATCTGTTTGTTAAAGTATAACTAAACTTCAGAAAAATAAATGGCACTAAACACAGCTAACTTTATGGAACGATGAAAATGTTGAACGGGTTCCACTCAAGAGACTTTTTCAATAGCTTAAAGGTCCACTTTGTAGAGTCAGTTGATTTCTGGGTCTCATTCCTAACTTGTCAGCATTTGACCAGCTGGGAAACCAGACTCGTCCGATACCGATGCTTTGGGTCGGTGGCGGCCCAAACTGCAGACCAAAAGCGTCCGTTTTTGGCAAGTTGGGAATCTTACTAATAGGACCTTTAATATCAGATTTCCTTCATCAGAGACTTTTTGGACAGACACAAGGCCTTTTTTGTGTGTAGTTATCTTTCTTTAATGCAGTTTGACAGTAAAAAGATCAGCTTGTTTTCCAGACATTTCCATCCTTAGCACAAGTGGCTCAGTCGAACACAAGAAGAATCATTTCAAAAACAATGAACAACAATCTCTGGATTTGTGTTTTGCTTAAACATTGCAGTTGAAGTGAGTTGCATTCAGACATTAATACGCCCTCAGAGTGTCAGTGTGATTTTCTCTCATCCTCACCAGGTCCCACCAGAGTTGAAATAAAAAGCTCTTTCCCCGCGATAGCTTGGGAGAGAGAGGAATAGCTTTATTTTTACTGTCCAATATTTCTAACTGAACTCCAAGGAGCTTTTTGCAACAAGGGATTCAACTCAGTGAGTGACGCAAGTTAAGATAGATAATCCCTCATTAGCTATCTGCTGCTGCTGCCAGGCTCTTCCTCCATAGGCAAGATATAGCCTTTCCCCAGTCCATTGTTCTTTCATTTTTCTAAACGTGCAAAGGTTCATCAAGCTGCTAATTACCATTTTTGTCATCTTGCTGTGTGTAAAAGACACCTCTTCTTCTTCACTGCTCTATATGCAAGACTGAGTGCCTGCAAATCTTGAATGCAGCCAAAGCTACCTTCAAAAGGCAACATATGCTGTGGCTATGGACAAGGAATGGAAAGTGTTGAGGTCAGTTTAACAAGAATAAATAAGATAAATCAAGCCTGGCTCAACAACTACTTGATATGAATATGAAAGTAAAGACATCAGTGGATTTTCATGAAAGCTCATTAATAATTTTAATATCTACTGATTTGGGGTGAAGTATCCCTTTACCCTTCACCCTTGTCCTGACATTTTACCTTTCACCTTCCTGACCTTTTTGTTTTCAAGGTGATAAAGGACAAACGACAAACATGAACCTACTTTTCACTTAAAGTGCAGAAGTAGCACAGGTTTGTACGATGGCAGAAGTGTAACGACAAACCACACGCACACACAAAATCAAAGAAGCCACTCTGAGACAAATATATACACAGGAAGTGCCTCCCACTCCCCTGCCTCTACTCGCTCTATCTCTCTCCGGGTGTTACTCATGGTAGTGTTGCTGAGCAGCAGCCAGTCGTGGTTTTCCCCTCATCGAGCGCACTCTCTCTCTCTCTCATCCTCTGCTCTGACTCTCTTGTGTGCTCTCTGGCTCAGCGGACAGACGAGCCCTCTCTTTCCTGCTCCTCTTCTTTTTCTCCCTTCCCATCTGTTATTTCATTTTTCATTGCATCCTCTATCTTTGTCTGTATCTGTTACTTTGCTCCCTCTGCCTCCGCCCTCCCCCCGCCCTGTGCCAGGGGGTCCCAGTGTGTGCATGTGTGTGTGAGCAAGTGAGTGTGTAAATTCGGAGGTCTCGGCATGGAAGCAGTGGCACTTTATACATTTCGTGCCACAGAGGGCGATGAACTCAGTTTCAATAAGGGAGACATGCTCAAGGTAAGATCGATCTATCCATCCATCCATCCATGCACATACAGCATGTCTCACACACATAGAGTAGTAAACTAACACATTATCAATGTCTCCTCTTTACTCTCTCTGTCTGCCTCCACTGTGATAAATACATCAGTTGTAACTTTGCATCTTCAGCTCTTGACACTCTGTACTATCCAGGTGCTGCTGTTGCACACTAAAAACAGAGACCAGTTTAGATAGTTTGGGCTTGTATTGATCGTCACATTAAAGCATGTTTGACTGAGAAAGTGATTTGCATCTCAAAACACTGTACAGGTGTATCTTACTGAAATTTCTGCATCTTAAATGTTTGCTTCGTGTTACATCATAGCAGCGCCATAGACTAACTTAAGGGTATCGCTTGACTTGTTCCATTTTTTTGCTTATAAGATTAATATCACTCTGGCTAGGTTAGGTTGGCATAAAAACTGGAAACAGAGGGAAATAGCTCATCTGGCTCTATTCAAAGTTAAAAAAAAAAAAACTAAAGAAGTAGAAAATCTAAAGCTCACCTTTTTACCTTTGTTATATCTCATTCGTAGCCTTTGCGTAAAGTGTGAGAGCAATGTTATGTAACTTCCTGGAGTTTCTTGTCCTCACCAAGAAATCGCTCAGTGCATGAACCCTAAAAACCCCCAAATGACATTTTTGCACTCAGCTGCTGCTCCCCGCTTGCAGCCTTAATGCTAAGCTAGGCTAATCGGCTGCTGGCTCGCCTCATATTTAGCCAACACACATCAAAGCAGTACCAATTTCCTCATATTACTCTCGTTTTCCCTCCAAATGACAAACCACTTCTTTAAATTAGTCTAGTTTCAAAAACAAATAATTTCCTTAAAGCTGCGGCTGTTGTGTTTTTATTGTCAGATAAGAAAACAAGTGCAGTCCTGAGATAGTTCCTGCACAGCTGGAAATCATTGTAGTGGAAAATTGTCCCTCTAAGACATTAGCAGTAAACCTCGGATTTAAAGAGCAAGAGTCTCTCTCTAGACTTATGCTACGGCACCAGCTGTTCGATAGTCTTAGTGCATAAACAGATTAATGGTAGGAGACACTGGGCGATCAATTTCCTCACTGGTAGACCATGCTGCAATTCTGCTGCAGGGTTAGCTTGTGTCAGCAGCAGCTCTAACTTTTTCTTGACTGGCGAAAAACCCCCGAGTTCTCACTCTCATTATGATATATCTTCGGTGGTTTTAGCAGACTGTATCTTAGTTTGACTATTTCTCTGTTGGGCTGTGTAAGGCATGCTGGGAAATGTTGGAAAGCACTCGAGGTAGAAGCAGACGAGGCAGGTGAAGGCTGAAGAGAATGAGCTCATCATAGATTAGCTCATGACACGTGTTTGATAATGTTTAACAGGATAATGATGCCTGAGGGTGGAATTTACCTTTAATTGTATGCAGTGGGCTGGTGTATTATTCATCCCAGACAGACTTGATTCCAATATTAGACGACACATGAATAAAACAGCTTCTCATGTCTGCAGTCTGCAAAGTCACTCGGTTAGAGCTGAGTGTCAATGCATGACCCAGCCAGAACGAGGTGCCATCCAGCCGCGCTGCCACGTCAGGGCATTGTTACAGTAAATACATTTGTTGCTCTATCCCCCGCAGTATTTGTGTGCACATATCACTTTGTAAAGTCTTTTAAATGTACTTCTAAATCACAATGTAATCGCTTGTCGGCTTTAGTCATTGAACTGCCACAGTGCTTATGCTGATGGCTAGGTCAACAGTATCAAAGTGACTTCATGCTTTATGGCCGCAGTGACGCATTTGCTGTCAGTAAAATGGGAACGGCACTTCAAAGACAACTTACGTGCCTTTCTTTCATTTCTTCCCACTGGGATAAACTGACGTCTTGTCTCAGCCAAACAGCTCCGGCTCAGACTTGGGTCAAAAAAGCGCTTTTAAATGAATTCTTCACATTTGTTCATTTCTGCTTGCAGCACCAGATGTCCAGAGCTTTATAATGTCACAACAGTTCTTATCGGGTTTTCACGTTATTTAAAAAATAAATTGTGAATTGGCTGTGAGATACTTTTTTGTCACTACCTACTGGTCATTTATTGTTCATTTACTCTCTCAAAACACAAGTTATAAATGTGCTTTAGGTCCTTTTCACACCTTGCTGTCACTTGACAAAAGCAGGAAGATTTTTGTGTAGGCTATTATTCTTTGGGGCCACATTGTTCAGTCTGTGTCTCGCCTGTGCAGTAGTTTGGAAACAAATAAAAAAACAGATTCATAATAAAAAACAAGAAAAAGTTGCTGCTGAGACATTCTGTCTAAAGCTGGAAGTGCGGCCAAGTTGAACACAAGGGACTAAAAATGTAGAGCACAAAAGCACTGGTTTCTTTTATTCTCCGAAACCTCGACACATGAATGCGACAGAAAAACTAAATAAGATTTGGATCACGTCACACTCCTCTGTCACTGGCAGCAACTAAAATCATAGGGTGTACTCATGTGCAAGCAAGTTTAGTTTTGAACACATTCTCACAATAAGCAAACTCCTCATGGAAACATCTGCGTGGCTCGAATACATTCATCATGCATCGATTATTTCTTAGGAGTCTAGTTAAAGAAAACAACATTCTATTTCTAGTTTTGTTTACTTGTTGATGCAACCACACGAGACAGGCCGTCTTCGTGTGTGTCTGACTGAGGCGTCCAGGTGCAGGGTGTCACCTGACCCGTTTCAACCTCATTAAGAGCTTTGTTGAGATATTTACAGTCCAGTGCAGATGTTCATGTCGGACATGTTGATGCATTTGGGGCTCATGTGATGTTATTTTCAGGTTTAAATTCTTGTTAAATTCACGGTGCGCTGAATCAGAGGGGCAGGTTGTGGATAAACCTCCTGACTGTGCGTAACACACTGTGCTAAACACACATGAGGAGAAAAGACAGAAATGATTAATAGATTCCATTGAGCTTCCGACTTAGACTATCTATCCTAAGAAGTAATGTGAACAAAACAAGAATTTGGGGGGATCTTTTCCATGATGCAGTTGTTTGATCACAGTTTTTTGTTTCATTTATACAAGGTGAAGCCGCAATGATTGAGTGTCTTGTCGGCAGGAAGTGAAGAAGAAGATTAGAAGCTGATTTATTGCAAATTAAAAAGCTGTAGATGCGCAAATACAGTTTTGCAAATGAAACAAAGCAAACATGGTATTCATCAAGTCACCTAGGCTTAAAAGATATTCCTTGCAAACTCCCATTTCTCTCCCTCTTTTCTCCCGTGGCAGAAAACAAGTCAGGGTAAATTTGACTGATTGACTGAAATGTTAAAAATATAAATTAAATTAATCCACACACCCAAAGTTAGTAATTATTATTTACAGTTTTTTTTAAAAAAGAGGAATATAAACTAAATAAGGATATTAAGTGACCCATAAATAAAGAAATAAATAAACAGTAACCCCTGTAAACACCCACTGACTTTCAAATACCTTCATCCCTGTACTTCTTAAAGAATTATTTCTTTATTCTTTATGAACTGTTTTATGTTTGGGCATCCTTTGAGCTTCTAATTAAAACTGTTCCACAGTTTCACTTTACAAACACAAAATACAGAGTCGTATGCACACTAACAGTTCTGAAATTCAAAAATTCCCTTAGATTATAACTTTCTTGTCTTTCAGTGAGCGTTTTTCGAATATTTCCTGTCAGTTGATAATTTTTTGCTTTTAAAATTATTTGTATTGTTTGTAATTTCACCAGATCTGCAAATTTTAGTATTTCTGATCGTAAGAATAATGGGTTTGTATGATCCCGATAACCAGCCTTGTAATTTTCTTTTTGCAACGATGCTCACTACGTATATAAGTAACACTGACTGCATACTTCCTTTATTGCTAAGTGAAGGCAAAAATGTTGGTTCAAAATCGATAAAACAGTTTTCTTTCTTTATTTATTTTTTATTACCCAGCTTCTGAAAATAAGTTCAACTGGCTAAAGTTACAAGTTTGATTGAACAATTATTGATGCAGTGAACAGTAAATCACTCCGTAGTCTGTAACACGTTTTAAAGTACACGTACAAATGCACAGTGCAACACTTAAAATAGATGGTGCATGAAATGAAGTTCCAAAAGGCAGAGGGGGAACAGGACAACTTTTTTTTCATATGGGAAACATTTTTTTCCCGTCATACTGTAGTTTCATTAAAATCCTCACTGGCAGGGTACAATTCACTTCTACACGTTTTATGTCACACGTTCCATTTTGAGTTCAACTGATAAAATAAAGCAGCACTGTGTGTTAAAGAGGTGCTGAATCTTAGCTGAGCTGCAGTTAGAGAGAGAGAAAAAAAATAGGGTTCATAAAAACAACTGAAGCAGAGAAAGCAAAACTACAGCTTAATATATCAAAATGACAGAAATGCCACAGCTGGATTAGAATACAGATTTAAAAATGACAAACAGAAGAGAGAAAACAGAGAAAAGTCCAATAAAACAAGAAAGGATAAAACAGGTAAAGTTTAAAGCAGTTAAAAAGGGAGGCTATCAGATGACAGTGTCTCTCTCAAAAGAATAGACTGTCCTCACCTGCCCTCATTGCCCAAGAAACTGTCATCTATAGCAGTGGTTCTCAACCACAGGTCCGCGGACCCCTAGTGGTGCTCGATGCAATTGTAATGGGTCCATGAAATAATAAATTCTATCTATTTTAAAAAGATCCCATGACTTTTATAGACATTACTCTTCAAATAGTGACTGGGAACTCTATTTACCTCAACTGTTAATGGTAACACATCTTTATTTCTAATTCCCTCTGATTGATACATATAATATTGGTCACATGTTAGTACAAAGCCTCATTTTGATCCACTCCCATCTTCTTTTTAAAGTTACAGCATTACACTGTTAATACAAATTCAACACTTCTTTTGTTCTTTTCTGATTTAGAGCCTTGTAGCTTTCCAGTAGACCATTGTTTCTGAATAATTACTTCTTAATAAGGCTTTTATTTGTTTCTTAAAAAGGCTTTCATTGTTAAAAGTTAGCTGGAACGTGTTGTTGAAAACTCATTGACTTGCAAAATTCAGCATACAGTACTTAATTAAGTTACAAACAAAAAGACAAATACTGAGAAGAAGATGACTATTACCATTATTAAAAGAAGAAGAAAAAGACAGCAAAGAAGAACTACTCTACATGGAGAAACGACTGTCTGCGTCGGACACAGGTCACACACAGGACACAGACTCAGGCCCACGGGAGTAAAAATGCAGGTCAGAGGTCCAGTACCCCCAAAAAGTTGAGAACCACTGATTTAGAGGATGTCATTTAACATCACTCTGTCAACCTTTGTGCACTTCACACTTTTAATCTATTACATACAGTAATAAAATATATATTAATGCTGCTTAGGTCAGATGTGCCCGCTAACAGTCGTTTGTGTAATCACAAATGGCTTTATGTGGCAATTCAAACTTGCCGACAAGCTTATGTGCTTTATGAGTTGTGTGTGTGTCGGGGTCCTTGGTTCACACAAAGATGAATGAAAGCCACTGAAGCGGCTAACAGAAGAAGAGAAGCCTGGCGAAGAGACTGACATGCAGCGAGCCAGAGAGAAATGAAAGTGGCCTTTTACCCGATTGCACTAGCCTGCTGCATCAACATCATTATGGGTAATATTTCATCTGCGTGTGTGTGTGTGTGTGTGTGCTCTCACTCCTAGATCACCAACATGGAAGATGATCCAAACTGGTACACAGCTGAGCTCCACAATAGAAAAGGGTTTGTGCCAAAAAACTACATCAACCTGCGGCCACACGCGTAAGTACTGTGCGCGCACAAACACACACTGACACACACACACACACACACCTCTAGCTTATCTGTAAAGCACATGAATACATTTCACACATCCAGCACTGGTCTATCTAAACAGCTCATCAGTGAGCGTGTGCAGCTCGGAGGCGTTTTCTGCTCCGCTTTGGACATCTGCACTCCGGCATAAGGCAGCCCACCCAAGGGGACACGCTCACTAGCTGCCTTACGTAATCACACATGATACATTTGTGTGTGTGTTTGTGTGTGTGTGTGTGTGTGTGTGTGTGTGTGCTTACAGTGAAGCTGCTGGTACACCCTGGATCTCCATCAGATGATCATACACCAGCTGGTTTCTGCTTCTTTCTATGACAAAACTCTAAACTGGCATTACGGCCATTACACCAATGAACACCGATGCACACTCCGGTTAGAGCTGCCTGGTTGAGTGTGTGCGCACCGTAAGGAGACGTGCTCTCTGTTGGGATGTGTGTCTGCGAGTGTTTCAGCGTCCTTCACATTTCTTCAAGAGCCATGAAATAAAAATCCAGAATTCTGACCTGATGGCCTTAACTGAGGGAGTCCTGTGTATAATGTGGCCTCCATGTTGGATGCTTTCTCTTTTTTGTTGCAAAGTAAAGGTTCATGAAGGCAAAACATCATTTATGCAAACCTTGCATTCAGACAAACTGCTCTACTAAGCAAGACTAATTAGCAAAAAATTAAATAAATAAGAATAAGACTATTACTCATGCTCCACTGCTGACAACTGACATCCAAGCATTTTGGAATTTGTTTTGCGTGCATATTTAGCAGCGTGTTTAAAAATAACTTCTAAAGGTGCTAATTTTACTTTTTTTCCCTTCACCTTTAACTGTCTCTCTTTAAATTCTCTGTCAGCATTGATCAGTGCTGTTGTGAGCTGCGTTTCTCTTAAATTCTCATCGTTTCCACTGAAAATAGAAACGTCAGAAGTTGTAAGACATCCAAACAAACTCTTTTCTCAGGTTCAAGTGTGCAAAACTTTATTATAGCAGCACAAACTCTAGAAAGACGCAGTTGAGATGCATTTAATGTTTACATCAATGATCTTTCTATTTTGTTAATTTGCTGTGATTTTTTTTTAATGTTCTTCCCTCAGCTGGTTTGCGGGTCGTATATCTCGCGGCGTGGCAGAGAGTCGACTCAGACACAGGGAGTGCGGCGCCTTTCTGGTCAGGGAGAGTGAGAGCGCCCCTGGAGAGTTCTCCATGTCCGTCAGGTAGGAGATGCATCCAGATTTTGCACATTTTTGCACATGCACCAATCGCATTTTTAACCCTTGTACCCTCCTAACATTGCATGGAGGACCCATATATCACATTTTTTGTTTTTGATCTGCTCCTCCACATTTTTTTCTTTTTCTTTTCTGTATTTACTAAAATGTTTTCAAAATGAAAAGGCGAGAAACCCTGAAGGAGTGGATCAAGGACTGGGGGAGAGTGTGATACATGGGCCCTCAAATGACCAAAAAATGGTCAAGGAGAGGATGTTTACATGTCTGAGAGTTTCGGTTCTTAGGTCCATTTCTCTCCACAACTTTAATCTATGTATCCTCCTGTCACCTCATGGCACTGTTTCTCCACAGGGATCATTGAAGTTTCATTTTATCTCTTCTAATGCAATCTAATTCAATTAACACAACTATGTTAACATATAGTTTATACATAGATGCACACATCCCAACACATGCAGCAATGCTGTCGCCTGCATATTTATTCATTAATAAAAGTGCGCATGGATGTGCGTGTGTGTTTATGTTGGTGGCAGGGGATCAGAGGAGCAGGCAGAGGAAGAGGGTAAATAGGATAAGGTGTTGGGTGGAGGGAGAGGGAAGATCTGCAACCCCTCTGGCCTGATGTGAGCTAATCCTGTCTGGCACACCACGGCTTCTGGAGCTGCTGATGGTGCCCGATCGGTGTCTTGTAGCAGGGGATGCCGGTCAGGGATGCGGCTCAGGCTCGGTGTTGTGCTCCTGAGGGCTGTGTGGATATTGGAGGTGGCGAGTCAGGATATGTGGGCGGTCAGGAGGCTGATTTTTGGCGCTAAAGGCCAGACTTGGAACCAATGGTTGGCTCTTCTCTGGGCTGCTGGGGCTGTAAGATGAGCTGGCTCAAGTCAAGGGGTTAAGAGTTGGATTTGTGGGTTGTTTTGTTGTTGGTTGTGACAACATTTCTCCCCCAGTAGATTGAGGACAAGAGTTTGGAAACATTAACACAGAAACTGGAAGGAAAAAAAAGTTGTCAGCCTCAAGGGAATGGAAAGGGAAAATTGGCGAGGAGTAAGAGAAGAGAAGCGAGGTGCTGAGTGTAAAGCGGGTTTGCCAAGAGGGGACAGAAAGGATTTTGATGCTACTTGTTTTTTTGGCTGTCTGTTGATGTCTTGCTGGCTGTTGCTGTTGCATGGTGTAGCAGCTTGAAAATTGGGTCAGGTGTTTGTGAGTGTGTGTGTGTGTGTGTGTGTGTGTGTGTGTGTGTACTTGTGCGGTCTTTGCAGTGCTGACAGCTCCCCTGTCATAGGAGACGTCCTGACAGCAGTGACTGTGAGAACTTCAGTCCTGGCTCTGCTCCGCTCGGTCCGACTTTGACGTCAGTCCATGGAAATCTGATCCCATTTCACAGGCATTACTGGAGCCAGAAAAGGGAGATTGTTCTTTAATAAACAGGGAAACTGCTGGTGAAGTCAAAATCACGCAGCACTGTGACTGTGCTGTAAGGTTAAATTTGAAATTTGTAATATTTTCATTGACACATGTTGTCGTGTCAGTAAGTCCTGCTTAGTTTTGAAACGAAGTTTGTTATGTAGCATTAAACATATACCTCACTTTATTAGTTTCGTAGGAAATATTGTCGTTTATCAATTCAGCATAAGACTGTAAAATACCTTTTCTTTGCCAAGATCCAGAATACAGGAAGGAAAGTTGCTGTTTCTCTCTCTTGATCCCTGTATGACGGCTTAGATCATGGTGCAATTCATAACTGTGCAAATGAATTAAACACAAGTGCTACTTTATCATTTTGTACTATTAGGCATTTGTGTGAAATTTTGTCATAACTGGTTTATGATTTCTTGAGTTATGACCTAAAAAATGTGTTTTATGAGGTCACAGTGACCTTTGACTTTAATGAAATCTAATCATTTCATTCTTGAGTCCTCGAGTCCAAGTTGACATTTGCGCTAAAATTCAAGAAATTCCCTCAAGGAGTTCCTGAGATATTGTTTCCATGTGAATGGGACGGACGGACATACATTTGGATGGACAACTGGAAAATATGAAGCCTCTGGCCTGAGCTGTCGCTGGTACAGAAGCATAAAATGCACACTGGGGACAGGGTTTAAGAAATACCTAAATCATTACTGTGCATCACCCCAATCTCTCAAATCATTACCCTCAAAAATGTGGCAATGAAATTTGAGGTGATTATTTTAGGGGATTAACCCCTCCTAACCCCTGACCCATGACCTCCTTTAAATAGTTTGTTCAGCCCAAGAAGAAGAATAAGGAACACTTTATCCTCAACTTCAGTCATCAAGTTTAAAAATGCATAGTTTCAACTGGACAAGAATTTAATTAAACTCTAAACGTTTATCAATAATATTGAGTGTAAACAACACTGGATCAGCTTACAAAATATAAACGGATAAAATCTCAAGAAAAACTACCAAGAAGACGACCAAAGTGTCCTCAAAAGTGGTTCTGACTGCATTTAAGGTGATCAGTCTTCATTGGCCAATCAGTCATAAAATCTGTCTGTGGTCTGAATTACAGATTTAATATCCGCAGATAAAATACAGAGGAACAGTGAAACTGTCCCAGTGGGTTATTTAGTAGCGTATTTTTGGAAAGTGGAGCAAAGTGATGACAACCTAGACTTTCATAGAGAGAAATGAGGAATCCGTCTTGACTGGCTGGCCTTTCACAGAACTCTTTGTCTAAGCAGCAGATTCACCCAAAGGACATGTTCTCCCTCCACACAGTGTTGTAATATAGATCTGCTTTGAAAAAAAAATGTGAGGAAAAAGAGCTGAGGTGCATCAACAAAGTTAAAAGGCAGCGTGTTGTATTTAGAGTCCCATTTTTTTTCTCTTGATGGTATTTTTCTGACGTTCACCCAGAAGAGACAGAACTTTCACTTTTTCTCACAAGTAAAGTCTCACTTCCTTGTTCATACTCTGCCACGATCGAAATCCATATCAGTCCTTACACCCATGTGCAACTTAGCTATATAAAAAACTAACTACCGTAAACTAACTGCACTGTCCTCTGTCCTCTGTAAGTCTTTAAAAGACAAGGAAGTTAAGAACTGAGGCAAAAGCAAACACTGGAGTGAAGTGGATACACCAGAGAATTAAAAAACTACAACGCATGGGTTATCCATTACATATAATATAACACACACACAACACAAAATCCAGTGTAAGTTATTTTCCATCCTTCCTACCACTGTTCCATAGTGTCATAACAGTGCAATAACAATATTGTCAAGGCAGATACATTTGTTAGCTTTACGTCATTTTTAAATCAACATTATTTGCCTCAGAAAAAAGTCCTCTTGGCCATCCAAAAAACAGGGGTGAATATGGAAGGACTGAAAATGCTGATCTTCTACTGAGGAAAGTGGAAACAGAACTCTGCTACTTGCAAAGTGGGCACCAAACAGCAGTTTAAAGGAAAAAAAAAACATTGCTAAGTTCATACTGTAAACCTGTTGGCTTAAAGGCTTACACATGCACACTGAAACAGACTCGGCCGTTTGTCTGTTGTCTTGGCATTTCAGTGTTGATGCCACCGTTTTGACACGGCCTGAGATTTGGCGCTGACTCATGCTTCCAGTGGCTGATGGCTTTTACAGCAAGTGCTGAATCAGGCTGTTCATTCTGCTTGCTTGTCATCATTAGTCTCCAAAGAGGAACCATAAGAGGAACTGACCCACGGTGCTGTGGTTATTTTCAGACAATCTTCTTTTAACTCAAAGAAAAACAAAAAACAAAAACAGTTGGGGTTTAGGATGGGCGTAATCTATCCTTTGCTTTCGCTCTGTCTTCTTCTATTCTCTGGATCTATGGTATATGAGACATTTGTCAAGGACAAGTCAATTATATGCCACAAAATCATAATGCAAGATTTTGTTTCCCCTCAAAGGGCTACACCTTACATAACAAACGTTATTTTGAGTCTGTACCAAAGCACGAAATTTGGAGAAGTTTGACATTTTGATCTCTTGCATTCCTGTCTCATAAACATGAAGTGACAGCCAGCAGCAGGTTAGCTTAGCTTAACATAAAGAGTGGAACAAAGGGCAAATAGCGAGCCTGACTCTGTCCAAAAGTACCAAAATCAGGCTCTATAGAGTCATTCAAAAAAGTTGACTCATTTGCTAGTCTGACATTACTAAACTCATTGATTAACACATTATTTAGTGAGTTTCTTGTTTTTATGCTAAGCTAAACTCACCCGCTGGCTGTAACTCTACAGGTACTGTGCTGATATGAGTCGCACTGAGCTTCTCAACTCACTTTCAGCAAGAAAGCAAAAAAGCACATTTCACAAAATGTCAAACTAACCCCCAAAGAATCACCAATATAGTCTGAAATGTGTAACAGGGTTCGCCTGATAACAAATATAAAATATGAGACCATTAGCGTGAATAATTAGCTTACCCAAATCACCACAGGCTGGTTTGGTTTGTCTGAACCTTCAGAGTCTGCTTGGCAAGCTAAGGAGGGTAGAAAATGTTAATTTTGTAAGCTGGAACAAGACATTGAAAGTGCATAAAGTTGTTTTTTTTCTTGGCTTAAATGATTTACCTCTGTAGCTTCAAGCTAGCTTAAGGATTTGTTAGTCCGACTTTACGTACGAGGACAACCTGTGGCTTTTTGGCCCTGTTGGTTGACGGTTAACCAAACGAATTAGATTATTTCTTTTCATTAGATTACTTCCTCTGCCCCAACAAACTCTTATTTAGCTGCTCAAATCTGCCAAATAAAATGCCCTTCTTTGAATTGATTAAGTTTTCCGAATCAATCTGAGTCAAATTTGTATTTACTACGGAAATTCTTTCATTGTAGTTAAAAATTGTTGATATGGACTCTGACTCCTGATTATGATCTCATCCAGTGACAGCAGCTCCTTTCTAAACCAAGTCATATCAGTTTGTCCAAATTAGGGCCTGACCGATATATCGGTTTGCTAATATTAGCCAATTTAAGCCTATCACATATGTATCAGAATTGGCACATATGTTCACCGATACGCACTGATATTATAACTGTTTTGTTTAAAGCTGTTAAAAAATGCTTGTACTCTTGATTTCAAAGGGTGCAATCATGTAGTTTGTTTCGGCAGTGCGCAGTCCGTTATTTAATATGTAATTAGTGAAGTGTTTATTATTCAGTGCACTGATGTTTGGAATAATGTTTGTCAAAATGTAGTTCTGTCAAAGTTATGACAAATAACAGCAAATTAACACAGATTCCTTTTAACACCACTTAATTTTTTGGCAGGCAATTAGCATGCACATTCTGTGATTATGATTCTCGGCCCGCCCTGTAGTTAGGGAAATCTGGCAGCGGCAGTAAGGTTGTGGATGGCAAGCAGAAACAAACCTCCCTGAGCAGAAAAGGATAAAACGGTCTTTTGAATAGCAAGTTCAAAGCCCTGCCAGATGGTTTCCTCAACAAGACCAAACTTATTAGCATCTGCTGTCGTTGTGAATGGAGTTACCAGTAGAGTACGCCAAGTCCCTACAACTTGCTGGCCAAGCAGCCAGCTGATGCCGCGGGGGGGGGGGGGGGGGGGGGGGGGGG
>JAQLOL010000009.1:16308629-16325995 GCA_029783665.1 Naso thynnoides | reverse complement strand
TAACCAGTTAAAAGTTCCTCATTGGGACTTTAATGTTGTTTTATTTTTTTTTTGATATTTTATCTTTTATTCCATCATTTTTCTGATAAGTCTCCAGGTCAGAATCTGTTCTGTCACATCATGTAAGGTTGATCAGAGCAGCATGCGGCGCTCGTTGTATGTAACTCTGCCTCAGGTCTGAATGATGTGGTCATAGGTCACCTTGCTGCTCTGTATTAATATCAGGTCTAATGAGGATTGTGTGCCAGGTAAGCCTTGTTTACATAAATGACTGTACAGTCCCAAAGATCAACTGTGTGTTTTTTGTTGGTTTGCAAACATTCTTATCTGGATTTAGCCAACAACAAGCTGAGGACATTATTAAAAAGTGGTATCAATATGTTTTGCTTTTTTTCATGCATACATCTCAACACAGTTGCTTTGTTACAGCTTCTCATAACATTCCTTTATCACTTTACATATAACTGAAATGCGTAGACAGTAAAGCCTCATTTCCACTGAACAGTACAGTTCGGTTTGGTACGGTATGGTACTCTTTGGAATGGTGTGCCAAAACCTGTCCCTGCATTTCCAACTGCACCCTTACTTGGCGGGCTGGATGTATGCCAGATGCATGTGTGTTGTGCTGCAGGAGCGCACCATAACAGTGCTCTGACACTTTTTTCTCCTGGTCAAAAAAATTCCACCCACGTAAACCAATCATAACTCGCATGCATTGAACGACACTCAAGAAAACATTCTACCTTAAAGTGAATGAAGTGGTATTTTTTTTCACCAGTAACTTTAAACTTACGGCAAGAAATCAACATGAAAAGGCAGCAAAGCATACTTTCATTTTTGTATCATGTTTTAAAATGCTACAGAAACGTTATGGCCAGCGCACAGATCATGAGATCATCAGTCAATTCTCTCTTTGGGGTGAAAGTGTGAGGAGTCGGGCTGCTGCAGCGAGAAGACCAGCGGGTCTAATCGCAGCCTGCGGCTCCTCGCAAGTTCAAAATTTTTTTTGACAGATTTACAAATAAGCTTGTTTTGGACAAACTGACTACATAATTGAAATCTATATGGTAACATTCTCGCCTAAAAACTATATAAAACTTACTAAAGTGATATATTAACAGTTCTACGATGACACTTAAAAACATCTTTTTGCCTGCTTGCAGTCAGGGGACTGCAGTGTGTGTAGCTCCACCCTCTTGGGACCCTTTTGGACCACTTGGTACCACAGTGAAAAGGAAATCAAACTAGACGCAGTAACTTAATGCCCTTTGGTACCTTATTTACAGTGGGAAAAACAATTGCATACCGTACTAAACCTAACTGTACCCATCAGTAGAACTGGGGCTTAAGAACAGGGCTGTGACAGATAAGTTGGTTCATATAAAAGTAAGTAAAGTAAATAAGCCTTTGAGAGCCTGGAAGGCCCACAGGATAGGAGCCTATCTCCTGTTTCCATGGCGTGAGGCAGCTTGATGTACGAGTACACCCCCTGGACATGACGCCAGCATGTCGCAGGGACTTACACCCAATCCATCCCTTGATGCTGAGTGCCAAGCAGGGAGGCATTAGGTACCATTGTTACAGTCTTTGGTACGACTCGACCAGGGGATCAGACCCCGACCTCCCAATCTCAGGGCGGACACTCCACTAGGCCGCTGAGCTATATAGCCTGTGGATCTTTCATCAAACATTTTTTGCCTAACAGAGAATATTTGTTGTTGGTGATTTGCAGCATTCTTGTATCACTCCAACATGAGCACATTGGCTGTGACTTTTCATGTAATTTTGGTCACCATGTTGCTCTGTTATGGCCTTCAGGTACGTAACATGTATCTGCACCGCAACATGCCCCGTAGCTGAGGGTGGCGTGCTGAAGGTGCCGTGTTTACCCATACAGTTGTGTGTGTGCGTGCGTGCGTGTGTGTGTTTTTCCGTCATTCCTCATCAGATCAGAGCAGCTTAGTCATACCTTTATGTCTGTCACCTTGTTTACACTGCTGCTGTTTTAATGAGACTCGTAAGGGATTAATTGTACACTGACTGTTGTCTACTTTAACCGTACACATAGATGATGATGATTTAGCAACAAGGAAGAATTTCAAGCATCTTGCAAACTCACTGTATGCCAAAACTGAAAACCTGCTTCTCAAGTGTAGGAGGTTTTATTGGATTGTGTAAAAAGATATTGGGTTGTGGCTCTACAAAATCTGCATCATGTGCCACTAAAATGGATAAAAACTCAATAGAAAAGTAAATGAAAAATATAAAGACTTGCCTTGTTTGTTTCATTTAAGTTAATTATTTCACATGTACGTTTAAATTTCTCCTCCTGAATGTAATTATTTATGTTGCTTGTTTTTGGCTTTATCTTGAGTCTGGCAGCGGAACAAAGAGAGCAACGAGACAAGATCGTACAATCCCCATCCTACTTTCTCTTCATAAGACTCTTAGACTTTTAGCACATCACAGTCATCTGCTATTCCAGACAGCGAGCTTTGTTATGCTGCAGGTCTGCAGGTCAGCAACACATTAGAAACATTAAATTTAGCTCGAATCCAAACTGTCTTTTTTTTCGGCTGTCATTGTAGATCATATCATAGTCAGCTGGTCTCTGCGTCTGCGGGGCTTTGTCTTGGCCTTCGGCATCAACAAAGCTGCGACGCCCACTGAGTGTCTCTCACGGAGGATATCTCTACAAACGCTACAACAATCTTCACTCCATTAAGGTTTCGCTTACAGACACGATGATGTCAGAGGGATAACAAGACAAGTTACTTGCGAGATGCAGTAAACCTTTTCCCGCCTCGTACATTACACCTAAATTTATGCCAAGTTATCGCACACACTCCCTCCTCTGTGTATGCTCCATGTGTATCTGAAATATTAATAGCATACACACGTCTTCAGTTACCGGCACAGTATTTCATCTCCTTTCACACAAGTTTGGCGCTAGAACCAAAAGCGCAAAAAGCACGATGGAAAACTAGTTCTTGCATTGCTCAGTTTAGACCTTTAGTGCTTCAAGCTTAAGCTGATTGCTCACTGGCTGTTTTTTTTTAATTCTCTCACTGTCTCTGACAACAACACATGATCACAGTTTCCTCTTGTTTTTGCTTATGTGGGTCAGTTTCACAGACACAAAGGTGGAAGAACTGCTTAATTTGAGTCTACGGATGTCATCGCCCTGCCTGTTGTCCCTCACTGTGCCGTTTCCAGACTAATTCCACATCAGCTCATTACGTGGATCTAGATGGCGTCTTATCTCACCAAAGCAGGATGGGAAATAGCTCTTATTTTTCACTCTCCTCACCAACAAATCCGTAGTGTTTGTGTCCAGAAGCTCTCTCACAAAAGTCTGCTCATGCAAAACTATGACCTCTTTTTGACACCTTGTCATTTTCAGGAGGAAACAGAGCCAGCGTCAGAGGCTATTTCCTCTGCCTTAAATGCCCTGCGTATATATGTGTGTGTGTGTGTGTGTGTGTGTGTGCTCAGACAAATCTTGTATAAAGCTGTAGCTCATTGATGTTAGAGAGTAATTTGTTCCACTGTTAGCGCTCGAAGAGGATGATGATCGAGGCAGCCGAGTGCAGCTGATGCGGACAGTCCATATTTCTCTTTGCTCGCGTTGTTCCTCACGAGCTGGCAGTCAAAGAAATGAATGTTTTTCCCTGTGCTGTCACACATTCACACACACACACACAAGCATATACAGTATATATAAAAGACGCAAGACTGCACAAGCAAATTTACTGAGCAAATAGAGAGTTTAGAGTTGCACACGGTGCATGCACGCTATCAAGAGGTCTTGACCAGATCAGCGAAACAATACAGGATAAGCTGTGAGGACTTTATAGATTTGCGGAATTGATAGATTGTGCGTGTGTCTCTTCATTCTCATCCTGCCTTCTGGTTGGTGTGTGTGTGTGCGTGTGCGTGCCTGCCTCTGCCTGGATGTCATTATATTAGAGCTTGCCAGAGACAGAATGGCAATAAAGCCCCTAACTGCAACACAAATGCCTACACGCACACACACAGGCAAAAGAAAAAATACAATATTGGTATTCCTTGCATTCTCTTAGCTCCCTCGAAGTTCATATCACATCCACTTTTCTCTGCGAGAGTGCCTCTGACAGCTAAGAGAGGTTAGTTAAGTTCAAGACGCTCTCCCCAAAATAGCCGCTTTTATTCTGCTGCTCTTAAACTGCTTTTACTTCACGAGTCAACAGAGATCAGAGGGGGCCGGCTATCAGGAGAGAAGCCAAACACTACTTTTGTGAACTCAAAGAATAACACAGACAGAAAAAAGCACAACATGTGTCGACTGAATTGGAAGCAGCTTGCTGTGCGGTGAGTGGCCCTCAAACACCGTGGTTAACAGAGTGCTGTTTTTAGTAGGCGTGCGTGTGTATAGGTGCGTACTTTGGTCTCTTTGTCACACATATTGTTGTGGACTTACATGTCTTTTTTTTTTTTTCTCATGACCTCCACAAATGAGTTTTGTCTTTTAGTCGTTAAATGTTCTGCCCTGATAAAGCTCAGGTGTTGATTTTTTAAGATTTTCATGTTTAGTAAATATACATCTAAGTTACTGACATGTACAAGGATGCACAGCGTGACAGCTCAAATATATGACCAAAAAACTTAAAAGTAAGGCCAAACATCTTGATCGCCCCCTGGTGTCTGACTGCAGTATATGTTATAAATCTTGCGCCCTGCACGTTAGCAGAAAAAGGGAGTATTTAAAACATTGGTGCATGTTCAGGAGTTCACTTTTCTGATCGGTTGGTTTTAATTTGTTAAATGATGCTTAAAAAAAAGGGGTGTAAAGTCCTACCTGACAGCTAACCCTAACCTGGGAGTGTTTTGTTTTGTTTTGTTTTTTTTGGGAGACTATTAGTCATTTTATTGCCAAACTTTGCCTCTACATGTGTAAATGTTCCAACAAAACAAAACAAAACAAAAAAAATAATAAAAATATTTTTTTTTCGTCAGGGCACCATTACTGCATCCTGGTCTTTTTGCTGACCAAGACGATTATGATTGATTTGAAAAAACACAAATAAGTCAGAGTATATTTTTCCCTATTCCCACAGCAATAAAAGGTTCAGCTGGACCTTTCCTCTGTGCTGAAACAACATATGGAGATCACATCTGACAAGACAAAACTAAAAAGCAAATGAACAGTTTTTCCGCAAGTGTCAAACTATTTCTTTAAATGATTCTGACCTGAGTGCGGCCGACAGCAGGTAAAGTTGCCGAAACATTACTTTGCTGCTTCTCCTGGTAAAAATGTTGAAAGAATATCAAAGTACTAAAACCAAACACAAAAATTCTTCCATCATGAAATCCATCAACTTATATTAAAACTCTTCACAACAGCCGTCACCTGCTCGTCAGTCCTTCCACAGACGTGTTCAGCTGGCAGCATGCAGACTAGTTCCCTTGTGTTTTAAACTAAGATCAATCACTAGAAAATATTATTATTCATCATTAAATATTTACTTTCATGTCTGTATTCTTTTTCCATCTGATGTCTTGGTCAGGCCTTTCTCATCATATGAATATTTAATAAAAATGGACTGAGTGACCATAGGCTGGCTAAATAAATGTTAAATGAAAACATAAATAAAATATATTTGTAATTCCAAGGAACAAAGACTGCATAATAAAAGGACACAATGTCAGCTGATCCCTTTTCCGTAATGCAACGGCTGCTTTATGGAGCACACGTCTGGGAATTATTTTTCCATGCGGGGTTGAGAAATGTTTTGTTTGTTTGTTTGTTTCACAAGCGATAAAAAGTGCAATACTTCAACAATAAAGACAACTTTGAAACATCAATTTCTGTATCCTAGCCTCGGATGTCGAGCTGAGACAAAAAAAAAAAGACCACCGTGAATTTTTCATTTCATTTAAAGGAGAATTTTCCAAACAACAGAAGACCATTTTGCTAGCAGTTGCATTGTGTTCCCTCACTATTAGACTATAGGTTCTCATGTCCTTTCATGTCAACAGCCACCAGTTTTCACATCGCCCTGCTGTGGTGGGTGATACCTGTGTTTTTTCTTCCCCCTCACTCCTAGCAGCCTTGCTCAGATGACACCCATCTTTAGACGAGGCCTTCCTAACTCACCTACACGCGTGCAGTTTCATGGCTGCATCTTGCACAGTGCGATTGTGTTTACAAAATCTGTCCATTAACAATCGCAAATTCTAGCAAAGAACTCCCAACAGCTTCTGTGGTATTTCTTGCTTTTTCAAGTGTCTGCGGGAGCACATTTTGCCATTACGACACGCATACACATATTAAAACACAGTCTGAAAGGATGTAAACCAGTACCAGCAACTGTGTCGCGGCTGGTAATCAGCTAAGCTAGCTGGTAATCAGCTAAGCTAGCTGGTTCCCCCTGTTTCTGGTCTTTTTGATAGACTATGTATTGAGCTCCTGTCTCCGCTCTGTTACAGAGCAGGTGTGATCCATGCATGTGTGTGGAGGGCGCGGCTTTTGAATGAACCCCAATGGGAGGGGGTGGGTTCAGACTGAGCCCTGAGGAGATGCTACTTTTTCAAACCTTGCTAGCTTTCCAAAATTACCAACCTTGCCTTTAAGTTGAAATTACTACATAAATCTTATTTGCTGATCTGCAAATGTTCCACTGCTCTGATGTATGACTTTTGCTGTGCACCACTGAATTTTGTTTAAGTACAGAATGCATCAAAAGTTGTGAAGCCATTTTTTCATGAACTCTCTTTTTCCTCGTCCTCCATCCCTCTCTCCCTCGTTCTCTCCTTTCTCCTCACAGCGTCCCCATCATGCCCACGCTCTCTTCGACTTCACCCCACACCACCCCTCCCAGCTACGCTTCCTGCGAGGTGATGTCATTGAGCTCCTCGACTGCTCTGATTCGGTGCGCTGGAGAGGCCGTTGCCATGGACACGTGGGCTACTTCCCCCCAGAGTATGTCCAGCCCATTTACCAGTGCCAATGACCTGACACGTCAATCAAATGCACATGGATTCCCACAGGTTCGTCAGTGAGCCGTCTCGACCCCGCCCCTCACACTGCTCCCCTGCCTTGCACCTGCCGGTTAAGTTTTGGAGCAGAACTGACAAGCTGCAGCTGAACTGTTAATTATGTCACTGACTCCTCCCATTCCTCCTGTCCAATCAGCTGCCACAGGCTCATCAATCGCTGCCACCTGATCCCACAATTCCACTTCTCTGTTAACGTATTAAAAAATGAATGGACCTTGACACTGTGGAGAATTCACATACATATGCACACACAGTTAACACACATTCTCTCCCAGGCGTATCCATTTATTGCAGCTTATTAATGCTGGTTCAGTTAAATGAAAGCAACACACTCACACTACCTTGATGACAAAAACACAAACAGTGTGTGTGGCCCACGGGAGGCTGCGGAGGAGGGGCACGGTCGGATCAGGATGTGCTTCAGTGTTTTCCCGCCGTTCCCACGGGGTGATCCGGTGAGACACACACAGACTCATTGTGTTGTGAATATTTGGGCCAAACACTCTGCGGATACTGACACAGCAGATTCCTCTATTGCCAGGCTGGTGTGTGTGTGTGTGTGTGTGTGTGTGTTTATGAGAGTGGAGGGGTTTGTGTGTAAAATGTGGATCTGAACACATGCGAACCTGCAAACTTTATGTATCTGTATTTTTATCATATGCTAAAGTGAATGCATGTGTGTATGAATTTGGGATTGTTTGTGTGCGTGTGTGTGTGTGTGTGTGCGCGCGTGTGTGCGTGTGTTCAGCCCTGTGCTGTGAAGGTGGTCACCATGTTCACATGGCTGGTGAGGTGAACCCCGCCCACATAACTTTGTTTTAAAATACACAGCTTCAAATGTAAAACTCTCAACTGAATTTATGGATCATTTGTTTGTTTCTATGTATTTATTCTTTGTCATGTGTAATCTTAAGATACATATATTACAAGTATGATTAAACATTGTAAAAAGGTTTTGTTTCTGTTGCAACAGACAGCTTAAGAGAGCCACATTTTATGTGTTTAACAATAAGAACTCAGACTGGTCTTCCTTAACCTGTAATGACAAATCATTGAAATAAAGTGAGACATTTACCTCTTCGAACCCGAGGCTCGGACATTATTCTGTAATATTAAAAAAATATATATTTCTGTTGAAAGTTGTAAAAGAGGGCTGTGAAATTATTAGGTTAACGAGTAAAAACACTGAGACAAAGGTGGGTTATTTAAGGATTTTAATAGTATGTGTGAACAAGGCATGAGTCATGAATCCCATAGATGAGTTTAAGTTAATAAACTCCTGGTTTCCTTGTCTTGAAGTCATTGTTTTTTTAAAATAGGGTTTATTGTTAGATGCCTGAAAGGTCTGTGGTTAACAGATGCCTAAAACATTGTGTGAGATTGTACATTTTGATGCTTTTATTTTTTATCTTTTATCTTAAAAGAACACTGACTGACAGCTGGCTAAATGAAAACACGGAGCTTGTCGGGGCATTGCACCTCAGCACAGTAACTAATCTACTCACTGGTTCGTCTTTACCGCCTTGTTGTATTTAAACTCTTTTTTTTGGTTTGTTTTTTAAATGCATCTGCAGTTTAAGCCTGGATCCACATCTCTAAATCCAAGCTCACATTTCAAAGGAATTCCAACTGAAAAAAAAATTAAGTAAAACATTATGGAAAGTTACTTTTATATAATCAAACCTGCACTTTGTGACAGCCGGTAACAAAGTCTATTTCTCTGCTTTTACATCACACAAATATATTCAGTTCATAAGCAGCCACTCAGTTTCAAGCGTAAACTATAATTTTATGATTTTTGCATTGGTATTCAAACCATTTGTGCCATAAAATGACAGTTAAGAGCACAGAATGAATTCGGTGCATGTCACGCATTAAGCCGTGGTTCCATCCCCTTTTTCAAAAAATCTCAAAAAAAGGATATGACTCGCATTACTAATGCGCGTTATAAATGAGGACTGATCAGCATCAGTGCATAGGAGTGAAGTCACAGTTCATAGTGCGATAACGGTCTAACTATAGTGATAAAACAAGCCAGGACACCTTCTGGTTTAGTGCCCGAGTGCGTCTTTAGGCCCACTGAGCACATCTTCCCAGTCAGTGTTGAACAGAGGTGAGTCTGCCGGAGCTGCTGCTTCAACAGCTGTGAACAGCAAACAGAGACAATAATTAAAAGATGGGAGTTAAATTATGCACAAGGTGCACGGCAAGCGTAATGACTACGCGCTTAATTGAAGACATGCATTTGTTTGCACACGATTAGTGCCGACGCAATTAGAAATGATTGTAAATCCACCCACTCAATTAAAAGAAAACGACTCAAAGACTGTTCTAATTATATTTTAATCATTAATTTAAAAAGAAGAAATGTCAAATCTTGCCGGCTCCAGCTTCTCTCTCTATTTTACATGACTGTAAATAAAATGTGCATTTGCATTTTATTTGCTTAGTTGGAGCGAACAGTTCTGAACTTGGGATTTGGTTATTTGGCATTTTTTCTTACATTTTAAGGACTAATTGATTAATTAAAAATGATATGCCTACAATAATGATGATAACAGTTTAATTAATGTCTGAAATAATCATTACTTAGATTCTACACTCAATTCTATGTCACTTAAGGGATTTTAATGCTCCGTATAATAAAAGTGGTGATGATACTATAGTAAGTGTGTGACACTAATTTTAAATGCCTCATTTTGACTCGATTACTTGCCAGCAGAGATCTAATTGACATGTAATTCTTGCTTTCAGCAAGAGGCATTGAGTCTAAGTGTGTTTATGAGTGCACGCCAGCACATTTATTGGTGGCACACACACACACACACACACAATATGGATGACAGCTGACTGGTGCTATGTGAGAAATGCAGCGCCGCTTCTGTCACGAGGATGTGATGCTTGAAATGAGGCAGGAGGCAGGGTTACATCCTATGTTTTACTCCCCTGGACTGAATCACTTCTGTGCCGTTTCTCTTTCGTCTCCTGTTGTTTTTCTAACAAACCGCTTCGTTCATTGCTCCTGACAAGAGTCACCTCTGGCTTGCCACTGACAGTTAGTCAATAAACCACTGGAATCCAGCAGGAGGGAACAAGAAAGGACTTACAGGTGCACCAGGAATAGCACTGCCGTTTCTGCCTCCATTCTGTATTTTTTTTTTCAAACTGCTGAGTCACTTTGAAGTGTGCGTGCGCGGCAGATAAAGAGCTGCGAGTGTCACACGGACCAACACATTTATAATGACGTATTCCTGTCATAGACTCGAAGAGAGATGTCACTGACACGCTGTCACAAAGGAAGAAACACTTCATGAAAAGTAACAGATGAGAGAAATAAAGGGAGATCAAGACAAAAAGGATAAAATTGGAGTGGAGCTGTAAGACAAGTGAAATGAGACAGGCCAGAGAATAAAAAAATAAAAAAAAATGAGACAAAACAGTTTGGAAGAAGCAGATGCTGACGTAAGATGGAGCGTCAGGGTGAGGCAGGAGCGATCTGATGGAGAGTGGCAGTAAAGGAACAAGTGGCGGGGGAAGGTGAGTGAGCCGGAACATCAGTGATACTCAAAGGTGTTAGAAGCAAATACAACAAAACAGTTAAACCAGTTTGACTGACTCACTGCCTCTGGCCGTTTAGGCCTCCGCAGTAAAGGAAGAAACAACTACAAACCAGTCAAACACCCTCTACCTGTAAAGAGTTCACCAGATACTTCGTCATATGCCATTCGGCTAATCCATAAATCATATGATTAGATGGGAAGTGGATGATTCAGTGAGGAGCCAACTTGTTTTTTTAACTCTTTCCTGCAAATGCAGCGTGACTGCGTTTGGATGCAGAGCTGTCGTCAGTGTGAACACACGCCTCTCTCACGTTTGCAGGAGATCTTTCGGGTACATCGGTCCAACCTGTTTTGGCTCCAGCGCTTGAGGCTCTCGTTTCAGCCTGAAAAATGGGCAAAAAGTCATTTGGTGTTTCTTCACGCAAATCAGAGATTTACATGTGAGCCTGTTGTGTGCCTCCGCAGGAAACATAAAACCTGCAACCCTTGCAGCAAAACTATTGAATCATGATTACTCTATTATCAAAGCCCGATGGATACATCAGTTTGCCAATATTATCGTCCAATATTGTCCTATCACAGGGGTATTGCATCGACTATAGTGTTTTCCGATACGCACCGACATCAAAACTGATTTTAAAGACCGTGTGAAAGTGTAGTCAAAATGTGATTTGCTTACATACATTGATGTGTTTCTGGGAAAAACAGGCCTCTAGGTAGGAACTTATCCCACATATTGACTGATGTTCACAGTAGCCAACAGGGCTGAATGTGCGCTACGCCTGCCCTCCACCCCGGCTGACAATATTGCCGTGTGTGAATACAGGGAGACAACTGAAGTGCAACGTGATTTTATACACTAAGAGAGAGATACTACAAACACAGACGCGACTTTGTTAAGTTTTCCACTGAGTTTCTAGGGCTTCCACAACTGATACACTGAAGAAATGACGAGCATATGGAACGTAGCTAATGATAGAAAACCCACCTTCCTCCCACAATATTAGCTAAACTAATGCTAACTAGTTTATCCACAGAGCTGCGAGACACATTAACAGACCTCTGGCTATTTTATGAACATAGACACAGCTTTGTTAATTTTTCTAGCCTGTCTAGGACTCCCACAACTGATGTAGTTCATCAAATATGGTTATAGCGGCCATAGTAAATCACAGGAAGTGTAGTGCCACCCCCCGAATTGGATTTCCCACGATGGAGCTGTTGCATGTCAACAGTAGGCTTGTGTCTATATTATTCAAAAAAAAAAAAAAAAAAATCGAGAAAGATGAGTCAACACAAAATTAAAAAAGTTTAATTTTCAATCAGAGAAAAGACCAGATTTTAAAGTAAAAATACTCACAAATGATTTTTTCAACAAATATGTGGTATATAGCATGGCGTACATGAACAGCTAACACATAAACACAGGATTAAAGCTGGAAAAATGCATTTTTCATAAAAAGAGGACTTTAAGGCCTGAAAAATGCTTGGACTAGCAATTTAAAATTGTGTAAATGTGTAATTTGTCCAGCAGAGGGTGGCCTGTTATTTTATAATAAGTGAGGTGTCCACAGTTCAGTTATGTTTTAAATAAAGTTTGTTAAAATGTAGGATATCCTGCCACCATTACATATCTTTGCCACAAATATTTGATAACCACATTCAGCTGATATTATATATATTTATAATATCAGCTGAATGTATCATATTTCGGAATTCTCTTGCTCCCTAATATTGGGCCCCAAACATACCATATCAGTCAGGCCCTATTTATTCATGCAACAAATTTACCAAAAGGTTCAGCCTCCATTGCTGCTTCTCTCTCCTGCTTTCTTCCTGAGTGATGATGTGTTTACATCCCAATCGACAGCTGCATGTGACTGTGAACTGCTGATACCGAAGTAAGGTGCATTATCTCTATCAGGTGAAATAAGGTTATTAAAATCAGTTTTTACAACCTTGTGGCTTCGTGTTTGATTTGGCTGCTGTCCTTGTGAAG
Organism: Naso thynnoides; assembly: GCA_029783665.1. NCBI lineage: Eukaryota > Metazoa > Chordata > Actinopteri > Acanthuriformes > Acanthuridae > Naso > Naso thynnoides. Next base: position 16,313,398 of record JAQLOL010000009.1, on the reverse strand, counting down.
ACTTGTTCCGCGTCTTTTATGTGAGGTGAATGTGAAGCATTTAATTACTTTCACAGGAACTGAGTTAAAGCTCTCGTGAAGTCTGCCTCTGTTTAAAGGTTCCTTATAAAGCTCTGTACAGGTGAACATGTAGTTTTTTGGCTCAAGACACTACATGTTCTTACTGTTCATGTAAATTATTTTTAAAAAGTGAAAAGCCTATGGTCTGTCCCCTCCAGTTAAATGCTTGTTAGATCTCATTAATCCTGACATAATCTCTCCATCATGTCGGCTTTTCCATGAAGTAATTATGTGCTTCATTTTGATCTTTTCAAAACACTTCCAAAACTGCCAGGAGCATTGAGACGCATGATTGAACAGGTACAACAACAGGTAAAATCTGCTGATGGTTTTCAGGTGATGTCTCATGCGCGTAATGGTGACATTAACTCACTAATGGGGTTCGGGAAAGGGAGGGATGATCACTGAAGTCAGACTCAAACACATCCCCATTTCGCCTCCACAGCACATAAGCGCACAAACAGTTGGAAATGCCCCGCAGGTCACGTGGAGAAGGTGTGCACGTGTGTGTGTGTGTGTGTGTGTGGGTGTTTCGCCTGTCACGGTCACACCTGTCGGGCGGTGCCGTCGGCGGGATGTCACTCACTCACTCACTCACTCTCTCGAGCTCTCCGGCCGGTCAAGTCCTGCATCGGTAAAGGGAATGACAATGGCTGAGTGTTAGTGCGCCATGGCCGGTCAGAGGAGGAACCAGGCTGACCAAGGACGGGGATTACATGAAGTGATGTCTAGCGAGTGTGGATCAAAACTACCCAGCTGTTTAAACCACAAACGAGGAGTTAATGCGCTCATAAGCAGCTTTGTTTATCCAAAGTCTGGAGAAGATTAGCAGAGGGAACTGTCACGTGAAACTTGGTGGATTTTTTAAAGATTCTTGAACTTGCTCTGAAGAGACATGGCTCTGTCCCAGATACAGTGCCTGGACGATAACAACGTGAACCCGCGGACGCACGAGTCCAAACCGGAGTTCCTCTACTGCGAGGACCAGCGGCTCGCGCTGGAGGTTCTCCTCCAGGATGGCCGAGAGGCGTATTTCAAGTGCTTGGAGGCTCGCGGCCTGCGGGGCTTCCTGTCTGACCTGGAGATGGAAACTCTCACCGATGCGGTGGAGCCCTATGACCCGGAGTCGGAGATCTTCCCGGAGGATGCGGAGGAAGACGAGCCGCCGCTGTCACTGCATTACTGGCCCGAGCTGTCGGACACGTCCATCCCACAGATGGACCTGGGCTGGCCGGACACCGAGGCTTACCGCGGGGTGACGCGCACCACCATATACTCGCAGCCACCGCTGGATGGTCAGGCGCATATCAAAGAGATTGTTCGGAAAATGATTGCGCAGGCGCAAAAGGTGTGTTGGACCACTGCGGGACAAAATGAAAACCTAAATATTGAAACTCAGGTGTTAAGTCTGTTGAAGTAAAGTGTTCATTTTTTAATTTAAATTAGGGTGTCACGTCCTTAAAGTTGACTCTCCAGAACTTTTTAAAACCCAGGCTAAAGCGCATGGAAAGCCAAATTAAACTAATAAAATACAAGCAGATGAGAGTGCTTTGCCTAATAGGCCTAGTTGAATTGCTTGTTATGAAAATATCTCTGTTTAACCAGTCAGATGGCGTCTGAATTTGAGGATTCATCTGCCCCTTATCCTGCCATTCAACAGTTGAAGTGTTGTTATAATGAGCGGCTGTGGCTCTCAGTCAGTCAGCATGAGGTCAGAGTACAGAGACTGCTGACCAAAAGAGACTGTTAAGAGTGAAGTGTGAACTGATTAGGCAGCTTTATCAGGCAGATGAAGTGCGGCACACTCTAACTGTGCCAGCAATGTTGGAGAATTTGCATGTTTGTGTGCAATACCGCCGGAGTGCATGTATGTGAGGGTGTGCTTCTGTGTGACTCATCCGACGGCACAAGTTTATGACATGCTTGTCTGTCACTGGCATATGTTATCTGACTGAAACATCCTACTGTACAGGCCTTTAATGAAGAGCTTCTGACAGAATGAAAAAATGCAGATGTATCTTCTACATCAAGATCACGTGACTTCCCTTAGTTTTCTTTATGCACTGGAAAACTTAAGTGGAAACTTGTGGAAAAACTTGAATCTTATTTGTTTTGTCAGAGGAAGGTGGACACTGTGTAGTATACTCCCTGACTTCTTGTTTGCGTGTTTCTGTTTGTATGCATGTGTTCAGTTTTGCAACAGTTTCTCTCGTGTTTGATGTTATCTGTGTGTTTGTCTCCAGGTCATAGCAGTGGTGATGGACATCTTCACCGATGTGGATATCTTTAGAGATCTGCTAGACGCTGGTTTCAAGAGGAGGATTTCTGTTTACATTCTGTTGGAACATACGACTCTACCTCATTTCCTGTCCATGTGTCAGAGGGCCAACATGCACGCCGGACACCTGAAGGTGAGCCAGTTCACCCACTTGATCATTTTGCATGGTGGTCTGAACAAGAGCTGCAACAATTAATTGATAAATCAATCTGTAGACCGGTAATTGTCGACTATTTCGATAAACGCTTAATTGTTTCAGTAATATTTGAACTGTAAAAGGAATTAAAGAATTGCTGGTTTAGCCTCTTAAATGTGAGGGTTTGCTACTTTTCTCTGCCATTTATGATACTGAATGAGTCAAAAGAAGCAATTTGAAGTCATGACATTGGACTCAGAGAAACTGAGATGGGTATTTTTCACTCATTTTTGATATTCATTGAACGATTAATCGATTAATCCTGAAAGTAATCAGCAGAATAATCGACTTTGAAAATAATCGTTTGTTGCAGCTCTAGTCAGACTTTGATGTTTAAGTACAAGGCTTAATTAATTAATTAGTTAAAGCAATATTCTGAAATTTTTGACATAGGGCCTCATTTTCGACCTACCCAGTCCTATTCTTACTGATACAGACTAAAAAGGTAAAGGTAGAGGTAAGGTAAAGCAGCTTTATTGTCATTATACAATGAATTGTGCAACAAAATTGTGAGGTTAGAGTGGACGGTTAGTCATTGCATGCAATTCAGATTTTGGACAGCTTGCTGTTCTGCTGCTAATGCAAATGCTAATGCTAGCACGTCCCGGGACCCAACAGTAGCCACTACCAAACTCCAATTACACACTCCATAGTGCACCCAAAACAATATGGAATATGACAACAGTGTGTTGAGGTGAATTTGAGTGATCATAGAAATATTTCAGAATATTTGCGAATTTCTTTCATTTGTGGCTCTGATCAGGTTTAACAGTGACAGGAAGCTTGAGTAGTGGCATAAGAAAATAAAGACTTCAGCAGCTTCTTCTCGCCGTTAACCATAATCAGATTTACAAATTAACAGAATTAAGCCATAGTTAGTTTTCTAAAATTATGCTACAAACACTCTAATTTGCCTCAGTAGTCTTTCGTCATATTCAACTTGCTTTGGGTGCACTGTGGAGTGTTTAATCAGAGACTGGTTGTGGCAACTTTTGGGTCATTGATTCACATCAGCATTAGCATCAGTGGTGAACACATACATTGAGTTGAAGATGGTCTCTACCAATTGGAATAGGACTGGGCAGGTCAAAAATGAGGCCATATGACAAAAATTCTAGAATATGCCTTTAAGGAGTTTTAGATCTTTTTATGTTTCTTTTGTACAAGTGAGAACTATGGTCTAATGGTTATAATCATAAACATTCACTCTCTTGGAAGCGTGCCCAACCTCCATGGCACTTTGGCCATTACTTCTTCATTTATTTTACTTAGGGCCAAACAATATTTCCATCAGTTGATTCCACAAAGATAATGATATCTAATGATATGATAATGATCAGAATAACAAGTTGACAAAAAATGAAAGTTCATTATCAGTTTTATCAAAGACCAAACGTTGTAGCTGCTTCACACCTAGTAAATGTTTCACTGATAGAATATTTGACCTTTGGATAGCAGGGAGATTTTCAGTATGACCAGAAATGCAGAGTTGATCGTCTCATTTTGAGATTCACGCTTTGTTTATGTTACACAATCAGGACAAAGTATCTTCTGAAGGAAAGACAAGCAGCTGAAGTCAAGGGATATTCATTATCGTGGATAAGTGAAAGCACATGCTGTCTCTGTCTCTCCCTTTCTCCTTCTCTTTCTGTCATGAGACTAGCAAACCCATTCAGCTCGCCATGCACCATACATGAAACTTGTATGTTCTTATATGTTGTTAAATTGGGTATTTTATTGCACTGCTGGCTTGTTACCAGAAAAAGTTCCTTAACACCCTTCGGCCCCGTCTCTATTCTTGAGACATACAAGGGGTTGATTTATACGATCATGGCCTGAGGTAAAATTACACAAGTTACACAACTTGTTACATGCATGTGCAGTTCAGCTCTTAATGTGATTCTGCTGAAAGACTGAAGTTATTAACTTTTGTGGTATTTCTGTTTCGTGCAATTAAGTAGGCAACTTTGCAAAAGTGCAAGTAAACTTGCAACTTGATCCGAAATTTCAACACAATACACCGCCGAAAACCTTTATGAACCTCTGCCAAGCACCCCACACACACACAAACACACGCACACATACACACATACCCGCAGGCACATGCACACAAAGCAGCCATAACGCACCCACAGAAGACGTACCGTATCCGTAGCATCCGGAGACTCCAAAACAATATCGCGTCTCTCTCACCATGAAACACACTCTTCTTGTGTGTGTCTGCGTGTGTGGAGG
>JAQLOL010000009.1:16268670-16292939 GCA_029783665.1 Naso thynnoides | reverse complement strand
GTTTGTTTGATAAAATTTTTAAACATGAATTTACACATCCTAAAAGCCTCCAGCAAAGCCGAAGATTTGTGTTTTCAAACAGAGCCATAGAACGACGGGCACGTCAGCGCTCTGCCAAATAACATCACACTGGCACTTTGTTGAGCGGGACACACTTAGTTCAAGAGGATGGAGAGTGAATTTGACATCTGGAGACAAGCTCAGGGCGAACTGACACATTTTGAAAGGCACATGAGATCAGTCATATAGTTGTTTTATTGAAAGTGAGGTTGTCATAAAAGAATATTTCAATCTTGCAGCAGATGGGACACTTAAGCTCTACACAGGCTGCCCTGCAACCAATCAGGGAGGAGACAGACAGACAGACAGACAGACAGACAAAGACCTATGATTTTGGATCTGTTGAGGCAGAGCAGCAGGGAGGGTCCTGGGAAAGAAAAATGAAAAAGCTTAAGGTCACACATGCATGCAGGCATGCACACGCGCGCACACGCACACACACACACACACACACACACACACACACACACACACACACACACCTCACCGCTCCCTCCTCTGGCATGCAGCTGATTGTTGGAGTGGCATTTAATTAATCTTGGCAGAAAAGGTCATGAAAAAGAAAGAAGGAAGGGAACAAAATTAAAGACACTGACAGACTGAGAGACTCTGTAAAGCTCCGTTTGCCAACTGAAAAACAATTCATTTCACTAAAGCAATTAAGTATAGCTTCACTCTGCAGACAACCGAATTTGTTACAATGGAACACTTATTTTGCCAAATACTTTTGGCCAGTTTCATACGATGACATAAACTCTGGTTTGGGCTGAATGATGGAGGTGTTGTATGTTTTAAATCTGCAGCGTTTCATGAAGAACCTTAAGACAATTTGCATCATTCCTGATGTGGATATATCATCATATCAAACCCAAATTTCAGTTTGTCATTGTAAATGTAAATTTTGTCTTTTTGCTGCTTTTGTAAAGCCTTTGAGCAAGGTGTTCAACCCTACCGAAGACAACTTCACAGGTGTGAAAGAACAGCAACGAAAAAAAAAAACGCCATCAGGCAGAGTTCAGAGTTAAAGTTTCTATAGACAACTTCAAACCATCACCGTGGAAAACCGTGACCACTGATGACAGAGGTATATACAAAAAAAGAATTAAAAAAAACATTCACAGGTATAGAATAGAAGTAGTAATAAAAGTATTGCTCCCCCTTAAAAAAAATCATCATGATGTGAATTAATCGCTTTAAAAATGTTTCTGGGTCCAAACTGATTGTCTAAGATGTCCAAAGGTTTGTGAGTGCCATTATATAAATGTTATTAACATATCCTGTAATGTTATAAAGACACCAAACATGTCCATGGACTGCAACAAGGCCATGGCTGGGGCCATCAACCCTCCCATTGCTCACTGGTCTAACAACCGTCCATTTGGTTGAACCACTCTCGATTTGTGGTCCCTGATACTTTCATTATGACTTTTGAGTTGTTAAACTTTTGCCTAAACATCTGCAGTGTTCCTCTGTAACTGTGTGTGTGGCAGCAGTTTAGAGACCTGTCCCACCATTCAGCTCTGGATCCTTCTGTAAGTGTCACAACCGAACGAAGACTAGGACCCAAATGCACGACACAATAATCGAGAATCAGAAGAAATGTCTTTAATAACCAAGTTTTAAAGAAAAACACTCCAACGGAGGACAAAACCTTTTCTGAAATAAAGGAAAAACTAAACTAAAAATTACAATTAATTCTAGAAACCAAAAATCTCTCCTCAGAGGAAAAAACTATGTGGTTAAAGAAGTGATCAAACAAAGTATCAAATATTACAAGACAACAGCAATAATGAGACAAAGTATCAACAAAAGAGCATAACCTGACTTGGCAAGACAATGATGGCTTTGTTCTCTGGCAGACATGACTCAGACATGACGAGGAACATGACGAGGAACATGATGAGGAACATGATGAGGAACATGACGAGGCATATGACGAGGCACATGGACGAGGGAAATGCAGACTTAAATACACAAGGTAATGGGGAACAGGTAGAAACAATCAGGGCAATCAAAAACTGAGGGAAAACAAGAAGCCACAGGAAACACGAAAGCAGATCAGACACAAGAGGATAAAATTACCAAAATAAAACAGGAAACAAAGAAATCAAACCACAAACCATGACAGTTAGCAGGCATACAGGGGAATTGTAAATGGCAAATGGTATTTAGCACTTTCCTAGTCTTTCGTCTACTACTTTTGTCTTTTGAAGAGAATCCAGCATTCACACATTCACTTGTTAACAGCAGGCAGCTTCTCTACAAAGTGTCAAACTACTTCTCAGGAACTCACACACACACACACACATTCACACAACGATAAAACAGGCAACAGGAGATATTTAGAGTTATTTAGTATCTTGCTCTCTGATGTAAAACTTTTTAGTGGCACTTCACTTAAAGCATGCGTCTAAATCACAATATGACAATACTTATTATGTGTTTTAATTGGCCTATAGTGCTGTATAAAAATTGTTGTAAGCAGTGTTAACCCTAACCATATCCACCTATAAGGACAACAGACAGGCCTCATAAAATGTGGTGACCTAATGGTTAGAGAGGAGAGGTTGTGATTGGAAGGTTGACGGTCCCTGACTGGCAGGATTTTTCTGGGCAGTGAAAGTGAAGTTGCCCCACCTGCCTTTCACCAACGATGGCCCTTGAGCAAGGTCCTTAACGGTCGCTCCAGCGGAGCTGCTCAGTGGGCGCAGATGAGACTGCCGTTGCACTGAGCAGTTTCCAGATGTGAATGTGAAACTGTGTGAGTGTGGTCACGGTGTCCGAGATGAGAAGGAGCAGAGCTGCCCTGAATAAATAAAGGTAAAAAAAAAGTGTTACCAACTATTGCAATAGGCAGTGATGTTCTGCAAGCGGCTTCTTTTCAAATCAGTCTTGAAAAAATGTACAAATCTGTCGCTGATTGTTTAGCTACACAAAAATGACGTGATTTGACCAATAAGTGGACTGTAGAGTTGCTGTTTTTTTTATTTTTATTTTTTTAAATCATCAACTCATCTTACTACCCACCATGGAAAAAGATTTTAAAAAAAGCCAGCAGAGGGGAAAACGTCCCATGCAGTGGAAAAGCCCAACGTGTCACAAGCTCCATACCACAAAATGGCAACAGCGCTCAGACATAAAGATCAGAGCTTCCTGTCTTTTAAAAGTAATTTTACAGAATCTGCTTAGCCAGTGAAGTTCAATAAATCTATGAATATTCATCCTGTCATTTATGGATCTGCATCTGAAGACATTTGAGCCTGCGTATCAGGACATTAACTTCCACTGTGATATATATCACCTTCTCTGACTGATCTGTGCCTTAATCATGCGGCTCCTCCATGAGTGACAGAGTGACTTTATTGTTTCAATCAAATTTTCTGTCATCAAGTGGGATAAAATATTTCGGATGTGCAGCCACTTGCGAGCAGAGGGTAATAAAGATTATATCATCAGTATTTTGTGTTTAATTGTGTAAAAAGTTTGCTTGGCCTGTGCTGTGTTGATGTATTTACATATTTTAGACACAAATAGCTTGTGACTAATGTTTGTGGTTGTCAGGAAAAGACAAAGACCGGACACACAACAAAGATCTGTGGTTTCCTGTGGAACAATACTAGTGCACTTTTTCAAACAACCGTTCAAGGCCACGAAATTGAACGCACACACAAACACAAACACAAACAATTTCCTTTGCTGTTCAACTCACAGTGGAAACCGTATATTTAGACTACATTGCCATCTGTAGGCCATAAAGTTTTAACATTTTATGAGTCTACTCAGCAGAAACTAATGCACTTTAACACATCAGTGCTCCACTGAATGTTACCTTCACAAAGGTTAGAACAATTTGTTTTTGTTTTGTATCATGTGTTGATTCAACTTTATGATCAATTTGATGTCCGCTGATTTACCGGCACCACAAAGCCACTACCAGACACCTCCAGATGCCCGAATACAATGTCAGAAGAAAAACTGTAATAAATTCGGGGGGATTTTAGACTGAACCTCTGTCTCCCTCTGGTGGACAAACAGGTCCACTACGCTGACCACATCCTGTTGTCTTCAAACGCATCTGTATGCTCTGTACACAGTTTTGTGTTCACACCTGTTCTGCCCTCCAGCGCTGAACAATGTGGACCTGACAACTTCAGCTCTGCTTGTTTACGTGATCAGAATTTTAATTAAATATCTGAGATAAAACAAAATATGAGGTGCTTTCAAACTGTTCCTCTGATGTTATTGTGGCTTAAGATTCAACTTCTTTGAGTTTAAATTGAAAAAAGGACTGAAATTTTACCTAATGCTGCTGTGTGATAGTTGGCTGCTGGAATGACTTGTATGTATCACTAATGACTCAGTATGCTGTGCTTTAGTTTAACAAATCTTGGTACTAGATAAAGAATCCATTACAAATAACTACATATGTTGTCTTTAAATAAATCCCTCAAATTTTACACACTGTAAATGACTAAACAAACAATAAAAGTTCACTTGATTGTCAGTGTTAGGTGTTAAAACAGAGCCTTTTTAAGACAAACGTGACAGCTCACTTTTTATTTATCATTTATTTATCCAGTAAGGTCCCATTGAACTACAATATCTCATCTGCCAGGGAGTCTTGGTCAAGATGGCACCTAAAAATAAAAAATAGTTATATATAAGATATACACATGAGAACGAATGACATCACAAAAATAAAACATACGAAGACAATAATAGATATTAAAAATATTAACACAATAACAAAGCAAATACAGAACATACCAAAATTAAAAAGACACATCAAATATGACATTGTCCTGTTTTTTTCGTGTTTAAAGTTTTCATTTTATGTATGTTGTTTATCGTTCGTGTTTTATTGTTTCAAATGTGAATCACTTTGAGCTGCACTTTATGTATGAAAGGTGCTATATAAATAAAGTTATTATTATTATTATTATTATTATTATTATTATTATTAAGCTCATTGTGAAAATCGTGCATTTTTTTATTATACTCTTTTTCAAGCTACCAGGATTGTAGTGAACTGGATGTGTGCTGTGGTGCTTTAGCCACAATAATGAAACGTCATATGTTGTCATATTTGTTTTCCATCCGTCAGACTGTGGCCAGTTTGTCACGAGTCTCCTTGTTTTTATAGATTTCTGAATCTCTACTTCTTAGCTCTGAGGAACTCCACTTTTTTTTTGGAACATATTACTTCATAATTAAACTGGTCAAACCATTTCAATGGTGACATTAAACAGTTCAAAGAAAAGCACAAATAAGCATTTTTGTCTGCATGAATATGTTTATTTGTCTTTCAAAAAAGAAGTCTATAAACGAAGAATTACAACAAAATGACAGAGATGATGGACGCCTGGTTGTCAACAGCAAGTTAAATATGTTTAATAACAACCTTACATGGATAACTTCACTAAAAACAGTAATTCCTCGCCCAGAAAGCTTCACAGATCATACAAACTCCTTCTAAAACAGAGAGCAGTGTGCTACTGTCCTTTATTGTCTGCGCTAAAATGTGAGAATTTCACGTCGAAGAGGAGAGAATTTGTTTATTTTCTGTGCACCACCTATATGTGGCCTCGAGTCATGGCTAAGGCACTTTTGTTCTGGAGAAACTTTTTTTTTTCCTATTTGCACTTCAAAGTAAAAAAAAGCAGTAAATACGTGGCAGAACATTTACAAAACGATTGCGTCATCTTTTCAAACAGCAGAACACATTCAAACACACGTAGCACGCGAATCCCCTGATCTACTGCACTAAAAGCCAGCTTTTATCACCACAATAAACAGCAAAACAACAAATAAAACATTCATCAGCGCTCTGTATATCATGTCATTATTTCAGGCTTTGGATTTGATTGCAACAGCATGACACTAATGCTCTTCATCGCATGAACATCAGTAGGCCTTCCAGCCTCAGAGCTGACACAACTTTCCTTAATCATTTCGAATTCAGCGACGACATAAACAAAGACAAATATTAACACTAGTGTTTAAAAAAAAAACAAACAAAAAAAACCCGCTGTTACATAAAAGCAGCATGTGGAGTAACATTTTATCAGTATAGTACTGTAAGTTAACAGTGGCGTACCAGACAAACTACACCAACATGTTGACACTGATCATTATTTGCAGCTGTGTTTCTATGCAAGTATCAAGTACATTACAATAAGCTGGATGTTGTTTCCATTCATACACATGATGAAGAACAAAGTCTTCTGCAGCTGAGCTTCATGTCGGACTACTGATCCATTCGTGAGTGTAAATATAAGAAGCAGGAAGAAGGTGGCATTCTGCATTTCAGAATAAAATCTTTGCTCCATGTCCAGGAGAGGGGGCCCTCGCTCCAGATATCTGCAAGCATGACAAGGCGTTTGCATAGCTTACCTCTACCCTTATGAGATGTACTTTATACATTTAGTAATGAACTGTGCATGTGGGCAGCTGCAGTTTCATGAGCGCAGCCTGCAGAACACAATAATGCATTCAAAGCACCTGGATAGCTTCACTGAGGACACAGTAATAATGGTAGGAGACAAATGTAAAGTATAAAAATGTAAAATCAAGTTATAGGCAGAGAATTGGCACTGCAGTGAATATGAAAGATGGAGGAGGTCGACTTCAAGTATGTCACAATTCATCAAGGGACAGTACAGAAATTAATGGTGAGGGTGGTGGTTCAGCAAAGGGGAGGGATTTTTATATATGTACAACTCATCCCTGATGAATTTTTACTCAATTCTTGTGAATTTTATCGTAAAAATTATTTAAAAAACTTAAAAATATATCATTCAGCTAGAGCAAAAAGACGTTTTTGTGTGCACCACCAATCACAATGGTGCATTTTACCGTCTGTGCAGGATAACTAGCTTGTTTTCATCTGGATTTGTTTCTTTACACAGCTAACAAGTAGCTTATAGGGTCGATCTGTCTCGTTTGAGAAACAGAAGGACTTCTACGGGGAACTTTCATTTTCTGTTGATTGCGGTGGCACCTGTGGACAAAAGCGGTACTGCTTGTTGTCGTTGAGTTCTCGTCTAGACCGAGCATTTGTTTTGGAAGAGTTTGAAAGAAACATGCCACTTATTGGCACAAAACCAGTTTGGCCTGAAACACAAAATGTTAAAATTATCTTAAGTAAACTATCCTCCTGCTTCCAACCACAGATAGTAAAAAAGAGAACAGTGGATCAATCATACTTGTAAACAATAAATCTTCTCTTTCGGTCTGTGTGCCATAAAGCATTTTGTAGTGTTTTTGCTGACTACGCATTGTAAAAGGCATTGTAAAAGACAGGATGGTAATCTCCAGTCTCCTCGCTGATGGTCTCATATGCCGATGTAGGTAAGATGTGAGGCATTAGTATTAAATTTAAGCTGATTTATAACCAGTTAAAAGTTCCTTGTGGGGATTTTAAGTATAGTTAATAGTGTCTGACTTAACATTATCTCAACATTAGCATGTCATATTTGACTCATCTGCAACAACACAATGGTACATACAATGGTTTTTGCAGTACTGTTTTGAAGAATTACGAATACTGTTGTCATTTGACCACATTTGAAGGGTGGAGCGATACCCAGCAGACAGTTACAGGCTGCTGTCACTCAAAGCGGCCATGCCCTTAACTATGCATAACCCGAAGCCTCTATGTAATTGTTGTAAAATAAGAAAATAATTCAATCCCTGTATAGTTTCCTTTTTGCAGCTCTTTTTTAAGACAAAGTGTGTCTCCTCTGTGCGACAAACAATCAGGTGCACCATATCCATGATACCCTCCATTGTTACTGTTTGTTTGTTTGTTTGCATGGCCCATGCAATGGAAACACGGCTTTGCCTAAAGCGTCTGGCAAATACAGTACTAACCTTTTTCTCGTGCGTTGACTTTTCAATGTTACTGCTAAGCTATCTTGGACATGATCCTTAAAACATCCTATAAAATGTTACATAAAGCAGATTAAAAATGTGATTCGGCTCCAAGCTTGAACAAAAACAGGATTTTCTTTTCTTTCTTTTTTTTTTTTGGTTAAACCCCTCTCCACACACTAATAATTTCTGTACAGTCCCCAAAGAGACCCCTCTTCTGTTTGCATTGTGTGAAGATATTTTAATATTTACACTTCTTCCAGTAAAAGCCAGCAACACTGTGCTTTGTTCACAAGCTCCAGAAAAAGCGGCAGGAAAATCTTGTGCGCTATCAGCTCATTGCATTGACTGTACTGCAATCAGGATGACAGTGAAGTATACACCAAAACATTACAAGGCTTTGACCCCTATTAGCCTGTTAACATTCTAGTTTTCCCTTGCTGCAGAAAAGGTCAATTTGCTTTTCGAACATGCATTAGAATCCACGCAGCATGACCTCTTTTACCCTGTTGACATTCTGTTTTTTCAATACTTGCAGAATATGATTTATTTTTCAGATCAGCTCACACCCTTACTTGTGATATTTAGCTGCTGCATACCTGTGGGTGTAACAGCTCGAATATGACCATCCCGGCCTGAAATAAACTGCTGTGTGAGAGTGTGAAAGGGGGGAAACTGACAATAATGTTAACATTTGCACTTCCTTTTGCTCCGGTGCACTAATGCTCTTCACCGCAGCGCCGGCAAACGGGCAAAAAAAGGCCACACAACGGAGCAAAGCACTTGACTCCCAGCAGCTCACATTGATCGCACCTCTCTCAATGTGCAGCGCTGACTGATCCAGCGGGAAACCCTGCTCTTCCTCTCCGCTTTAGTGAGCTTCAGCCAAGGAGTGTTAAGCCTTGAATCTCACTTAAAAGCTTTTGTATGATTAAAAAGAACCCTCTCTAACTGTTTCGCACGCTTATGCAGACGTAAAGCTAAATATTAAGGACACATTAGGTGTTGATGGCTCATTAACCAAAAGAGGGAGGAGGAGTACAATCTCGAGATGACAAGAGGAGAAGTGATCATATGCACAGTAGCAGAACATGCCCCTCCCCCTCACTAAGTGCTGCAGAGATGCAAGGGACTGTGTGTGTATGAGTGTATGTGCATAGGAGGAGGGGGGAAGGGCAAAAGAAAGTGAGAGTGTGTATTTATGTGCAAGTGGAGGTGGTTCCTTTAGTTTGATGATGTTGCAGATGGAGCAGGTTAAGAGAACATACAGGACAGGAAATGGGTCTGCCAGCGGTGGAGGCGTAAACTTCTCTCTGCTCCAGCAGCACTTCATGCATTATCAGCTGGAAGGCTTCACACACTCAGGGGAGAAAGGGTGGGTCAATTCACTGGGTGCTAATGCTCAGGTCAGGTATTGTTCAAGCTTTTTTCCATAAGCTATGCAAAGATTAAAGATTTTTCAACATCAAATCCCCCAGGGATTTACATCTTCTCAGTGAAAAAGCTCCTCTTCGCCAGACTGAGGGGGAGGAGATGCTGTCAGAGTGGCTGCCCATGGAGGAAGAAGATTGCCGGCCCAGTGTAGTAAGGTGAGACAAGGGACGTGGCTTCTCCAGGAGCCCCCCAGGACAAGAAAATGTGCTTCTCTTTGCGTGTGTCATGCTTATGAGGTCAGACAGCAGAGTGCACAATGTACTCCTCAGCCACTGCACCGTGTCAAAGCTCCTCCACACATACACACTGCTGAGTGCACGCAAACATACATTAAGATCTTAAGCACACAGACACACACACACACACAACATAATCCCTCCCCATTTCTCTGAGCTGGGACCAGCCAGCAGCAAGAACAACCATCCATGGCTTTGACCCTGAATCAAATGGGGGGAAAGGGTTCATAAAAATAGGACGAGTTGTTTCTGTAGAAAAATAGAGAAATCTCCAGAGGCTGAAAAAAACATCTTTGGCACTTTTGAAAACACAGCATACATAATGAAAATTGACACGGAGTATAAAAGGCCCAACTAGAAAGCTCTACAGTCAGAAAAAGATTAGGATAATCCAAGTTCATCCACATATAAGTCTGGCGAGTCCTGGGTGGATTTGAGCCTGGACGGGTCCGTACTCTACCATCTCGCCATCCACAGTGATCATACCTTGTGGAGAGATGGGCTCCAGCCGCAGGGCCCTCACCTTCTCGTACACCAGGTGGGGGCAGCCGCAGGCCAAGTGGGCGCCTTTTTCCATTGCGAGGAAAAGGCGCAGGAGGGCGGGACGGGAGATACCTGCTGTTACATAGAACAGATGAATCACCCCGTCATCTGCCTTCGCACCGGGGACTGTCCACAAGTCCTCAGCCAGGTGGGACTGGTAAATAGCCAGCACCAAGACAAAGTCTTCCTCCTTGACCACCGTCCAGCTCTCTGGGACTGGCTGGTCCAGGCCAGGAAGCAGAGAGTCCACCAGCGCTCGGGTCTTGCTATCAGTCTGAGTCTCCGGTCTCTTGGTGTTGATAGCGTTGTTGGAGGAGTTGGTGATGGTGTTGCGGTTGGAGTTTGTGCTGTCATGATAGTGACGAGAGTTCTGGTTTGGGGATGTGTTGGGGATGAGCTTACAGGGAAGGGAGGAGCAGAGTGAGGGGCGCTGAGGTGTGGATGGAGGGTGGTTAGCCTTCATGCTCCCTTTTGGAAGTCTTGTTTCCATAACAGGCAGATACGCCAACCTGCCCTGATAAACTCTGAGAGTGGCCAGGCGTACCAGCGTGCCCATCAGGAAGCGGATCGCTCCAACATGGCGGTACTTCTCGCTCTCTATGTCGACGTCAGCCACGAAGCCCCAGGCCAGGGAGAGGAAGGAGAAGAGGCGCTGCCGAGAGGCCAGGTGGATCGACACGAGGTCCAGGGAGCCAACAAGACCTTTGCACAGCATGAAACCACAGCTCAGTAGCAGCTCCTCATTCCAAGCTGGAGGTGACCTGAGAGATGGTTTCACACGTCAAGAATTAGAAGCAAGCATAGCATGATACAAGATCACATGAGAGTGTTACGATTTCCTGATGCTGTGCAATAAAAACAAGATTCTGTATGTTTATTTGATGTTTTTCATATTTCTGAATATGCAGTGAAGCTAGAGAGTTTGTGAACCCTTTTGATTTTTCTGTATTCCTGCATGAATGTGACCCAAAATATGATCAGAGCTTAATTCAAGTCCTAAAATTAAATAAAGAGGACCAAATGAAACCAAAAAATACAGAGGAAAGCATATGTTTTCATTTACGAATATAGCAAAATCATCCAATGTTAAAATATCTGTTGGAAAAAGTGTGTGAACCTCCAGGATTATCAGTTCATGCAAAGTGGTAATTGGAGTCAGTTGTTTCAGTAATTGGGATGACAGTCAGATGTGAGCTTAGTGTTTCCATATAAAGCATCTTTGCCACCTGAAGTCTGGTCTTCAGTCTTACAGGCTAATTTTGAGTCCTGCAGTGCAGATCTTAATCTAATAGAGATGTTGAAAGAAAGAAAGAAAGAAAGAAAGAAAGAAAGAAAGAAAGAAAGACAGAGAAGGAAGTCCTTGCAAGGACGTCCACCATCAACACCAGGTTAAAAAATCTGTGAGAAAGAATGGCCTGAAATTTTTCAAAGTCCGTGTGTGCGACTGATCAACAGTCACAGAAAACGATGCGTGCTCAGACGATTACACTATCAAGAATACAAAGGTTCACGTAAATCTTTTTTAAGACTTACATAAATATTGGATCACATCTGAGATCACAGAGGGGTGCATTAATCTCTGGCAGCACTGTATAGGCCAATAAATTAGATCTTTCTGACTCAACATTTTGCGCAGCTGAAGATTTGTCACATTGATTTAGCTGCAGACAGCGGGGCTCTTACAAAGGCTACAGCGGCATTCCCAATTTCATAGCCTACTTTTCCTTTTATGATGAAATAGCCTGTACCAATTAGATCCACACTGCACAGTACATACTTTGTAACCCTAAATAAAGTGAAAAGAAGAATGCAATTTCACTATCTTCTTGTGGCACGTAAGCATCCATAAATCTGCTAATTAGCACTAAACACACAGTTCCAGTGAGACCGAGGAGGGACATATAACATTTTTGGTAAATGACACCAACAGGTGAAGGTGAAGGTGAAGGGGGGCAGTTGTGATCATGGCCCCAGTATTCCTAAAATCGTGTAACAGCCCTGACCACCTGCCGCTTACAGGTGGGAGAACACAAGTAACACTGGATGACATCTGTTTCTTTTCTCTCTCTCTGATGTTGTGTTCACAGCTAACCAGCAGGTGGAGATGACACCGTGGGCGAGTGCTGGGTCCACTGGTTCCACAGCTGCACTCTGGGTCGTAATCACTCATAATGTGCGAGTTTCTAAACCCATTACATCACTCCTTTGAGAGTTACCAGCCGCCTGAAATGACCTCTGCTGCACAGCGAAGCAGCTCCAGTCTGCTCTGTCTCTGCTCCCTCCTGAGAAATGATGTGCCCAGTCAGCCTTTGCCATAATTACACATAAAAGAGATAAATCGTTCCTTTTTTTAGGCCGAGGAAGTTCTCCCTTGCTCATCTTTGGTGATTCTGGCCCATGCATTTAAATGACTGTTTAATGGACTGACTCACTGTGAGTAGTGGTGGACAGAGGCAGCCAGGGCGTTGCCCGAGCCACCTGGTAGGATACCCAGAGGGGTCTGGATGGCCTCTTGCCAGTCCTCTCGCTCCATTAAACCATTTATCACCTGAATGAACAAGAACACATACAGGAACAGAATCACACTGTGCCCTCAAATAGAAAGAAATGTCTGTGGCAGAGCAAAGTTGGGACAAAAGGTGTTACTTTGTTAGATGCAGCTGTTCTGGGTCAGGGGAATCTGTCAGGGTGGCTGAAAATGTATACATTTATCAGAAAACCATGCAATGGCATCAGTATTTTTCAATTTTTTTGTGTGCAATTATTTTTGTAAAGACGGTCAAATTCACCCTTAATAAGGTTCACTTTGATCATTTAAAAAACAGTAAAAACAGTGGAGCATCTTCAGGACAAAACAAAGCCGTTAATGAATAAATGCAGGGATTTAAATGCTAGAATCACAGACGTGTCTATTGGGCTCTTTTGTCATGTCTGAGTGAAATTAAAAGTTAATAGGCCCATGAAAAGTAAACCAGGAACAGAAACAGTGGTTACATTTTTAAAAATATATAATTTCAATGGCCTGTTGATTTGTGATAGAATAAAAATGCCTAATTAAAAAATTAAACTAATAAATAAATTGAGATGACATGCACATTGTTTTATCTGTTACTTTTTATATAGGCTATGCACTGACTGTGCTATAATTTTTTTGGTGTATTGATCTCCATTTTAAATCGGAAAGCAATCAAAATAACATTTCAAATTCAACCATCGAAATTAAAGAGAGGATCGACCATTTTTTTTCTCTCCATCCCCACTTTGTCGCATCCAGCAGGCACCCAAAGAGGAAAAAAATACAGACGAGACAGCAAGAGAAGGAAGTTTTAATACTTTTTTTTCTACTCCATTTCTGATATTGTCTCTGCTCATACTAACAGGCCTGAGCTGTAACAAACATGAAAGGGGTCAGTTGCTTAGTTACAGAGGAGAATGCATGAAGAGCAGCAATGGTGAAGACCAAAGACTTATTTGCTTTGACCGACGACAAAGTGTGAGTGTTATTGAAGCTGACCAATGAGAACAAGGTGGCCAAGGCAGCCTTAGCTATATTAGCCATATAGCTAAGGCTAATATACATACTGGCTGAAGTTGCTTGTTTTCCTCCTATAAAGGGGGGTCATGTGAATGCATGAGATGAATCAGACATGTAGAGACTTACAAGACACAATCAGGATGCAGATGTAGGTGCCTGCTTCATCATTTCCAAATGTCTTAATTTCTGCTTTGTCAGACTACAATATATCCCAGAGTTTAAAAAAATAAACAAGGCCACTAGCATTTCCAAAAGCCCCCTGTTAAGCTAAAATGCTAGAGTAGTGTCGACATGATACCTTGTAGCCTACCTTTTAAAAGAAGAAGTTAAAAAATGTAAGTGACTGTTATCAGTGCATTAAACCAATTACCTTTGTTTTTAAAAAATCAAGACTCTATAGTCTGCTATGGTCCAAGAATTGCATAGCTGTCTTAAACAAAGTTACAGCAGGAGGTGTTTTGATTTTAGTGTGTCCAGCAGAAAACTAATGTCAATGTTAGGCGATTTAAGAGCTGTCAGGGAGCCTAAAATGAAAAAAACAAAACAGAACTGTCCAATCACAGTTTGGAGGCGGAGTATATGTGCAGCTGTTGACCAAGCTTATGGCAGCCATGAAAGACAGCCTCCTACATTAAATCAGCGTCCCACAATACATTTATATATTTTGTGTTTGACTGATAACATTTTAAATGAGCTCAGTAAGTGTTTTAATGAGTGTTTACGTTTAATTATCAATTTAACTAATTACACTGACCACATAAAAAAGAAACATAATGTGTATTATATTTCTCTGTGTTTCTTTGATAAGCTTATTTTTATCCAGGCATTTTATATCCTATATATTCTTTATCAAGTATCCATGAAGCCACAAATAGGCTGTTTAAAGCCAAAGCACCTCAAACAGAAGCCCATCTCCGGACATGATAACCAGGGCGTCACACTGTGACAGGTCCGCCTTCTTCACCAGCTCGCGTGCATGGTTCTGGTGCTCTGAGGGAAAGACGAGATAAGAGAGAAAAATAAGGCAAAAAACAGAAAACTGAAGGACAAACTGGCAAAATAAATACAAGGACACGGGCCGAGAAAGGGACATAATGCCTTCATGGCCAGCCCCTGGGGTGGGATCAGGGAGATTAGGCAGAAAGAGATTCAGTTTCCCCCGCAGCACATTAGCCCATCCAGCGGCTACTCAACAGCTCCAAGGCAGCTTAGCAGCAAACATCTGCGGCTGACAAATACATGCATGTGTGTCTGTATATGCATCGGATGTATGTGAGTGTTCAGTGTGTGTGTGTGTGTGTGTGTGTGTGTGTGTGTGTGTGTGCATGTAAGTGTTGGTTAATGTGGCTGTGGGAGGACTGAGTTATTTGTTCAGCCTAGTTTTATTGGCAGCGTCCTTGAGTGGCTCTCTCTGCAGGGGGTCTCTGTGGGCTTATCAAGCCAGCTTTAAAGTCTACAGTCCTTCCAGCTGCGACTCCCCAGTGCACTGATGTGTCTCTGTGTGTGCGCGCTTAAGAGAGGTAAAGAGGGAGGAAGGCAGACAGCAAAGGGAAAGAGAGTAAGGAGGGCAGGCAGCAAGAAGTTAGCGAGTATTGATGCGCTGCCATCATGAAGGAAATATTTTTCCGCTTCAGCTTAGAGTATCGATCGAGTACAGAAGGGAAATAAACACAACCGTCCTCTCCTTTCCTTCCGTTCTGCTCAACCTCTACCTGTTCCCCTATTCTCTCCTGGGCCTCTCGCTTGCCTGGCTTTGCTTCCCATGCTGCTGCTGTTTGCTGTGTGCCGCGGACGCTGAGGCAGTGATGCAGTGCTGTGTTGACAGACAGAAGCAGCAGGACTAACTGCACTGCACAGCTGACTCAGCACTTCAAACCTGCCAGAGCTCCGGCTGATTCTGTACTTCCAAGCCACTTCCTTACTCATGGAGTCGCTGCCTACACAACATAAACCTGAATAAGAGGGTGGCTTATGGTTTTCCGGTAATAGATTTGTCAGTTTCTCACTAAGATGCACAGATTACCACTATTATTGCACTCCATTAAAGCTGGGGTTGGCATTTTTTTTGGAAATCAAGCTAGCTGTAGCATGAGACTCCTTAGGAGGCAACTTTGCTGCACCCTCCCTGTTTTTGTTGCAGCTCGCGTTCTGTTTTGTTTGTTGTCACTCTCTCCTTTAGGCCAGTTTACACCAAAGATTTACGATGAGATGAAACGGTTGAGGGGAAAGTTGCAGTGGGGTAAACTGGTTTGTCTCAGATCGCCTCAAGCTGGCTGACGGTGTCACCTAAATTCAGCCTTTCAAATTGCCAGAGGCCAGTTTTAGAACATAAGGCATGTCACTTGTTTCAACAGCCAATCAGCTCATAGCAACGTCACTAAGAAGTCGCAAAGAAGTGCAGCATAGAGCAGCCAATAGGAGCACGCGCTCTCTGAAATGACCCCTGATTAGCCGAAAAGTGTCCGTCATGATCTAAATACAGAGCAAGGGAGAGGTGCAGAAGTCTATAGTTCTTTCAGATTACCTCAATTACAACATGCTGAAAAGTTATTGTGGAATTTCTGCCCGATGACACCAAAAATAAACTGCCTACCCCAGCTTTAAGGCAAAACACAAATGCACCCTTGAGATCTTTGGAAAATTCAGGTTGTTTCACTATAAATGCAGCTTTTTCCTCCTTGTGTCACTCTTGTTTCCTTTTCTGAGGTTAACCAGGGTAGAGATAAAGCTCGGTACACTGGATGCTTCATACAGTATGTAAAAGGTACATGCTGACACAAGAGGCGCCTACATTGGAACGTGTCCTTCCTCGGGCGAAGACTCTGTGATACATTCATTTAGAAACTGCGTGCCGGCAAAATGGGTTTTGCCAGTTAATCCACTCACAGTCACTTGTGACCACCTACTGAATCACCAAATGCCCTCAGCGACCCGTTCTGTCGCGCTTCTCTCCTCTCTGTTCTGCTCTGTTCCTCTTTAGCCTAAGTCGAAGTCAGTAATTACTCTGTCTTTTTTCATCACCATCCAGCTGCCGACCTTCCTTTAAGCCCCAGGAGTGCACACAAAGAGCCTTCATGCGTATCAGCACTCTTACTCAAATAAACAAACACAGGCAAACACAGTTTCTCGCTGCCTTTCCTCCGTCTCTGCTGTCATATTCTGTCTCGCTGTGAGATGCATCAGAGATTCAGCTGATGCACTGCCGAGCTGATGCTGGAAGAGATGGCTAATTCTTACCTGTCAAACAGGCTTGGTTGTTGTAAGAGTGGAGGATGGCTAAAAGATGAAGCTCAAAGGCTAAATGATGCACTGTGAGTGTTTTTCCTTATGGCTTTAAAGCCTTTTGCTGTTTTCCAGCAAGTCATTTGTATTCAGAGAGGGGTCACTTGGAGTTCAGAGCCTCTCATGACAGTAACACATGACACTGTTTAAGGTCACAAAAAGCCACCAGCGACTCAAACAGAATGTGGAGCAGCTGGGGAGACTGAAACAGGAATATAATGAGTATCAGCGCACATGTGCTTGAGTGCACGCAGATGTGAGTGTGACCCTTTGTGTCGAGCTTGTGAATTTGCGAATACACAAATAATGCATACGACAGAGAGTACAACTGCTGCAGAAAATAGAAGATTGTGCATTCTGTGAAGGTTTATTTCTTCAACCATATTTGATTGGTGTCAGAAAAATGCATGCACAATAAAGGTCAGATTGCCACTAACCTGTGGTGACGAGTGTGTAGGGAACAGCGGCCTCAGTCAGCATGCCCTGTACGTGGCCGGTGAAGAGGTGCAGCGCCTGACCACGACCGCTGTTGGGGTTCACCAGTATCATGACCCTACAAGGCCGACGTACCTCCGTATACACTACACCTGCAACAGACAGAGAGGTGGGTGTGAGCGGAGTAGAGGAGAGAGATGAAGCAGGAGGTCTTCTCGTGCATGATCAAATGTTTCAGAGAATGTACCTGTTTGAAGACAGACTCGTCTCTCGAGAAAAATGAGAGCATGAGACGGTAAAGTCAAAGGCTGTGACTGCAAACAGAATTATGATGCTAAATGTTATTGCAATGCGCTACTTTTTTTTAAGAACAGAAGGTTAACATGCTTTCAGTAAGGATCATGTGGATTTTAAATAGTAATTCTGTGACATTTTATTCACACCCATTTTGATATGAGGATGTCTCTAAAGGGAAAACAGTGTAATGGAGGAACTGCACCTCATCGTGTGGCTGACCTGCCTTCAGTATCTTGCTCAAGAGCACTTTTGCAGAACAGATGCTTTACTTTCCCAATGTTCCACTCACTTTGTAAACATTAAAATTTGAATAATTTGACATAAATTAGATGAGAGCAACTAAGCTCAATGACCTTTAAAGAGTAGATCCAAGTGTAACACAATAAAAAAATATTTGACATTTTGAGAAATATTTGACTTCTGGTAGAGACTTGTAGAAGATCGATACAGCTCGTGTCTGTATGCTAAATATGTAGCCACAGCAAGCTAGCTTGGTTTAGTATTTAGCATTCCAGTTTAGCATTCCATTAACCTTAGATGTCAGAAGTTGGAGCTAGGAATGATGTCACACCCCAGCTGACTGCGTTCCAATACAGCAGGCTTGGAATGCCAAGATTTTACAGGGTGGGGGAAGTGACGTTCGCTCTGGCCCCCGTTGACAACGAATTACTCAGTTGGTAGCCCATGCAAACATTTCGCTAACATGTCTACAGGTAAAAATTGTACTGTGAGTACTCTCCAGACAGAAATAAGAGAGAAGTTTTAATAAAAATGTATCACTAAAGCTTTACGATTGTTGATGCACAGAGCATGCATGCTGGATTTTGAGGCCGGGCTTTGTGAATTTTCCTGATTTTCCAGGTCTTAAATCTGACCTCAGGGGGAGTTCCAGTTGAAATTTCTGCCTTTCCAGCTCAACTGGAACACACCAAAAGACTGGAAATAGGGGTAAACAGCTAGCATGGGTCTTTAAAAAGGTATCAAAACACATTTATCAGCAACTCTAAAGCACCTTAATTCGTACACCATCAGGCAGGAGGCTCTGAACCATCCTATGAGACTCTTATTTTGCAAACTATCACTGGGTGTCTGCACTTGCACTTGCACTCTATACATGCACGCATGCAGGCTTAGGAACTGGGTTGCGCTAGTAGATGCTTTGTAGTGTTATCTATGTTGCACCTCAGTCCAAAAGAAAAACTTTTTCAATGCACCTTGCACAGAAAAGTTTGAAGAAATGACAATACCTTTGATTTGATTTGATTTGATTTGATGAGATAAAGCGGCAGCTGTGGCTCGAGCAGTTGAGTGGTGCTTGGATAAAACTGTGCGAACGGTTGTAATGCGATGTAATGAAGATCACTGCATTAATAGCTTTTAAATGGCTGTTGCGTTGAGGAGTAATGAGTTATTTGTTCCACCTCATAAAATTCCCATTCATTTTGATTCCATATTAACGTCGAGGATTGAGTTCATTGTAATATGCACTGCCACTAAAAGGGCATGTAGTTTCTTTTAAACTGACTGCAGGGAGAAGCTTCATTGGTGGATTTTTCTGCTGATGCCCTTGACCTTACAGGCAAAAACAGAGACTGTATCAAATAATTCAAAGTGGACAAAAAATCTATTTGAATGCTTTTTGGAGGACAGAAACTTCCCTATCAATTTCCAGTCTAAGTATTTGGCTGCAGATGATGCTGACTTTGGTATTAAAAAGGCAAATAAGCTACAGACACATAATGTGATCACATTTAGACATAAAGTAGATAAATTGAGAGAGAGACATTTAAGGTGTCAGGTACTTTTGACTATTCACATCTAACTACGTTGAGTGTTTTTCTTCTTGACAGTTAGAGCCTCAATTTCCAGTAATATGACCTGTGATGCACCGTTGCTGCCTCTTTCGTCCCGTGACGACAGGTTACAGTGGAGGTGCAAAAATATCCCAGACAGAGGTGTGAATTCGCCAGGAAGAGTGAGGAGAGAGTGCGAAAACACACGGGCACATGCCAAACTCTGCCTCCATTCACCCACACAGGGTTGCCATTGTCCTTTTACTTGAATCAGAGCACAATGTGGCTTTCAGACACAAAAGCTCCTCTCCACACTTCCAGAATAGAGTGGAAACTACATTTTGATGGTGAAAGAGCTTTGGATTCAGGTTTTGCACTCAGGCATGGCCTTAACAAACCCACAGACAAACCTTGCAAAGGTCAAACCTAAAAGAAATAGAGACCACCAGTTTCTTGTAGAGACTGACACAGAAATAGTAGAGAAATGTTTTTTTATGACTTGTCCGGCACTCTTAAGAGCTTGCATGGCTGCAGACCTCTGAATCACTGGATGTCCCTGATTTGATCCAGTAATTCAAACAGAATTATGAATAATAAAGTGAGGAGAAACAGCAATTTATGCTGATTATGATGCTACAGCTTCAGACACATGCTGCTTCACTCTGACGGGCTGCACTCAAATCACTCGTCATGTGAAGGAATCTTTAACTCTGCTGATTTAAATAAATTCTTTCAGATCTCCCTTGCTCTTTGTGTTGTACTTAAATAAACATAATTTCAATTAACAATTTACAGTCTATTTAAATACTGAATAAGTATTTGATTGTCAGCTTTCAAGCATATAATCTTGTTTTCCTTTGTTTTTTCTTTTAAATGTTAAAATGTGCTGCTTCTTATGTGATAATAAATTAAAATCTTTAGATTTCTGACTCTTGGTTGGACAACAAGCAATGAAATCACGTCCAGTATTGAAAAGGTGTGGAAGTCATTTATTAATCTACTATATAAGAACTAATTTGCAGATTAATCAAAGATTACAATGAGTGGGTTTTCGCTTCATTCATTTAAAGTTGGGGTAGGCAGTTTATTTTTGATGTCATCGGGCAAAAATTATATACTAACCTTTCAGCATTGTGTAATTCAGGAGGTCTGAAAGAACACTAGACTTCTGCATCTCTCCTTTGCTTCGTATTCAGAGCGTGACAGACAGTTTTCGGCCAATCACAGGTCATTTCAGAGGCAGTGTGTTCTTATTGGCTGCTCTACACTGGGCTTCCTAGCAAGAAGTGACAACACTACAAGCTGATTTGGCTGTTAAAATAAGTGACATACCTTATGTTCTAAAACTGGCCTCTGGAGACTTAACAAGCTGAGTTAAGTCGACACCGTCAGCCATCTTGAGTCAAGCTGAGACAGACCAGTTTACATCGCTGCAACTTTCCCTGCAACTGTTTTGTCTGGTCGAAAGTCTTTTTTTGTGTAAACTAGACTTTAAAGGGAGAGCGACAACAAACGAAATACAATGCGAGAGGAAGCAAAAACAGGGAGGGGAGGGTGCAGCGGAGTTGCTTCCTTAGGAGTCTTATGTTACAGCTAGATTATATTATATTATATATTATAGCTTGATTTCCAGATGTTGCCTACCCCAGCTTTAAGTAGTGTTCGTATACATCACTTATTTTACTAACAGTGTACAAGGTTGCATTCAACAAGTTTTATGCAAATGTTCTAACCAAGTTTTCTGTCATGATGTTTGAATATAAGTTTAGAATGCACAATCATTAGCTTGTTTATTGAAAACAATACAACAACCCTACTGATGATAAAGCAATTCAGACGTGTTTCTAATATAAAGTTAATTCACTGAAAAAAAAAAAAAAGATACTGATAAATGCATGGGTGGACAAATTATTAGAAACACCTCTCAGCATAAAGGAACACAATTCAACAGCCCCATTAACAACAGCCTCTTAAAAGATAAAGTTGAATCAACACTTCTGTGAAAAGGTTTAAAAAAAAAAACTTAACATTTTAGTTGTCATAGAGGTAAGGCAGGTAAGGCAGGACTGCATTACTTTAAGCTAGGTGTACTAAATAAGCTGTAAAAAAAGACAATATTATAAACTAAATTTAATTGCAACCATTCTTCTGGCAAAGTATAAAGGCAATCAAAACCTTCAGGAGATTATTTATGATTTTACATTTTTCACTGAATTTTTTAAGAGACAATCGTTATAAAACATTATTGACTCTGATAACACTTTATATACAGGTTATGAAGCAAAAGAGTCATATCCTTCTTATAAATGCACTGTTTACACTATCTAAAGGCTTTAATTTAAACATAAGAAGCCACAAGATGGACGACAATGCTTCGAAGCTTTAAATAGCAAAATGGGGATCCTTCACACACGCACACACATATGTTGCACCCAGCAGCACAGACAACCTGAACAATCAGTGCAGTTTCCAGGTGGGCACCCGACATCACCAGTTCAGTATCCAAACAATATATATATATACACACACACATATATATATATATATATATATGTGTGTGTGTGTGTGTGTGTGTGTGAAATATGGTCATAATCTCGCCTTCCATTCAAGAGTTATGTCTTTGAGTATTGATCAGAATGGTTCATTTGCCAAACCTTATGATGTAACAGTCAAGATGACCTTTGTGCTTTTGCATATGTCTTCATTTCATCCTTTAATCAGCAAATGAAAGAGTTATGACCAAAACATTTTAAATGGTCCAGTGACTTTTGACTGCTACATCCCACTCTAGCTGCTTTGTTTTAAGGGGTCACAGCTAAAAAAGTTTGGGAACCACACATCTAAAGAAACTGAAGCCTTTTTCAAACTTAACAACCAAAACAGACTTCCAATATCAAGGCAGCTCGATACTATATTGATTAATTCATGATTATTTTTCAGTGCAATAACTCAAAGTTCTATCCCTAAAAATAGTTTTTGCTCAGACAGTCCTCCTGAGCTCTGTGTGTGTGTGTGTGTGTGTGTGCGCGCGCGCGTGTATGTGTGTGTGTCAGGAAGACAGATGCATGGGGAAGGAGGGTGTATGTGAAATCTGTCTGTGATGTGAAGTCAGATACCTGCAGGCAGATCCTGCCCGTCACACCGGCAAGCAAACATTCGACTTTGGTTTGTGTATTTCACAGTCACAAGTTGGTAAACACACACAGACACACACAAAGCCAGGCGACAGGCGGGAGAGTCGGCGCTAACAACACTGAGCTGACACTTATCATCTCGTCGCCACAAGTGTTTCCTGATTGCTGCAAAATACTAAAAACAGATGCGGTGTGCTCTCAGTATCTAATACAGGAGCACAGGTGGAATTTGTTAAACCATGACACTTTTTAAGAAAACTCTGTTTGTAGAGACAAAAATGTGGGTTATTTGCTGAATGCTGTCTTGTTCAGAACTAACTCTATATCCAGACCGCACTGACGTGTCTGCAAACAAGCTGCATTCCTTCCAAGGTGCAGGGGGAGCGGTTGCTGGAGAGGAGGTCCAAGGAGCATAAACACAACTGCCCACTGAGGCATCACCAGGCTCGGGGGGAAGGGAGGATGTGTAGGGGTGGGGTGTTGACAGGCCATCACAGCCGTGTGTCACAGACTGGAGGACGAAAGGGTCCGGAGGGACCGAGATGCTGGATGGGGTGAGAGGTCGTCTGGTGACGCATTGTAGCTCTCCTTCACAGAGGAAGCCACGACGGTTCCGGCGGAGCCTCGGGGAGGAGAGATCACACACTGATAGACACACACCTGACCCTGCGGCTGCTCAAAACAAGCGCCTCCGTGGAAGCTGAACAGACAGCTCATTCCTTGTCTAATTCTGTCTGTCTCTTTTGCAAACTACAACTTGTTACCCCGATACACACATTCTTGCAAGGTTCGTGCTCATTTGCACTTAAGTAGCTTGTAGGAATTTTCAAATTTTACAGAACCATACCACTCGATTTCTGACTTGTCACCGCTAGCAGAATGCCCATACCTTCTACAAATGTTGTTTAAATTCATTCATGTGTATACTTTACACTGGAACCAGGTATAGAGACACGATAGGACACGTGAAAAACTGCTAGGTAGCTGCTAGGTACCCTTCTAAAGAGAACATCTGCATTTTTTTGGTCAAAAATCACTGAGAGAGAGAGAGAGAGAGAGAGAGGGAAGCTATTGAGACCATTGAGACGAAATTTCTTACGTCTGGAAAGAGTTCCTTTCAAGCAGAAGTGTGGACTCGAGTCACGTGACTTGGAATTGAATCATAAATCTGATGACTTTGAACTTGACATGACAAAATCATAAAGAACTTTCAAGTCTACTTGGACTTTAACACCAATGACTTGTGACTTCACTCAGACCGGAGCCTTTTGACTTGAAAATACTTTGGATTTAAATGTGTTTTTTTAATAAGTGAGCCCTAAATCAATATATTTCACTTAACGTTTTTTACTCTCAGCAAGCACACTTTTCCCCCAAGGATCCACTTTGTTTAAAGCATCAGACATCATCCAATCAAGTGAAAGAATAAATAATAAAGAAGCAGGTTATGTTGTCCTCTTCTCACTTCAAGACGTAAATCAACATTTTTAGAAAGCTTTCACGATTTGAGTAAATTTAATAGCTCATAAGAGCGCTAATGACTTGCTTTGGATCGAAATTCAGAGTTTAGGACTTTGGACTGACTCGAGACTTGAGAGCAAAGACTTGAGACTTACTTGTGACTTACAAAACAATGACTTTGTCCCAC
>JAQLOL010000009.1:16256047-16268570 GCA_029783665.1 Naso thynnoides | reverse complement strand
ACAATGACTTTGTCCCACCTCTGCTTACACGTGCTGCCTTCCTTGCTCGAATATCAGCGTAAAGAAGGAATTTAACACGGACATTCTTCTTACCAAATGTCACACATTGTGAAGGTGCTTCCTGCAGCACTTGTTGAATATGGACAAAATGCAGGCCAAACAAACATGATATCTCCTAGTTAAAAATATTTTGTGAAAAATGCGTGGGGTTTATGTCCGCTACGTGGCAGATGTTGACAAAGGACAATGACTTGTAGTAACACTGGGACGATCTAAGGCTGCAACTTAATGATTATTTTCATTATCGATTAATTTGCTGATTATTTTCACGATTAATCAATTTATCATCTATTCCAATGAAATGTCAAGAAAGTGTGAAAAATGCTCATCTCAGTTTCCCAGAGCCCGATGTGATTTCTTCAGCTTGCTTCTTTTGTCCAAACAGCAACAAAAAACACAAAGACTCTTCACTAATTATCATGAATGACACAGAAAAGCAGCGAATCCTTACATTTAAAAGGCTAAATCAGCAATTCTTTTTACTCTTCTATCAAAAATATGACAAAAACAATTAATCGATTATCAAAATAGTTGACGATTTTATTTTCTAACGATCGAATAATCGATTATCCGATTTTTCTATTAATTGTTGCAGTTCTAGTATGATCCTTTAAGAATCAGACTCAGAGGGTTTGGAAAAAAAAAAAAAGCAAGAGAATCCGAAATACCACGGCAGTACAAAACAGAATCAAACAAATGTAAAAACCTTCAGTACATTAATGTTAAATCTGTGAGTAGCCTCCTATCAGCTGTTGAAGAGCAGAAAAGGATACAGCCAGCAGCTATAAAAGCAGCCACTGGTTGAAAAAGTCAAAGTAAGTAACCATCATCTCGTCCTTTGCATGCTATCTCACTGTGGGGAAATATTGTAGCAGACCATTAGCGTGCACAGAACTGTATCATAGTGTATGCACTTCATTATTTACGGCTCATTCATGCCAATGAACCTGCAGTGAGAATAAAAACCCTCTGAGATCTGTGCTCGAGAGTAAATCAGTAGAGTTAAATCCTTACAGTTAACTACACCTTCACGTTTTTATCCAGTGTTTATCCATTTTGTACTTCAGTGACAGTCCGTCACAGTAATAGCTCTCTACCAGTCTTGCACTGCAATTGCACTTTTAATCCAACCTTTCCATCTGCAATGCCAGATGAGATGACATGCAATTAACTTCAGGGGTAAATACACAATAAGGGCTTAGTGGATCACACTGACTTTCATACACCCTCTATGCCAAGCCAGTATTCTGATGCATCTATTACCAGAAAATTACGCATTTAAATGACACAACATATTCTGGCCCGGATCTGGAGCTAAAACAAGCTTATAAATTAATGATACGACCGCATCATCACTGAGACGCCGCTTTGGAAAGAAGTGAAGAGGCATCTCCAAAAAAAGAGAGAAATGTCTGGGATGAGAGAGCACGCGAAGCTGTTGGATGGCTGATCTCGCTCATTAGAGTGTGCGATTTGAAGGCCAAGCTGGAGCCCTTTGATAAGTCCAGTAAGAGGCCAGTGACCGGGAGGGCCGATGGGGTGGAGGGCAGCCATCTCTCAGGTTACCATCTGCCTGCCTGCCTGCCTGACTGCCTGGCATTCAGAGCTGAAACTCAAACTCCCGCTGGCTGCAGTTCAGAGGGAGGCTGGATGTTCCTCATCACACACAGTCGCTCACAGTCTCCCTCTCTTCAACCACCACACTGTTTGCAGTGTACTCATGGAGGCTCCTTCCAGGATGACGACCTCATTCCTCATCCCGCTACGCCAACAC
Organism: Naso thynnoides; assembly: GCA_029783665.1. Lineage (NCBI taxonomy): Eukaryota > Metazoa > Chordata > Actinopteri > Acanthuriformes > Acanthuridae > Naso > Naso thynnoides. The sequence continues at coordinate 16,266,736 of JAQLOL010000009.1, read as the reverse complement.
TCGCCTCCATCCAACATGGCAACCAACATTCCTAATTCGTCACTGTCAAGTCAAATATCCTCTTCCTCTTCAACCTACTCCGGATGCCCAGCCTGCTTTATATTTAAAACAGTTAAAAAGTCTATATGAGGAGGAGGAAGAGGAGGAGGAGGAGGATATTACCTGACCTGACACAGCTGACTCAGATTTTGCGCCCTAATGACAAACAGAATCAGCATTCTGGGATCCAAACAGCTTTGTCTCATCATCATCTTCAAATATCACTGGTTCCTCCCGAATGAGTGATGGGCTAATGAGCTGCATAAACACTTCTCAGATTGCATTCTTGTTAATTACTGTCTCATTGTACACCAGTATGGAGCTCAGAGAAGCTAATGAGATTGGAAGACAGAGGAAGCTGAGGACAGGCTGCATTTTAAACAGAGCGAGACATGATGAGACCTAATTAGACGTAGCTGCCGCGAAGCAGGGCGAAAAACAGGCTTTTGTTTTGATGTGATTTTTTTTTTTTTTTTTCCAGCCGTCAACAGTGAAGTCTCAGTGGGAATTCACTGAGCGGGAATAATGAACCCTACACTGTCTGCAGACAGGGGATCAGCAGGAAATCTAACTGTTTAAATGATCAGCTGGGTGAGTTTGTGTGTGTGTGTGTGTGTGTGTGTGTGTGTGTGTGTGTGTGTGTGCGTGTGTGTGTTTACAGCAGGCTCCAGATTCAGAAACATCACTCTCATGTGAATAAAGGAGGCAGCTGTAATTGCTGCAGGCAGGTGGATCACCTTTCCCAGCAGGTAGAGCAGGTACAGGGAGGAATGCGCGCACCCAAACCTGTTTGTGGTAATAAGAAGGTGACTGTGGCTGAAGGAGGTCTATCATTAGGGGATTTGTGAGTCAAATCAGCCTGTTTTAAAGGTTAAAGTACTGGCTTATTTCGCAAGACTTTTCATATGTAGGTCTCCAAACTAGAGTGAAATCCCTGTGATGGCCATTAGAATTAACGTGCCACTGCTGTTAACTTATTAGACACTATTTTGTAATATTCTCTTTAAAAATAATCTAATAATTTGACCGCCCACTTCTTTTGTTACAGGCCCATATTTTTTTTATTTTAGTTCATTTTTCCACGTTAAAGTGTGAATCTCACCGTCTCTGCGGGGCGCCTGCAGCGCGGACGCATCTCTGATGGCACGAGCCCACCTCTCAGCCTCCTGGAGGTTGGCGAGCGGGTCCTGGACCAGCGCGACCCGAAAGCACTGCTCCACCCTCTGCCGGGCCACCCCGGCGCTCATCCAGCGCCGCTTGAACGGGTAGAAATAGGCAGTAAAGTAGGCGCCGACATCCGCGCTGTCCGCTCCTCTGTACGCGCGGCAGCCGACACAGTCCGTCAAGTTAAAGACCACCTTCGTCCGGCCGGGTGAAGAGGAGATCCTCTGGATGGTTAAGACGCTCTCCGTCAGGCTCACCGAGTACCGGACCCTGTCGTTCAGCGTGTCGGTAAACTCCCCGTACAGCGCGCCCACTACCCCGTTCCGCTGGCGGGATGGGTCCGGTTCAGATGCGTCTTTCTCCATCCCGGACGGAGAGTGCGACGCGTCCCGCAGGCCGGTGTGCGGATGGCGGTGCGGTGCAGACTCTGATCCTATGAGCCTGCTGTGGGACCCTTTGAGTGCGATAACATCAGCTTTCTTAGTTCGGAGTCTCTCCCTAGTGACTGAACGGGGGAATGACAGTGATGGAGTTGGAGCAGAGCGCATCCGCCCGTCCCCTCACCAGCCTCTGCTGTCAGGAAACACCGTGCAGCCTACTCCCTCTAAAAGTGCCATGCGTGATGAAATCAGACGGACAATATTTTAATTAATCTACAAATTAGTTTGCCTATTTCACTCCAATTCGTGGGATTAGTCTGCTGTTCAGAACAACTCACCAAATGGAGGACGCGGCGAGCATGAGTGATTTTACAGAGTTGAGTTTACTGGGGAGTAAATAAAAAAAAAAAAAGTTTATTGTTTTCTTAAATAACAAAAGGCTATGTGTACTGTATCTTTAGACCTACCATTATAATAGTACTAATATACTATTAATATTATCAACAGCCTCTTTAGAATATTTTAGGATGCTGTTCAGTCCATTTGGAGGTCGAAATGTTTTATATTTTATGGCTATGACTGTTTGTTGATAACTGAGCTAAACACAAGCAAACAAACAAACAACACACTGTTTAGAATATCTGTGTATCATGTGAACAATATGTATTAACTCAAAAGCTTGATGATTCACTGTATTTAATGTAGCCTATTTCCTCTCATGTTGTCAGCCCAGTTTACAGTTTTGTTGTTGTTGTTGTTTTATTGATTTATTTTTTGTTAATTATAGTGGGTAGGTGCTAAATTGTAGCTAATTTTTCGTTGAGTTGCACTACTGAAATACTTCGCAGGATGTGCGAGTTGAACGTTTACCACACCCAGTCAGTAATCACATGGGATGTGACGTAAACAACGTATAAAACGACTTCACGCGAGATTTCCGGTGTAGAGTTTTGTCGGTGGCCGCAGCGGGTCGTCGCCTCTCCAACATGCCGTTTTCATACGTTATGACGCGTATTTGTGTCAATATGGATTTTTCTGAAGCTGAGCCGCCGTGAACAGGTACCAGTTCGATTAGTAACGTTAAATAATGAGATTTCAGTTCGTGCCGACGCTTAAGGACTGTTTCGCGAGCATGCTAACGTTAGCTGTGTCAGGCTAACACGTGCAATGAGACCACGTTGGGGAAATGATACGAATGGAGCTCTTAAGTACATGATTTTTTTTGGCAATTGGATAACATGAACTGAATTAAATTTTACTTATAGTTAGATGGATAAAGGTTTAAATGTTACTTTGCTTTATTTAAGGGTAATTTCACAGAGAGATGGCCAAAACGTGGCCTACAATGATGAGCAGCACAGCGGCACAGATCCGGTGTTGGATATAATTTGTGTTTTTGTCTCTACAGGCGGCTTTGGCAGATGTGGAATGTGGTTCATCTTCCTGCCAGCTCACAAAGAGGCCAAGCTTTATCAAAAGAAGAGGTACAATTTTTAAACGCACCGTGGTGGCTTTTTATTTCGAAATGCATATGATGATTTTTGTTATCCCTGTCTGAAAAAAAATAAGTGTGGAAAGCAATGGTATCTGACTCGCAGTGGACTCATGCATTTAGTCACGTGTTAACAGGTTGACAATCACTAATGAAATGTGTTGTTGCAGGTCCACGAGGTGCCTGTCCCTCTCGACGTGGACTGCCAAGGGGAGGACGTGAGCGCAAGTGGAAAGGTGTGCAGCACCGTTCTTCATCGTGCTTTGTCCACGTCGATTCAGTGATGAAAACGGCTGCATAGGAAGTGCCGTCTGATGCGATAACTGACGATGGCTATAGCTGCTCTGAGAACTAATGTCAAAGCCTCTTGCTTTTGTGTACTAAAACTTTAAACTTGATGATTTTTAATTGGTAAATGTCTCTCCACAGGTCTAAGTATCGGCAAAGTGAGACAACAGTAGGACACGTGGGTGCTGTGAAGTGTTGGAACAGGTAAATGTTGTAAGACGTACACTAAGAATAAAAGTCAAGCCTGTGATGATAATAAAGTTATCCCTGTCTGAACTTCATGTGGAGTCATGGTAACCTGAGGCTTGCTAGAAATGTAGGACTAGTATATTTGTTGGAAGTAGCTGTTAGTTTCATACAAGTTTATGAGGTTAATTTTATTGTTTTTATCTTGCAGATGAAGTCGACACGACACCATCTTGGGACTAGTCCTGAAGTTGGATACCACAGTATAAGAACAGATTTGTTTGAATGTGGATAGAAAAAACAATGTTTAATAACATCAAATGTATAAAAGTCAAGTATTCAGCACATGGAAATGAACACGAATTTTCCCAGAAAGCCCGGCATGTCTTGTTTTAATGTGCGTTGGAAGATAATCTGTAAGATTTCTTCTTCAAATCGTCCAAAAAAATCTTCTCCTCTTGGAGGTAATCACGGTCCTGTGGGCAGGAGAAGAAACACGCTGTGAGGCATCTACTGGCTGCAGATGACATTGTAAAACTGTTGATGTGACTTTGGCTTGTTTGAACATTAAAAACCTTTAAATACAAACTATTTGTTCATTTGAATCATATCTGTGGTCAGGACTCTGAAGAGGCAAGTGTGTAATGCCAAGAACTGTCAGTTACACAATCAACAGTCGATTGAAGACTAAGTATATTTATTCCCAGGTGTCATGTAGACAGTTGATTATGGTGACGTACTAATATACAGTATGTCTGTCATATAGCTGGTAAACCAGTATAGTTATCTGTACACATTCCATAAATAGACTATCTGCTTTATGTGCTACCTTTCAGCGAACAGCTTTTTTAGAGTTTGCCATCTTGTTTGTGTCATGCAGCAATTAAAATTATATTCTGACTTCTTTATTGAAACCAACATTGAAACATTAAGTTAGTTTTGGGACTTTATGGGACCATAAAAGTTTACTTTTGACTTCTTACCATTAGCAGAGATCGCCCCCATTTTCTACAAATGTCAAAATTTTACCATGTGCATACTTTAGAGGATCTCCGACTGCATTTTTATATCCTGTTCATGCTGAAACGGGGTGTAGAAACACTATAGGACACGTGCAAGTTGCTAGGTACAGATAATTCACCCTTCTCAAGAGAACGTCTGTATTTATTTGGTCGAAATCCCCTAATGAGAGAGATGCCAGGAGACTTGACACCAAAGCTATTACGCCTGGAAAAATAGTTCCTTGTGAGTGCTGCCTTCCTAGCTCAAATGTGAACGCATAGGAGGATTTTGACACATTCTTTTTTACTATTGTCAGACATTTTCAGGCACTTCCTGAATGTTAACTGAATATAGACAAAATGTCAACAAACATGATACCTCATAAATAAAGCTACTTTGGGAAAAACGGGTGGGGTTTATGGAACCTATGTGGCTATATGACGTGTAACAGCTTTCCTACACCTTCAGCACAATGTGTCTTCGCTGCTTACCTTTTCCGCAGTGTACTTCCATAGAGCCAGACTGGCCTGGAGAGCCATGGACTGAGAGTTGGCCAAGGAGGTAGAAGGAGGGATATGCAGGGTAGAAGTCAGCTCTGGGTTTGGTAGCACCAAATCTGTATCTACATGTAAAAAAAATGACAAAACCATGACATAGAGCAAATATTAAATTGGTTTAATTTGTATGATGAAGTAGTTTTGCTGAGTGTAATTCTGAAAAACCAGAATTTAGCTCACCTGCTAAAATAGGTGGATTCATCTGAGGTAAAGAGGAAAGTGGAGGGTCTCTCCTCAGGCCCTCCGTCTCCTTCTGCAGGTGACTCAGCCGCATTCGCTCCTGTGATGAGTGTGTCAGGTAAAGCCTGTTACTGCTATCGGCTGTTATTTCTTTGTAAAGAGGAAGCCAGTCTGAAGGGTGAGTTTTCTTTGCGACACACACACACACACCTGAAGGACCCGTTGCTCCTGCTGCCTCAGCTTCTCTGTCTGGGTATGGATATTAGTGAGCCTCGCCTCGTGCTCAGCCTCCACACGTTTTGCCTCCTTCAGCGCTCGTTCTCCTTCCTCATGCTTCTCTGCAGCGAGCTGCGAAGGGCACCGTGGGGTCAGAACTCCTATATTGGAGGACATTTCACTCCACATGCTTCATTCTCTGTGTGGTGGGGATTTACCTTGCTAAATGCCTCCACCTCCTGGGCGCGTGTCTTCAGTCTCAAGGCCGTGCTGCTTATCTTCTCTTTCTCTCTCTCCAGTTCTTCTCGTAGACTTTCCAGAGTCTCTCTCTCCTGCGTTAAGGCCATCTCCTTTTGTTTCAGCTCTGCAGAACGAAGCTTGAGGTCTGCTTGGTCCTACGACAGAAACACAGAGAAGACGGCATTTATGTTGCCCTTTGAGCCCTGCGTGACCCAGAGAGCTTAAAAAAATAACTAATATAATTCATAAGTGATTTAAAGAAAGTCACAACATTAGTGTCACCGAAAACATCAGCTTGTGTAATGGCACTTTAATTATTAGCCTGAATTTACTTCTCCAATAACGGAAGGTCACCTGTGCCAGACTGAGGATGGAGCCCTCTCTCTTCTCCAACAGACTGCTGACCTCCCGCTCGGCCCTGTCATGCCTCTGCTTCTCCACGCTGTGAAAATGGGCCCACTCTGCTGCCAGTTTCCTCCTCTCCTCCGCACAATGCTGCATCACTGACTTCTGCTCCTCCAGCAACGCGCTCTGATGGAAACGAGACACAGGCAGGAGGAGTAAGGCTCTATTCACACCAAATCAGGTGATCCAGCGAAAACACAGGTTTGCTCATTCATCTGAATGAGGCCTGTCCTGTCCGTTTTGACTATGGCGGTCCGAGCTGCAGCGACTGCAGCAGCCAATCACATTAAGGGGCCGTCATCCAGCAATTGACGGCCACCTGTGGATTGAGTGAAGAACAGAGGACACAACTTGACATCACACAATGGGTCCCGTTATGTTAATTAAATGACACCGGCAGACAACCCCGTGGTGTATCGGTGGGCCACCTGATTTGGTCTGATTACAGCCTAAGAGGGGGAACACTCGACCTCTACCAGCACTGATGTGGACGTTCGTCAGCCTCACCTTCGCTCGTTCCAGCTCCTCTCTCTCCATGTTGATCTGCATGCTGAGAGCACGCCGCTCCTCGTCCAGGCCTCTTTGGGTGGACTCAGCTTTGGCTTGCTCTGCTGTCATCTTCCAGCGTTCCTGAGGACAACAAAAGCACCGTCAACCCCGAGTCTTTGGGAGGAAAAGCGGCGGGTTTTCATTTGGTGCTTGTATCTCGGCACTGTGAAATACTGCAATTTCAAAGCAAATGCAGCTGTCCTAAAAATAGTCCGTTTCTAAAGCCTGATTTCCCCCTGACCTTCTCAAGCTGTCTCTGCTGCTCATTGAGCTGCGTGTCCATCCTTGAAATGATTTCCTTGAGGTAAGCCCTCTCCTCAGCCATGGCTTTCTGTTGCTGTTCCAGACGGTCCCGCATCACTGAAAAGTTGGACAACGACCTTAACCCACATGCAAAGTGGCACCAACTGTAGCGCGCTATTAGACAGTTTGGATCTTGACCTATTTGTACAAAGTGTGCGTATGTGTGTGTGTCGGTGGTACTTCGAAGCTGCTCGTCTCTGTGCCGTGCCCCCTGCTCCAGGCCCTGAGCCGTGTGTTCATGTGTGCTCTCCACCCGAGAAGAGAGCTGGCCGAGCCGAGAGGAGAACTGCTCCATCTGTTCAATCACCACAGTGAGAGACCTGGGCAAAGAACGCAGGCATACTCAAAGATTTTACAAAAACTAAGACTGTTTTATCCGTGTTTAAAATCTGTTCGGATGCAGAGAATTAGCAACAAAAAGAATTCAAGGCCCACTGTTAAAGTCTAATAAAAAGCTGTAGATGTATTGTCATGCTACATTATATCACAGCCTTATCAGAACATATCAAGTGTATAATGCGAGTATAATTTTAAGCAGTCCTCGGATAAAGTCACACCTGGTCTGAGATGTTGCGCTTGTTACTGCATCAATCTCCTCGTCCTTTAATTTCTTCAATCTTTGGAGCTGGTCCTCGTGGTCTTTCTTCATCTCCAAGATGGATTTCCTCCACGGCAAGGTAGAGCAAAAAAAAAAAAAGTTAAACTTATTTATTTAAAAATAATGTAAAAATTGAGCTGAGTAATATTTTTGTTTGTTTTTTCCAAAGCAAAACTAGCTTTACTAATTGCTATGTTGCTGTATCTTGTGGTGCATGTGGAACTATTATTTAGTGTTTTTTATTTTTTTGACTCTGCTCTACAGCAACATTTTAAAAAATATTATGTAAGTGATGAATATTTTAGATGATTATTGGTCAATCAACTTGACACAACTTGAACTTACTGATTTTACTGAGAATTTAAAAACAGTTAACCTTTTGTTAAATTTTTTTCGTTCAAGTTTAGCATAAATAAATCTTACTTTCAAAGGGTTGTCTGTGTGTATTTACATGTCAGCAATTTACAATTAAATATCTGAAAAAAAAATATATATATATACACACTTAGCTCTGCTTTTATGCCATAATTTGCCACTCTGTCTTACAAAACTGACTGAAGCAGATTCCGAAAATAAATCCTCCATATACTGAATCGGAAATCGATTTGGAATTGAATTGTGACCCCAAGAATTGAAATCAAATCAAATTGTGAGATACTGAAAGATTCACCCCATAATAAACATCGGTAATGTTCAGCATCCGTCAACTGCTGACTATTTTAATAAACACCTAAATGACAAATCGTTTTCTGCATTATCTGTTGTGTACTGTCTCTCGTGTACCTCTGCAGCTCTCTGAGTCTCTCCACCTCACGGTCTCTGTCCTGCTGGGCCTGGGCCAGTTTGCGCTGGTACTGAGCCTGCAGCTCCGAGCGTTCCTGTTCAGTCGATCGTGTAACCGTGGCCAGGCGTTCCATTAGGTCTTCGCACTCCTTCCTCGCTTGTGTTTCCCTCTGGGCTGCAGATTCCTCGAGCAGCTTTACACGAGCCCTGGACGTGCACAGAAATACTTACAGTATGTGCATACAGACACACATAAGCAGCTTGAAGTGCAGGGAATTATGCATTATGTATGTTTGACAGCAGCTGCGCATTTGCACGGCAGAGTGCGTGTGTGGTGTCTAACTACTTGTGCGTGTTCTCCATGAGCTCCGTATCCTGTTTATGCCGCTGCTGGACATTCTCCAGCAACATCTGGCTTTGGTCTTGCTCCAGCTGCAAGGTCTTCACCTGGATGTAACACATTGGAGGATTAGGCCGTGCAAAGTGCATGGAGGCAAAGTTGTTATGTTTCTTCCTCATCACTACAACAGCATTCTTGTACCTGTCCTTCCAGCTGAATGATGCGAGCCTGTAAAGCCTGATAATCTCCAGACTGCTGCTCCTTCTCTTTGAGCCTCTGCAGGACACCTGCGTCCACGAGGCCTCCGAAACCCAGCAACTGAGCATGCATCACATTGAGGAGAACTTTAAACAAATCAAGAACAAACCAGCTGAGGAATGACATTTTGAATAAATCTGCAAGTAGAGACTCATGTTCCCAACCTGCTGTTGCAGGAGCAGCTGCTGCAGGTAGTCTGCTGAAAGTGTCACCTTTTCAAAGGATAAAGACAGAATAAAGAAGCCACGCTATATGATCTGCTCAATCAAGTTAGCCTGATCACAGAAAAGCACAGATACCTGTTGTTGGACAGCGGTCGATGCATTCTGCATTTGGTTTTGCTGGGGTACTGCTGGAAAGAAAACAACCATGAGTAATAATCATATCGACCTGTTTATTTGATGTTCAAGCAATGGTGAAAACTGCCGTCTAAATCTACTGTTGATTTCTCAGAATTACATACACCACACTGAGCCAGGCAGCAGAGTAGCAGGGTTGAGCATCGGCAGTTGTTGAAGGGTTTCATGCGAAGCCTGAGTGGGTCCTTGTGGCAACCTGGATCCCTTATCGGACGGTAAGCGTTGGGGTTGGGACTGAGGCGGAGGCTGGGTGTGGCTAATGCTGGAAGAAGAGACTGGCAAAGGACCGGAAAGTTGAGGGGGGCGATCTGAGGGACGAGATGAACCAAAATCTTGTTCTAAGTCTACTTTAGCATGGAGAGCAGTTGGTGAGGAGGATATTGAGGAGGAGGGGAGGTAAGGCTGGCTGATGGGTGTAAACTCAACCACCAAAGAGGGGAATTGCGGTGGAGTTGAGGAGCGAGAGGGAGTGGAATCTGTACGAAAGGAAGAGCAGAATGTGATGATAGGATTTTTAGGGCCAATGCCAATCGATATTAGGGAGTAAGAAAGTTCCGATATATCGGCCGATATTCTAAATGTAATATTTTGAATGAGGTTATCAAATACGTGTGACAAAGATACATAATAGAGGCAGGATATCTGACAAACTTTATCCCAAACATCATTGCACTCAACGATGAACACTTCACTTATTACCAATTAAATAATGGAACGCCCTCTACTGGACAAACTATGTGATTACACCACTTTGAATTACTATTCCAAGAATTTTTTTCAGCCTTAAAAAACAGTTTTAATATCCGCACTTATTGGAGAACAAATATGCTGATGCCGATATATCTGCAATAGGCCGATAACAGTCGATAATATCGGCAAACCGATATATCGGTCAGGTCGAAGATTATGAGCGTGATGTGTTACTAGGAAGAATAAGATGCTAGATTTGGGGTTTGTGAGTGCATATGATGCTGTATGGTAAAGTAGAGCTATCTGAATTTCTAATTTTATTATAACCGTGACTGAAAAGAATGCAATAAGGTAAATACCTCTCTTGGTCTCTTCTCTAACAGGAGTGGAGTGAGCAGTGGGGCTTGGCTGTCCAAGAAAAGAACTGCTGTAAAAATAAAATGACAATGAAGCAAGTAAGCTCAAAGCTGTCACCTCCAGAACAACATACATGGGTTGAACAGGGCTGTGCATTGGCAAGAATCTGCCGATGTGATACAAATAATAATATAAGGGTTACAGTATGAGATATTATGATATATTGCAATACTGTAAGCAAGGCGATACGTTGCTATTTTGTTTTAATCTTATTTTAGGAAAATTATCATGGTATAAACACCC
>JAQLOL010000009.1:16223520-16255947 GCA_029783665.1 Naso thynnoides | reverse complement strand
CATAACTCCCGCTGTCGCCACTGGTATTTTCCTCGATGGCGCTCAGCAAACTGACTATTGCCTCCTTTCTGCTTGTCTTCACGTGACACTGCTGACGCTGTGTCTGGTTACTGTAGCAACGGTGAGTGACAGTGGAGTGCCGTAATGGAGGAAGAGAAACGAGAGAGGTAATTGAGTTGTACAGCTGAATCATTGGCTAATCTTTGGCCTGATTGCTGAATTAATCTGTGTGTTTTGTTTGACACTGTGTGAGTGTGACTGATGAAGCATCTGGGCTTATTGTAAATTAAATAAGTCAAAATGTAAATGCAACGTGATCTGAGTGCTACAAACAAGTGATTTGCAGTCATTTAGAAATGAGATCGTGTTTATGTATTAATCAAGATAGTGATTATTATTATATTACGATTAATTGTGCAGCCTTAGTTATAATGGAATTTTTGCACAAAGAAACAACAATTAAGCTGCCAATCTCAGCTTTAGATATCAGCAAAAAGTGACAAATACAGTCTATAAGGGGAGCGTTTGAGGATTCTGTGATCATGTTCTTACATCTTAAATATGCTGGCAGGCGACAATTAGCATACTGGTGTATAATCTAAAAAAAAAAAAAGAAACTAATAAAGTTTGGATGTTAGCATAGAGTCTCTCTCCATCCTTGTCTCTATTTTTGCTCTCATTCTCACCCACTGGTGTCTCTGAGTTGACAGTCCTTTAGCCCATGGTTCTTCTGTACCCACCACCTCAGAGCGGCAAGTGAAGGGCTTCATCCACAGATCAGCCCATCACGGGGAGGGACAGATCCCCATTGTCAGTGGACACAAAGGGCCAGGCTGTCTATCTATCTGTCGTTCTGTCTGCGGGTCAGTGTCCTAGTGAGGAGGAGGAGGAGAATCAGTGCTGTCAGTCCCTTCATCAGTCTCTGGTGCCTCAGCTTTAGTTCAGATTCAGGCAGGAGAGGCGGACTTGCAGTAAGCAGTAAAACATGCTCTGCAGATGGTATCAAGATTTGGTGTCCAAGTTGGCTTTATGCAAGTACAGACTCATGAAAAATTGCTTGTCATAAGGGAAACGTGTGCAGTGTTACATGTGCCTATAAATGTCCCTGCAAGGTTAGATGGACTAAGGATACAGTTAGAATATAAATCAGGTTTAAAGTAAAATATGAAGCCTAAAATAAAAAAAAAAATAAGTTTATGTGTGTGTGTGTGTGTGTGTGTATGTTTGTACATACTGTATATGTTTGTTTGTTTGTATTCAGAGTCTGCTGCTCAGTCCGGTCCCCTAACACACCTAACGCCATTTTTATTTGTGAATGCCGTGTGTAAAGTTTATGCCTTAAAAGTGAGAAATCTTTTGTGAGAAATGACCATAAACTCATATTAACTGCATCTCAGACATATGAAAAAGGATTCAGACAATAAACTTACTGCAATTTTAAGCAAAAGTTACACAGTTACCGTAATTCCTCCACAAGACGGTAAAAAAGAAAAGCTGTAGTGAATGATATTAGGCTTGTCCTTGATTGTGACCTGATAATAAATGTGCTCATCCAGTTCACAGAGACTTTAACGTTTGATGACTGATTCAAACAGATACAGTGTACTCTGGCTTGAGTTTTTGTTAGCATCAATTTTAGGTGCTGAACAATGTAACACCAGGATTTTTCTTTGATCTGTTGCCTAGTTTCCCTTTAGAAACAGTGTCAGAGAATCCAGTTACCCTCTCTGATTCTCTCAGTAATATTTGTTGTTACCCTCGGCAGCATGTGGTTCCACATCCATATCCCTGTGTCTGTGTTGTTTGTCAGTTCTTTAATGTCGTTTGTTCTCTGGTGACATTTTGTGCGACAGAATCCAACCTTTGTACAAATTAATTACATCTTGACAAAGCGAAAAGAAAGCTGCAGATTAATCACTTTTCTCATGTGACTGGCCCTTAGCAACCCTGCAGTTATTGAAGACTTCATCAGAAGCACAAACTAAAGTGTTAAAGGAAAAGTCCGATTCAGAGTTTCACCTCTGTGCGGACCTGAAACTACATCACATCTACCTTGTAATAAAGAAGCCAACCTATCAGGACCGTCATCTTCCTCAGTCAGGACAACCAGCACTGACTGTTGAGTCTTATATTATTGCATATGTGGTATTACTGGTTGATAATTATTGATTAATTTCAACAGCTCTATCTGGGAAACTTAAACCTAAAATAAAAGAATTCATACAGCTCCCATTTCATGCACACACTGTTCAACTCTTTGAAAGATTATGCCGAAAGTTTGAAGTCAATAACTCTGTGGTATTTCTGTTTCAGGTAATTGAAAATGGCAAGTAGCTAATGTCTGAGAAAATGAACAATATCTGCCTTAGTAATCAGATAGGGTAAATTTTAATGACAGAAAAGTGTTCAGCTATGTAAAACACCAGTGGTGAGCAGTAAATACAAACAGAGTGCAACACAGGGAGCATTGTGTTGTGAAGTCTCTTGCTTTCCTTGAGCAAATGTGTGATGTTTGCTTAGCAAGCCGTACACTCCCAGTGTGCCTTACCAGCCTCCATTGTTATGTTTGCTCTTCCTCTGACAGGAAAACTCTCTCTCTTTATCTCCCTCACTCTCTCTCTCTCTCTTTTTCTTCCTCTCTCTCACACGCACACTTGTGTGGATTTTGTCTCCCTTTGTATGGAGAGATATCAAGATACCCAAAATTTAGTAGTCGATACAAGTCAAATTTCACAATTCTTAATAAACAAAAAGATACCGTGGTAAAAAATAAAAACAAAACAGTAAATTCCATGTACTTTAGCATGCGTGCACACACACAAATGCAGAGAAAAGATTTTGTGAGTGATAAGTGACTGTATCTTTACCTCACTGTTCTTAAACATTTCTTAAAGCTTCCCATTTCTGTTCACATTAAGTAATACATTCGTGCAAGTAGATTGTTGTTGGAGACTGTAGGCAGCTTCAGTACATTGCATGTGAACAGCCATATAGCATCACTACATGGCTATTTACAGTGCTAACACACCATCAGGCATGGTAAACATTGTGCTCCTGTGCCAAACCGGCCCCGACATGATTAGGCTCTGCTTTGTATACGTTACAAGCAAGGAAGCCAAGGGCCATGACTTCCCACCCACTATCAATCAAAATATGATTGTTTAATTCACCTGTCACTCTCTAAACACACACATAATGCGCCTGTGGCCTTCATGTCCTGGTCATGGAGTCCAAACCAATGAGTGAGCTAACTGTAACCTTTTCTCTGCCTAGGGACAACAACAAACAAAATCTGATTGGATCACTCTAGTGAGCTGTGGTTCCATTAGGTTAGACTAAACACAGGAGTCTTTAGCCTTCATAAAAATTTAAAGGTGGCCACACAGCGATGCCAGCGATCTTAAACGAAAAATTTTTTTGTGTGTCATATGTATTTCAGAATAAAGGTAACGAGAGTAACATTGACAGCTTTTTTCTTTTTTTAAAATTGAACTTTTTGCAAAGCAGGGTAGACAAGAAAGCACGGCGTGGCAGTTATGCTAACAATGGTTCAAAATAACAACAATGACAAAAAGAATTAAAAAATAAATAAAAGTTTCCTCCCTTCTTGCTGAAAAGATCGCTGACATCGTGGTCACACAAGTTTTCATGAATTCATCCACAATGTCGATGACAATGATGATGATAAAAGTAGCCACGTGACTCTAATAGATTTTCTTTTTCGAAAAGCTGAGGCGGGGTTGTTGCTGGTATTGTAGGTGTACTTCTCATCTTGCACATGTTGCTGTTCTGTGCTGTTATGCATTCGTCTTTTACAATTTAACAGCAGATTAGAACACTTGTACGCATGTATGCTGTCCTATTTAGGTATTTAGGTACCTGTACAGGTACCTGTAGAAAAAATACCGTCACACTTTCAGCATTTGCTTTCAACTTAGTTCTGAAGTATTGTTTCTCATGACATTCCTGTTTGCAGGTAGAGCATTAGGTCCTTCTGTCTGAGAGAGCTGCGTCACTCCTGCTGTGGCTGCCCCTGCCGTAAATAAATGCACTCTCTTTTCTTCTGCCTCTCTTTCTTTCTTCTGTTGTCACAGAGACAACAGAAAAATAAAACAAGGATAACTAACTGCAATTAGATTGATTTCACATGCTGGCAAGCTTAGCCTGTTGTGAATGAATCTATAAAAGGTGAGACGACACCTTCACACTTCAAATTGCTGCATCTCCCGTAATGAAGTCTGTGGAATAAACTATTCCCAGGCTGTACATCTTTGAGCCTTGTAGGCTCTCTGATCGCACAGTTTCTTCCTCACACACAGGCTCACATCTGATTCTGCCCCCTGGCCTCTCATCAGTCATCCTCCGGATGCGCTCTGTTACAGCAAAGCAGTAGGCCACTTATACTCTGTCCTGAAAAGCTTGACAAGGTTATTGATCTGGGTTTGGTGAACAGAGCACAGCTCCGTCTGATCATGAATTACCACAAAGCTGCAGTCATCTCTTATAATCAGCTCACCACTCTCTCTGTCTGTCTGTCTGCTCAGCATTTCAGGATGGAGTCCATCATTGCACACCCACACACAAATACACACTCTCTTTACCTTGATATAATATCAGCCCCCTAGGAATCTTATCATCAAGATGCCCATCTGCTCCCCACCTCCTCCTAAATCCTGTTTACTTATAACACACTGTAATAATCACACATATATACGAACACACACACACAGACACCCTAAACCCTGTCTACCTGTGGTGTAGCATCAGTTTTTCTGTAGGTGTGTTCCAGGTTGGCGGACTCATCAGCGTTAGCATCAGAATAAACATGGCACAGAGGGTGAAGAGACGTCAGGGCAGGCTTGCACAGACTGGAGTGTGTGCGTGATGGGTTTGAATTTGAATTCACCCAGAAATCCACATGGCTTAAATTCTTTATCGGGCTGCTGAGGAGATGATGAGTTGTGTTATGCAATAAAGAGGGTACAACTCAAGTGGTTTTACTTTAAAGTGGGCTGCTGGATGGAATTATATCGTGTGGTGATCAGATGAGTCAAAAGAAATTGAAAACGCTCTGGAGATTTTAGGGAAAACATCAGTCTCTCTACACTTCGTCACCTCTGCTGTGTGCTTTGAAGTGAGGAAGAGACTTTTAGCTCCGTCTTTATTTGGTGCTCAGACTACAGATGGTACTGAATGTGGACATCAGTCATTGTATCATCAAACATTCAACAGGCCATGGTGATAGTGTATTCCTGTCACACTGAGAGATGTAAACAGTCAATCGAGGGATGGATTGATTGACTAATTGGTTTAGATATTGTGTCAGTTTTGATTGATCAGTGCCATGTGAGTTTAGTGTCTTTGCATGTTGATGGATATTTCTGGTATAATTTCACTCTGGTTTATGTGTTTGTATGTCATGTTTTTTTTGTTGATAATTGACATCAAATAAGATCCTAATTAATCTCCAGATGTGTTACTCAGTCATTGTCGTAGTATTTTTTCTGAACAATACTGGATCATAAAAGCCTCATTTCCCAAAGGGTTTAATTTAATGTTGTATGAAACACATTACTTTATGTTTTTGTCTTAATTCATTTTTTTTGCAATGGCACCAATTTTCCAGCCTGGTAAACCAGACCCATAATTCACTTTGCGAATAAATTAACTTCATGAAAAGGGTCTGGCCGTGCTCCACTGGGAATTTTTTGCAGAATTTGAATCCTCTGAGGCGTGGCATCAGGTTTATTGTAAAACTTTTGGAACAGCCTTAAACCAGTCAGAATTGACATTGACTGTATGACATATGTTGAGGGCAAGGCTATCGTTAGACAGACAAGTGAAAGTATTCTTCCCTATATGTAGTAATCACAAAGAAACAACAACAAAAAAAACCCAAAACGGTACTTTTGGTGTATTGGTTGTTATCTGTTTGGTTGGAACTTTTTTTTCATCAAATAATGCATAGTTTTCAATAACGAGAGGTTTTTTGGTAGCCTGGCAAACCAAACCCATAAGGCGTCTGACATGATTGAACTGTGAAAAAGCATTTGACTCTACGTCATCAATTCAGCCACTCCCACTAGTCGCTAATTGGTCAGGCCAAAACTTCTTCTTCTTCTCAATTCTTAATACTTGCCAGACTAATTCTCAGCAAAGTCTGAGCTAAATGAAAGAAGGTGGAGCCATGCTACCATGTTTGGTTCCAGGAATGCCATTTTCAGTTTGTTGCCCATTCGTGATCCACAGAGGATAAATCTAATGATTTTGCTAATCCCTGACTTTCTCTAGCACCGCTATGAGACTGACATACAGTACCTCAAATATTTTAACAACTTTATTAGTCGATTGTAGGTGTTCTTGATGACTGAGTGCCAATGTATGGAGCTAGAATACATGTAATTGAAGCCATAAAGGAAACCCATGAACATAGTCTCAGATTTTGATCGGTTTTGTGGGGGTGTTTTAACTATTAAATTCCTTGAGCACCAAATTCACCTGTTTAGAGATGAGAAATTTAAATGTATCTGTCCCTCAAGGTGTGAGGAAGTAAAAGTTACATTTTTCAGCACTCCTCATTTTTTCCTCAATCCACAATTTGTTTTTACTTTTTGTTTCTCCGTGGTGGCTTTTCTGTCAGATGTCTGTATTAAACTGCTGAGTCATCCACTGAAATTGATATCTTTAGGGAAGACCACTAGCACCAATGACACAACTTAAAGGGGGTTAGCAGAACAAGTGAAATTATGATCATTTAAATCACAGCTACTAATTAAATATTGATATGTAATGCTCTTTGTCAGACCAGAACTTCAACCACATTTTTCGGAACTCAGATTTTACACCTGTGATCAAGTACACTTGTGGATAAGACCCGGTTATACAGCTGCAGTCATTAAAAATAAGGTTATTGAACTGTGTTCTGTGCAAGTGTACCATCATCATTTTGTCTGGTATGCTTCACGGTCGTCTCTGAGACAGAAAGAACAAAGGGTTACAGTTATTTCCCTTGTCCAGAGAATGAGTTCTGCTTAATGACATCAAGAATAAGCCATGATGACACCTCCCTCCTCTAAGTGGTGCAAGAGAGGATTCATATTTTCACAGAGGAGGTCTAATAATGTGCTCTGACAGAGCGATAGACAACCTCTGGATTGTGTGAAAGTGATTAGATGTAGTGTTCGGAGACTAGCAGAATTAATTTACTCTTCAGTCATTCTGTTAGCCTATATGTGCTGTTATCTCATCAACAATATCAGATGGATGTTATTGACAATGAGCTGCTGCCAGTCTTATCTCACAGGATGGACCACTCGACATGGCAATTGACTCTCTTCTCTCTTAAAGGAGAAGGTCAGTTTTTAGCACATTATGCCCCATCATTAGGTTCATTACAAGCATATACAATGGTCAGTGGAAACATTATGATGAACAGCGCAGTCTTTAGTATGGGAGCTCATTGCTAATGTCACCACTAGATGAAAACAGTGGAGGGGCATGGGCACTGAGACAGTCCACTGAAAAACACAAGAAACACTTCTTTTAAAAGATAAGAAACTCCCTGAGCTATCAACAGTGTCCACTCATGTTCCAACGTCATAACACAAATGTAAACAACATAAAGTAACCCGGATACAGCTGTTTGTTCGTTCCCAGAAGCTGCTGAAACAGCTATTTTAAGGTCATGTGTCATGCTCTCAGCTAGGGGTGAGCTCTCTTCTGAAGACTGCACCATTCATCTTAATTTTGCTATTGACCATTGTATAATATCATGTTGAACCTTATGATGGGGCTTAATGTGCTAAAAACTAAACTTCTCCTTTACTTAAAAAAAAAGTGTTGCTGCCCTCTTTTTAATCTTTTTTTCTTTCTATACTGCTCTCCCTCCCTCTCATTTCTGGCCTGCTCCTCTTTTGCTTTGCCTCTTATTCCTTTGTTTTAACCCCCATCACTGAATATCCATTCTCTCTTTTCTTTCTACACCCATCTCTCTCATGTTGCTCTTTCAAGGGATAAAAACACGGACGTGCTTGGCTGCTTCTTTGACAGTGAATGAGTTTCTTTCTTTAGGTTTTCATCTTTCCCGTTCCACCCCCACTGCCTGCTTTCATTTCTTTGTAAACTTTGTCCGCCCACAGACACCGGCGTGTTTATGACCTAAAATTAAATTTCCTCTTGGCAATAATTTTTCAAGCATATGGGGCAAAGTAGCCTGGAGTATTCTTGACAAACTTAATGCAAATGGATTCTGTTTCTCCTTCTTCATCGCTTAAACCCCAGTTATGCATTCCTACTAGGAACTGGCTAAGACTGCTTTATGTCATGATATCTCATGATACAAGGCATATTTAGTGGCATCATTTCACAAAAGTTTTATGTGCTTTATCCCCACACTGATGGTGAGCTCTAAGGAAAGTGTGTCAGTCCATCCACCACTTAAGACTGAAAAATCTTCACAGCTATCGGATGGATGGCTATGAAAATTTAAATGCACATTCATGGTCTGGAGTGGATGAAACCCACTATTCTTGTTGATGCCTCCGCTGTTCTCTTTGTTTGTAGTGCAAACTATATGAAAACACTAAGATGGTGAACATAGTAACCTCAATGGAGACCCCTGCAACTGGTCTCCATTGAGAGAGGGCTAATGCAGAGACAGTCAAGACATATAAATATCTTGCACTGCAGCTTGACAACAAACTGGACCGGTACTGAGTGCATAAGTGACCTGTACAGGAGGGGACAGAGTTGGCTCTATTCCCTGTGGAGGCTTTGTTCTTTTAACATCTGCGGGAAGCTCCTGCAGATGTTCTATCAGTCTGCAGTGGCCAGCGTCCTGTTCTATGCTGTTGTGTGCTGAGAAGGCAGCATGAAGAAGAAGGACTCCCTGAGGCTGGACGAGCTGGTTAGGTGGGCTGGCTCTGTGGTTGGTCTCAAACAGGACAATATGGAGTCAGTCGTTGTGAGAAGGAAATTACTGATCGTCATGGACAATGAGAGGCATCCTCTGCATGACACCATCGCTAAGTATGGTCAGTGGCAGGCTGCTTCCCAGAACTGCTCAACGGACAGACTCAAAAATCTTCCATCCACAGAGTGATTAAGCTTTACAACTCCTCCCGTCGGGGACGTGGGGAAGTTTAGGGTCAATACACCTTGGTGCTGTGCAATCTAGCTCCTAGCTATCTATTAGAGCACTTATGGGGGAGGGGGCTATTTATTTATTTATTCGTCTTTGGGACCATGCTTTATAAATCTTTTTAGTTAGCTAGCTGGCTGTTTTTAATATGCATTACATTGGGTTGGTGCAATGTTTGATTGGAGCAGCTCTTTCTGCGATAAGGTTCTTTTTAGGATATCTCTTTGTGTTTGTATGTCTTTTATGTATTTCATTGTGTCTGTCTGTCTCTCGGTTTGTAAATTTTATGATTGTACTATGAGCTTATCGGTAGACTTTTGAAATATCCTTACAGGAATAAATGAAGTAGGGCTGCAACTAACCATTAATTTCATTGATGACTAATCTGCCGATTATTTTGCCGATAAAATGATTAATCCCTTCTTCCATGAAACGTCAAAAAGTGAGAAAAATGCTCATCTTTATTTACCTGATTCCAGTGTGACGTCTTCAAATTGTGTCTTTTGTCCAAACAGCCTGAAACACAGACTCATTTATTCTCATGATGACACAGAAAAGCAGCAATTCCTCACATTTTAGAGGCTAAGCCAGCAATTCTTTGCACTTTTTTGTTTAAAAATGACTGAAACAATTAATCAATTATCAAAACAGTTGGCAATTCATTTTCTGATTATTTGATTAATTGTTGCAACTTTAAAATGAAGTATCTCTAATCATAACAATTTTATCTGCTAATCATTAGCATTTTAAAACTAATTTATTTTAGACATTAACACACAGCTGGGCCTCAAAGAAATGCTCACAATGGTGGGAGAGTCTGAGAATAGTCTTGTGATGATTTAGCAGCTGCAACACAGTCTTTTGCACATTATCAGAAACCTAAATATGTGCCATGAAGGTGTTTGTGTGTCTAAAGGCGTGTACCAACCTGCATCAACCTGCATTTGTGAGGTGTCAGATAGCGTGGGAGAGTCAAGTGGGCGAGGGAGTGTTTATGTTTTTGCCTTTGTAGGTTAAATATCCATGTTTGTGTTTGTGTCTCTTGCTTTTTTCCCACATAAAAGTGTGTTAGAAGTGAAAGTTTGATGTTATGAAACCATAGAAGCCTCTGCGTCACAGGAGTGCACACACAAGCCAAACCTTTGAACATGGCACCAGTGGCACAATGCTCTCTGTGGTTGTCATGGTAATGACAGATGTGACAGCTAGTGGGAAGACTTGCAAGGAGTATTATGGGTTGTTTGCAGTTGTTGTGTGACAAGGAGATCACACCTGATCTTGTGCCTGTTTACTGTTTGTTTCCACAGACTTATCTCCTGGGAATCATAATCTCCATATGTGGGAACGTCCTCATCAGCATTTCACTCAACATACAGGTAGGAAGCGCTGGAATCCAGCTGTACAGCAGACAGCACACAGCAGGCAGTCAGTACCTGTAAAAACTAATTTTTCCACTCAGTGCAGTGACAGTTTGCTCTCTCTTTAGCAGACTTTCTGTGTGTTCATCAGAATTGTAGTGAACGTGCGCTTAGACACTGACTATGTGATCTGTTGATGTGTTCACACCAGGCTTTGTGTGGCAGACAGCAGAAGTGACTTTATATTTATTGCCAGAAAATCTTAATCAGAATTTGAATATGTGAATATCTAAAAAAAATAATTTAAACTAAAAAATGCTAATGTGATTAACAATACTCTGATCAATTATCAAAAAGCAAAATTTTGCCTTGTGTGTCAGAACCTGATTGTAATTCTTATGAAGCTCTAACAGGGGGCTTGTAGTGTGTCCCAGATGCCTTACGCAGCCCTACTTCAAGTGAGGTTTAATCTATTTTTTGAGGTGCAAGTTATTTAACAATCAATCCAAGTCATTTAGAGAGTAAATGTAATTCATTAACTACAAGCATACACCCTCTATAGCCTATACCAGACTGAGGGTCTGTAGAGACTGAGGTGTAAAAACATCAGCTGTTTTTTAAAATGCTCAATTAGACTGTTTAGCAAATGCAAGAACTGCTTTGAGGTGTCGTAACTTGGGTGGCTGTGCTTTGCAGGGTGTGTGTGACAAATTAAGAGGGCGTGACAGCTTCAATTAAATTTGAAAATGTGCTGGAAAGGGCTGATAACCATTGTTCATTAGGCAGTGTGGGCTTGCAAAGATAGAATTGTAAAAGATTATGATGTACACATTTGTGTTTGTCTTGTTCAGCTTCCCACCTCATTGTTTTGTAAATTAGTGTCATGCCTCTTTTGAGAGGATATGCTAATTAGCAGAGGCTGTCATGATTTTGTGAGCCTCTGTTATGCTTTATTTTCTTTTAAATTCTTCCTTATTTTCCAAACCTTATGTATTTCATTGTGTACAGCTGTTAGGTTCGTGTGGTACATGTTGCAGTTTGTCCGGTGCAGCTCTTCATGTACTGGATCTACTTTGTTTGACTGAAGCCTCAGGCTGCTGTTCTCTCTCCTCCTGACAGAAATATGCCCATGTCCGTCAGGCTCAGCGTGGCTCTAAGCCCTACTACACCTCTGGGATGTGGTGGTGTGGTGTGATTCTCATGGGTGTTGGGGAGCTGGGGAACTTTGCTGCTTATGGCTTTGCCCCAGCATCGCTTATTGCCCCACTGGGCTGTGTGTCTGTCATAGGTAAGTGTGACCTTTTTTTTCTATTCATACACATATTATCCATCCATAAAGGGATACACTAAGTTTTTTTTTCTTTAAAAAGAAAAAAAATCCAAGGCACTCTTCTGGCAAAAAGTTAAAAAAGCCTTTACTCAGATGGCTATTTCATGATGAAATGCTTAGAAATATTGACAAGGCATGTTAAACAATGAGCTTTTTTTTCTTTCTCTTTTAATCCCTCCCAGTTCCAGACATGAAGATAGATATGATTCTTTTGACTGTGCGTGCAGTAACAAGGAAGAGATGGGTAGAGCTCGCCCGCCGCTAATTAGCTTCGCTCAAATACTGGAAGTCAAAGGAAAGTGCTAGGCTTCCCTCGCCTGAAGCCATCAGATAAACTTTCCAACAACTCTAAACAGTCCTGTGTGCCTGTTGTGACTTGTTTGTTTACCATCTTGTGTTATTTGTAAACTCAGATTAGCACATTATGTAGTTTTAGAATCAAATATGTACTGGAAGTAAATCGCAGGACACATACGCAAACCACTGCAGATGTGCTTCCAAGTAGGTCAGCAAAAGAAAACATCTGTCAGAAAAATGTATTAAATTACATAAATTGCTAATCTGAGTCTAAAATAACATAACGATGATATGTTGAATGGTATCTGTCTGCTTGTCTGGAACTCAGGAGAGAGGCAAATAACAAAAAAAGAAGAAAAAAAGTTGGCATATCCCTTTAAAAAAATATTTAGTGGAATTGGACTGTGAAAATAATATCCTAAATTAATATAACATCCACAACATCCAACACAGGAAGCTGACAATAAGAGGAACAGAGAAGTGTGACCAGAAGTTACAGCAAAACATTACTCAGCATAGTTCTTGTTGTGTTCATTCAGCACAGACTCTGCACCCTCTTCCGTAACAGCCAGAAGAGCCCTCTCATTTATTTTGGGCATAGTTTCAGCTAATAATTTAATGACATTCTTATCTAAACAAACACGCATGTCTGCAAACAGGCACCATCGAGGTCAACAAGGATGATCAAAGTCATGTCCACATTTTGTACAAACGTTATAATCGTGACAGGCCTCTTCGTAAGAGGCCAAACACATTTCTGTGCCGATTTACCTTTGGTGTGAGGTGTCTGAACAAGATCTTCATCACCATCACCACCTTCTAAATCAATGCAACAAAAGCAAACACTTTCAGTAAACACCTGGCGAGATATATGCGGCTCAGAGACGAATGGAAGGCTCACTGACCAGAGAAGGTGAACTTTCTGTAGTTACGTGCGGCTGATGAAGGCGCAGAGTTCGTCTTCCTCCCTTCTGCGGTGGGTTCATCTGAGTGAAAAGGCGGAGACGCAGCTCTCTCTTACTGCTGCTTTTAACTTCAAAGGAGCTAACAATGCGAAGCTAATAATGAGAAAACAAAATTATGCAGGAACACTCTGCACTGCGTTACCTGCTCCCGCTGGTTCCACATTACTGTCTAACGTGGAAGAGTCTTTGTTTGGCCCTTCATTAGCAGACGGCTTTGTTTGTGCAGGAGCTGAGCTAGTTTTTTTCTTTGATCCGAAAAGGTCAGCATCCATATCATCCATATCCTAAACAAGGACAAACACAGAGCAACATGAGAGGAACCGGGACCATGCAGAGAAAACTGCAAAGCTGACTTTTAGCCTACAGTTTGACAGTTTATACGGACCGACCTTCATGCTCCTCAGTATGTCATTGGGATCTGCATCTGAGACATCAGAGTCCTTGGACAGGAGAGAAAATATTCACGAGGACACAGTGACATTACATGTAAATCTGGGCACCTTGGAACATCTCTGTCTACATACCTCAATGTTATCAGCTGCAGAGGAGCTGGAGAAGAAAAAAATAAAGTAACTCAAACAGGAGGAGTTTGAATTCATAGTCGAGGGTATGTATCTCTTGAATTCTCCAACTAACCGGTTCAGTGGTCCGCTGCGAGTTGCTTTCCCCCTCACTGGGTCTTCTGGTGAGTAAATTGTTGAGATGAAAAGTTATCACACTGAAATTTCCAGAGATTATGACAATATTATGCCTAATTTACAAATCTAGGAGTGCTCACTTACTTTTATCATCAAACAAGCTGTCAAGGACATCGTCATCTTCAAACAAACCTAGAGACAAATGGCATGGGACACAATTTCACACGTTTTGGGTTAAAGACGTCTGCAGCATTACTACTTCGAAGCACTTGGTTGTATATGTGTTTCTGTTCTTCTGCTCCATTGCATTACGTCATTATATCTCTTTGTTCTGGTGGAGGGATAATTTAAGGATGTACAGACAGCGGGTGTCACTGCTGTCCAGAGTGTTAAGTCCTCTGAGAAAAAGACAGACTTGTGCTTTTTCAGCAATGCAAATACACTTGTCGCTACTCAAAGTTAATTCCTGCAAAAATAAAATTAACGCTGGGAGTGAAACTATGACATACAGCCACTGTGCAGCACTCAAATAACATCTGAGGAACTTACTAGCGGACGGTTTGGCCTTTATCTTTGATGCCTGTAACATTAAACAACAGTGAAACATATGAACGTTCAGCATTAATATTTTAAGCTAGCTACTGTTAACTTTATTTTTCAATAAACAACGTTACGGAGTGACTGAAATTGTTTAACGTCTTTCAAAGATCAAAGTGACTCTGATAAATCATGGCAATGTTACCGTTTGACTCACCATGTTGAATCTTGCCCGGGAGAATTAAATCTGAGAGGTGCTAGCAAACGTTAGCTAGCCTAGCCTAGCTAACTGTTAAATCTGATTAGGCGTCTCCTGTCTCCATTGGTAACCACGGTTACGCCAGTCAGCTGGCATGGAAAAAGACACGACAGCTTACACGATGGAGACGCGTGTCAGTTAATGTGGTTATATAGCGTCTCATGCTTAAATAACATTTTGCTATTCGCGTTAATCATTCTTTAAGGAACGTAAAGGTAAAGCTAACATTGGAACGAATCACACAGCGCCTACCGTGCGCTAACAGTTACATCCCCGGACTGTGCGGTTGTTCAGCCTTATTTCCCAATTAATGTTACGACACTTCAGTCTTGTAAACACGCTGTATAATTAACCTGCAGAGTTTTAACATTCAGCGGCACATACAGCATCAACGTTTGAGAGATTTGCTGCAGCAGCAATGTTACCACGTTCGTACCAGCCGGCGCGCGTCACGCATTTCCTGTTTACAATTCGCAGTGCTTTGTGGGTAGGGTAGTTTTTTTTTTTTACGTAGCTTTTAAGGAAAGGGGTGTCAGAAAGGCTGTTTTTTTTTTTTTTTGTTTTTTTGCTTAGTTAAAACGACTAAGTAGCTCGTTTTGGACGTCCTGCGACACTGTATTCTGCTCTCTTGCTTTGAGAAATCTAAATCGAAACTGTCTCACCACCAGGTGGCGCCAGAGCGTAGAAAATAAATCAGAGCAAATCAGTCAGAAAAGTGATGAGCTGCATAATTTATCTCTCCAAGCCAATGTTTAATTTAGCGAGGTGTGGGCCTTATGTGTGCACTTTTATTCAGTGCCATGCTAATATATGTAAGCACATAACTTAAAGTTAAAGGTTTCTTGCAGTGGTCCTTCCTCCAAATCCCCCAATTCATCCTCACTTAACAAACTCAGGTACAAAATTGGGTTTAGGCGTGGGCGCGCACACCTACATCACATGATTCTTTATTCTCTTTATCATTGCGTCACCACAGATAGCAAACTATTGCAGCAGATATATTTGTTGTTTGTAGCTGTATTCATTTAGAAAAAAGGGAGTTTTTTTGGAGGCAAAGTTATGCAAACATAATTTCAACTTTACACTCATCTGATTAGATTAAACAACAGAAAAACAACATCTGTTGGACAGTCATCTGCCCAGTGTTGTGTAAATATAGTGATGCAGTGATAATTCATCATAGGCTAATTCTCCTTTGAGGCTTCCCGAGTGTGCATGGGAATATTATTTCTTTAATGGACCTTTTGCATAACTGTGATAAGGGTTTATTTGTGTTCAAATATTTCAGGCTTGTTTTAAGAGTGCACTTAAGATCTTTTATTTCATCAACGCATAAATGACTGAAAAACATGATGAATGTATGTTTTTTTTAGTATAATTTGATTGTGAAGCAAAAGTGCACTTAGAATTGATGTAGCGGATACTTTTAATTCTACTTACTGTAACATCAGCATATACTGCATTCACAACTTAAAAGGCTTGTTTTCCTCTGTGGCAGCAAAAGACAGCACAGGATGATGACAATAACTGACATCATTGTGCATTATCGAAAAGGAGAGCCGGCCATTTTAAACAATGGTAACCTGTGGTAACGAAGAAAACACTTGACTTAAGTAATTATAAAATAAATGTTTACCGTTTAATCAGTCATCAGCGAATCCAGGACAGTTGTAAGTGCAGAGAGAGATAAAGACGGTCCACATTGACGTTCAGAACCACACAATGGCAACACAAATGCATTTCATTACTTTATTTAATCAGCGAGCTTCCCGGGAGAACATCAACTTTTATTAATTCAGCGCCATATACGACACAATACAACACATGACTTCAGCCCTGATTTTAGGAGAAATTAGGTCACTTAAGCAATCTTAAGAGAATCTACAACCTGCCCTTACACAATACATACACATACATACACTTAACACAAGTCTTTTAAAAAGCGAGCATAACATTAAATCAGTTTTTCATGTGGAGGCACCAAACATGTTTTATCACATCTGCTCTGTAACAGAAAAACAATGCTGTAAATTCAGCTTTTATGGTGAATACACAGCATTTCTCAGAATTCGATGGTGTAAGACTGCCTGAGGACCGCTGAATTACTAATACCACACTGTGGAAGTAGTCCTTTTACTTTTTCAATTCGGCATCTCAAAATTTATCAGCAGAATGTACTTACAAAACGAAATGTCAAAGCACTATGTCACTGTGTCTCAGTAGTCTAAAGTATCTGATCATTTTGGATGCATATTGCTGCTGCATTAATGTTTGTGGTGCATTTTACCGCTGCAGGTTGAGCTAATCTTGAAAACTTCTTACAAAGATGGTGAGTTTAATCCATAACAATGCATCATATTTCATAAAAAATCACATGTTTGTCACATTATTGTCCCATGAGAACCACATATCTTTAAAAAAGTAACTTTTCATCAAATTATTTTTCAAATCTGTGATATTTTCCTGCTGATCCAAGAGGCTTTTGAAATAGTTTACTTCATTAATAAGAAGGCTATTTTTAATCCATAAAAGAACATTAATTCCTTCATTTTAACACTAAAAATCTTATCATATTTGGACATACGTGGTTTTCTCTGGACAGAATAAGGATAATTGTAATCTAAAAAATAGCTGGTAACTAAATCAGTCACAAATGCAGTGGAGTAAAGAAGAGGTATAAAGTTGTGTAAAATGGAAACACTCAAGTAAAGTGCAAGTAATCAAACTTGTACTTAAGTACAGATCTCAGTAAAAGTACTTAGTTTCATTTCACATATGAGTCGGGTTTGATCTCCAGAGATCTTCACTCATGTTGTTGTTTCCTCTCCTGGTAATTGGGAGCATCTGCAGGACAGATGGGGGAAGCCATGATGAAAAATGGCCTCATTGTTTTGCAAGCTCCCTTTTTTTTTCATCCTGGTGGGAGTGAGTGAACATGAATGAGATCGATGACCGAACAGAAACAGGCAACCTCTCCTAAAGTTTATTATATAAATCTTGAGAGAGAAAAAGAAAAACAAATCAGACTTGTTGCTTCTAAAGTTGTGACTTTTTTCCTTACATGTGTCCGTTTGTATTCTGGTTCACTGAAGTCAAATACAGGAAGTAACAGAACTCACCTGATGCTCAGCAGACATGAGATGACGACCCACTCTGGCTGTGGTTCATGTCCGCAGGGGAGAAGCACAAGGGGAGTAAGGCTGTCAAAATCATAAATAATGCAAAAAAAAAGATAATTTTTAAAAGAATGAACCATGGCTCAACTGGATACGCCTCCCTCCATTAAAATGACTCAGGTAACAAGCGAAGTATAACCCGTTAAAGACCTGTGACCTGCACGTACGGGTCAGTTCATTACTTTCTATCTCTGTTACAGCTGCATTAAACGCGGTGGTTGTAGGAAGCTAATGTTTTTATAATAAACCCTCCAAAGAGATGATGATGGCTTGTTGTTCAGCCTCTGAATCATTTAGCATTAGCAGTGTAGCAGTGAATACTTAAAAGCTAAATGTGGGGCAGGCATCTTAGCTCCTTATGCATCTGTGCCTCTGTGACATGCTCCACTGCTCCACTTTCTCCACTCGTCTGGAGCCCTCTCCGTAAACCTTCCCTCTGACACACACACACACAGACACAGACACAACACACACAACAGACACAACACACACACACACACACACACACCACTTCTACGCTCAATGTGTCTTTGTCTATTTGGATGTTTTCCTGTCTTTCTTGCACCCACTGTGAGTCTCAGTCTTAGGGTTTATATGCAGTATTTTATTTTGATTTAACAAATTAATGTTTGCTAAAATATAGCTTTAGCCCAATTTTTGGCTAAAATACAGATACCCTCAAATGATAATTCACAAGAAAAAGTTCAGATTATGATCTTTAAACACAGTATTATTAGGTATGACATCAATTATGAAGCATTTTTTAAATATCCAGTGTCGATCTTGAGAGCTAATGCAGGAAGTGAGGTTCCCTTTAGAGATGCTGTCGTTAAATGTAACGCAGGGTTCTGCAGAATCATCCAATATTGGTGTTTGGGTTTGTTTTTTCACTGGTGACAGGGTTATCTCAAGCTAGCTCTTCATAAAGCATTACCACTTTATTTTAAAGGTTCAAGATTTCCTAAAACTTTCCGAGAAAAGTTTTTTTTATTTTTTTAAACAATCAAAAATTGTGAGAATGCAAACAAAGTTCTGAAACAGTTGTTTGAGATGTATTAGATAAGTTTAAAAATTATTCATTTTTCTGAGAAATTTCTTTCAATGTAATGTAATTCGTAACCAAGTCTGCATCAAATGACCGAATTCTACATTTGTGCAGGTCTAAAAGACTAAAAGAATTTTTTAGAAATTCATTGAACTGTCTTGATGGAAACCGCTGCACCCTTTTCTCCTGAAATAAAGTGGAGTTATGTCCTTCAAGGTACCGTTCTGAGATTTTCCAGTCATGTCAGGTCCTTTTTAAGAAATGTAAATAACGTTATTTAAGCATCCAGTTTTACAAGCTCTGTGTGTGTGTGTTTACCAGACGGGGAACTGCTGTTAAGTCGCATCAAAGGAATTGTAGCTGTACCAGTTTTTGGTGCTGAAAGTCAGTCTGATGCTGACCTTTATTGGTTAAAGGTGCAGTATAAAATCAGAGGAGTAATCCTTTAACTCTCCTGTGAAGGTCGAACACATCCACTCAGTCTGTTTTCATTGATGTGTCCTTTACCTGTGATGCTCTCTGCTGTCATTTGTGGGTTTTTGCTGCTCCATTGCTCTCTACGTCTGGCAAGTCTTTCCCAGCAGCCTCCCTCTGCCTGTGACGGTTGATACAGGACATGATATAAAATGCTCCATATTAATCATCACAGCGCCTTTTTAAACACATTTATCTAGGAGCCTGTTTGCTAAAGCAAAAATAAATAGAGGTTGTGTTTGCTGCTGTTGCCATGCTCCATGATGCTTTAGACATGAGATATTATTGGCTTATCTGTGAGTGGCTAAGGCCCTGAGGGGGCGCAGGGGGTCTGAGAAGATTGCACTTTGTGTCAATTAGCAGCCATGAACTCAAGAGCTCTGATGCTTTCCCCCCATTCATCTCTCCATTAAAAAAACCTGGAAGACACTGTTGTTGTGCATCAAGCCACTTAATCCCACTGCCGCTCGAGGCGAACCCTAAAATAATCGCAGGAGGGATTTCAAATCAATGCTGCAGATAAGTCTCACCCTACCTCCCTCACGCTCCCACACATGAAACACACATGCACTTTCTGTGTTTGTGTGTGCTCGTGCTGGCTGCACGGGTGGAAATATTTTATGAGTTTAAAGCTTGTTTTCTCACAGCGTTTGAGAATTTTGATAAAGACAAAAACACTCTCATTTTCTTTTTGTTATTGAAAACACATTTTTACACGGACTGCCCACTAAAAATCCCACAGGCTCATGATCAGTACTCACGGCTTGATTTTGTTGGAGAACATTTGGCGCAGGATGACAGCGATGGTGGTTAGGACCGCCAAGGTGGTGCACATGGTCCTACCCCCAAAGACCTCCTGCCTTTGGGACTGATAGTGGTTCAGACCTCTCCACCCATCGGAAGGCTTGAATGGCAGAAGGCAGAGTTTGTGTTGTGCTGTAACAGTCTTGACTATTACTGTCTCCCCTCTCAGCTCTCAGTCATGATTGCAGAGATTAGCTCAGAGGATTAGCTAGGATCAAGGAGGAGGTTGGATCTCGCTGGTAGGACTTGAAGGTAAACACAGCATGCTGTTTGTTTGTACTCTGACAACTTGCCACCATCGTGGCAAGACACATCATCCGAGATGCCGTCCGTTTTTTGCTAATAAAATTCTGCATTTCGTAAGAGGGCCTCCCGAACAAGTCGCTTTATGTGGATAAATCTGATTCACAGCAGCAGATAATGAAACAGAGAGCATTGTGGGATAAATGAGGTTATAAATAGGGTCTTTCAGCAGCTGAGCCACTTATACTTAACACTGCTGACTCAAGCTAAGATAAGGGAGCAGTAGGCCAAGCGAGAGAAAGGAAAGGTCTAATGTGGTTCACAGAATCATGCCACTGGTATCAGATCACAGCATATGTTAGTTTAAAAGCATTGGACATCATGCCAGTAGTGTCAAAATGTGGCTTTTAAAAAAAATTTATTTGAAAGTTTGTTAAATTCTGATACAAAGGTGAGACATAATGAAAAAAATAAAAATTTTCACAATCAACCGATAGAAATGTAAAAAGAAAAAGGTCCTCTTTGTTTCTCATAATGGGGACACAAGCACATTCAGACTGATAAAAGAAACAAACATCACATGATATTTAGTAAGAATAAAATTTACATGGCAGGTCATAGATATACACATTCAGTAGAAGGCACATCCAAGTAAATGTGACCTCTGTCCACTTTTTGGATTCATTTTTGCATTTTATTCCTCATCGCTCTCTCCTTTAAACA
Source organism: Naso thynnoides (assembly GCA_029783665.1). Taxonomy (NCBI): domain Eukaryota; kingdom Metazoa; phylum Chordata; class Actinopteri; order Acanthuriformes; family Acanthuridae; genus Naso; species Naso thynnoides. The sequence goes on along the minus strand of JAQLOL010000009.1, from coordinate 16,234,959 downwards.
GCTCAGTCCTTTACAAGAGTAGAAAAAACAAGCAGAGCTTCAATTCTTTTACTTACTGTTTTCCTCCCTCTCTTTCTCACACACACATACACACCTAACTAGCCTTGAAATGGGCTCAGTACTTGTCCTTGTTAAGAGTATATGCTCCTTAGCCCATGATTATCTTGATTATATTAACTGTCAGCCCATGATAATCTTGATTACATAAACTGTCTTCCTCACGATTTGTCAGATAACTTCTGTAAAGATAGATTGCTTCCCTTTAAAGCTCAGTACCACTGATTCACCCCTTTCTTATGAGACCATGGGCCAAAGAATTTGATGTCTCTTGGTGTTCAAGGTCCAATAAAGCCCGGACTAAAAGCTTCACCCGGTCGATTTGGAGATCTCATTCCAGCCCAGTTCCTTGTAGACCGCTGAGATGCTGCTGCAGAGCGTAGCTAGGAGTTTGGTCCATGCCGCAGCCACTTCTGGTGTCACAACTGCTGAAAACTCTTCTCCAAGGACTTCCAGTATCACACCACTCACGATCTGGACATGACATGACATAACGTAGCATTCGTGTTACTTTAAGTTGTATCACAGGAATAGTTTGACAGTTTGTGGACACACACTCATTAACTTTATTGCGAAGAGTTACGTGAAAGGATTGACACCAATCTCATATCTGTACCATAAATGTGAAGCTAAAGTCAGCAGCTGGTTAGCTTAGCGTAGCATAAAGGCTGGAAACAGAAGGAAACAGCTAGCCTGTCTCTGCTAAATTGAGAAAAATCTGCCTCCCAGCAGCTCTTAAGTTCACTAGTAGAATGGTATCTGTAACCCTAACCTTTGTGGGCCAACCTGGAAGTTAGCGTCGCACTGGTTCCCTTGACAAAAAGCTTCTGGATTTGAATAAGGTTTGGGAGTTTTGTCAAAAACAATCTATGTGATGTACTCAAGTTTCCAACACTTAGCTTTTGTTAGGCTATAGGTGAACTTCATCATGGCCGCATGATTGAAACGTCGGCACCCCGAAGCGTTCAACTTCTGATTTGATTCAGAGCGCTAACTTTTCTGCAAAACTCTTCCCTATTAGACTAACACTATTTTACTGAATTGTCTGGGTTCAGAAACTGACAAAGACGGTGAAGATGTTAAACCAAAACCTGAGGATCAAAAAGGCTCTTCGTGATCTTCACTCATTAAGGTCACAGAAAGTATGAGGGGTGATTGATAGTTTCATGACCTAAGGTTAATCTTAGCACATTTATTTTTCATCATAATCCCCTCCTCCATTTACACACTTAGTACAGCAGTTGTGGAGGATGTGAATCATTTCTTTGTAGAAACCAGCATATTGGACACCCTAAAAGTGGTCCACAGCAGCAAAGATGTCATCGTCATTTTCAAGATGGCGACCACTCAACTCCTTGGGAAGGTGTTGGAAGTGACAGTGGTAAATCAGATGAACAAGGTGAGTGATGGATGAGTTCAAATCTGCATTCCTGGATCGCTGCATGGACGCTGATCTTTTGCATTTTCTCAGACAGTGCTGGCTTGCAACTTTAAAATACCAACATTAGAGAAGTTTGTGACATCTCTGCATAATCACTGAAAGAGCTGACCTGCATGAGCATGCAATCAGAGCTGTGCAACTTCTTCTTCTTCTTCTTCTTCTTTTGACCATGCACTTATCAATCACTTCTGTGGTTTGTTGGCTACTTTCTGCCCTCTAGTGTTCAAAAATACCCACATACAACTTAGACGGTTAATGAATTTGTTGAACACTGACCTCCCATTTCAAACAGTTCATCGCTGTGTTTGAAACAGTTCACTCATTCATTCACTCAGTCTCTCACTATTCCCTATATAGTGTTTATTTTATAGTAAACTACATAGGGAAGGACCAAACAAGATTTCGGACACTACGCTGAAATCTTCTAAATATCATTGTGTCAGTAGATGCGCTGCATATTTGCGCATTGTAAGCAGGCGCAATCAGCATCACTAAACATACCAAGCACTCAGGAGGACAGCATTGAAATGTATGGATGTTGTGTTATTGTTGCATGATTAGTTTTTAATTTTACTATGTTAACTTTTTCATGTTAAATCCCAAATAAACTGTTGAAATTTCAGTGATGTTTAAATTTGGTTTTGTCAACTATGGCCCTATGTCCTGAGCAAAAGCTGTACTAGGTCACAATCAGTTTAGTTCACAAACTCATGAGCTAATGCTAGTTTGCTCACAAGCTAACAGCTTATTTAGCTGTCGGTGGCTAGACTGTTAGAATACAGTTCTTCTGAATATTTTGGTAATTTTAATAAAGCTTTTGCCTCTAGGCGAAGGCAAACTTGTCTCAAGCATCTAGTAAGATGTTTTTGGTTCATTTGGAGACCAACTTCTATTTGCTAACATGCTAGCTAACATAAGCAAACCCTAATGGCTTTTTGGCTACTTCTCTCCCTTGAGAAATGCACTACTGCCTTGAATTGTGGTGTTCTGGAGTAAAATGTCGGGTACATCATATGTGCACTCAAATTTGCTGTGCATTGTGGGTATTTTATAGTGCACTAAATAATGAATGAAATTAACTGTTGTCCAATTGTATGTGCATGTGTGTGTGTGACTTTTGGTTTTGTTCGCACACCCTTTACCTTAAAGTACACAGGCTCCACCTTGTGTCGGAGTGCGTGGTTCCGACCCAGAAGATTCAGCACTGAGGTCACTTTCTCCGAGTTGCCAAGGTTCTCCACAAGTGTATTGATGGCATTCATGATCCGGTGAGCGTGCCTCCTGAGCTGGACGTTACTCTCCAGCTCCTTGGGCTCCTCAAGGTGCTTGAAGTCGTTGAAATACTGCTTGGATGAGGGAAAGTTCACAAACAGCCTACAAAAGAGGAGAGTTTGACAAAATGAGAGATATGAGCAGCTGCTCCATTAGTCTCATCACCCTTCAGCCCGCACCAGCTTGATCCTGCAGACCCATGTTCTTTTTGAGCTGGCAAGATACCATAAGCAAATATGAGCACTGACATGAGAGCGCTGCATATTTTCCCTTTAAATGTTTGCTTTAAAATAGTATCTAGGTGATGGTGCATGGTATGCATTTCATATATATGAAAAGAATTTACAAAGTGAAGGAAAAACTTTTAGAGAAATGAGAAATGATGACACACAATGTAGGGGTAACTATGCCTCTTAGATATTAATCACAGCAGCTTTTTTTTATATCTACATGCCATAATTTGTAAAATTCTGATGAGTTTACTGGTTTGTCTTGACAATTGAAAATGGTTTATCTGCATACTTTGACTGCTGGAGGTCATCAACCAGAAGCAAGTGCAAGTATGTTGATTTTTACATTAATAGGAGATTGTAAAAGTATTTTGTCATTGCTTTTTTTTTTTTTTAAATTGGATGGGATTCCTTAATAAAGCGCGTATGTCAAAAATAAAGCCACTTTCCTCCCACTTTTTTTTATTGACTCATGTAATATATTGAACATTTCTAAACATTATACAAATTAAAGCTACAAGCAGCATTGAATGAGCCTTCGCACGCAGTCGAGATATGCGACCAGTAGTAGTTGTGTCTAACGTAGAGGACACAGAGCCGGGGTGGCCGAGCAGTTCAACATGAACAGGCCAAAAGCCTCACATCAAAGCAAAGAGTCACACACAGCAACATCATATATTGAACTTTTCTAAACGTCATACAAATAACTCTTGCGGCATCAGATAACATGTCTGCAGCAGATGTTTCTCCTGAAGTTTGTGGTTCTGATGAAATCTCGGAGGAATTCTGTTTCATAACTTCAGATTTTGCTTTGATAGTGATTTAATACATGATAATGTTTGTACTTTTACAGCTTAGTGGACTTGAAGTAAATGTTTTATTTATATATATTGATGGACACTGTTCCTTTTATACATCTATTTTTCCACTTAATTAACATTTCCAAGTATGTTTTACCTTCATTTGCAAGGCTTTGTCATCCTTCCTCATAGTTTTGTTTATTTATATTTCATCTTTATCTTTTTCTTTTTTATCTTATTATTATTTTTTAATTCTTGTATTTATATATTTCAATTTTAAACCTCATGTTTAAATTGGTTGAGGCCTTTAACAAATAAAGCAAATATTAAGAAAACAAAATCCTTTGTTGCTCTGCATTCCCTCTGAATGATTGCAGCATTTACATAATTGTTTCTTTCCTGTGAGCAAAGTACGATAGTTAATCTGTTGAGTAACGTTTTTTTTAGAGACATTAAGTGCTAATTAATTATACAACTCCGGGTTGTATATTCCATTATATGTTTACTAATCCGTTTATAACTCTCTGAGTTAAAAATTATTAGTATAAATCATATCCTGAACCAGATATCTGGCTCCTGAATTCACGGGACCTCCCTTGTTATTCTCATACTGTATATGGTTCTCCCTTGTGAACCTGTTGGCTCAAGCGTCTGATTCTTCTGTACTGCCTTCAACAAAACCCAAAACAAAACCCAAACCTAAAATAAAAATAGACCCCAGGGTCCTTCACAATTTCTACGAAAAGGTGAAATGTGCTAATTAGAGAAGGCAAGGAGATCAAGAAAACGAGCATCACTACCAACTCATTTTACCATGAGACACCTTTAACTTTTAAAATTATTATAACTGCAAAGACAGCCGACATTTCATGTTTCATTTAGCATTATATTACACCACTGACTGTTTTGTTCTCATTCCAGGTCAGATATTTTTTCACATATACGGCTCACACTGTCGGTGTGACTTTTTCTTTGATTTGTATCCCTGTTTGACCCTCAGAGGCATCATAAGAGGAACCTGAAAGCTCCCCCCTCCCACAGTCTGGGAAGAGGGCCAATGCATCTGGTTGCTTGCTATCTGATGCCGAAGTCCAATCTCCCCTCCATCCCTGCAACAACTAACACAAAAGCAAATATTATTTTTTTAGATGTGAAGCATATGGCTAAACACTAGACTTGTGAACATAAATATCTGGGAGGGAAGGAGGATAGAGGATGGTGTCTTAGTCACTGAGCTCTGGGTGGGACACCTTGCAAAATCTTCCAAGTTTCTGCGCAAACTAATGAAGAATGGTGGTGTTTAATCTTTTTCCCTTGTAACTGCATGACCTGTGGTTGCATATAAATAGCCTCATTAGTATTTTATATGGTCATTGGAGTCTTAATCCCCCCTTATCTATTCTTCGCGGTGAACTGAGGAGCTGAATCCAGGAAACTTTCTCATTTTAGAGCTATAATTTGCTACTGTGGATCTTATCTGCTAAGACGTTAGTTTAAGGAGTTCGAGTTAATATGAGGTTCAGCAGAAAGCTGCTAAATGGTTACTCTGACACGGTCATACTCATGGATCAATCCCCATTCCTTAAATTCCTCAAGGTTGTAAGGTCCTTGTGAAGGAATGTGGAGGACGATTAATTCAGTTTCAACATGATTTTCATAGAAAGCAGAGGAGGGCAATACTAATTTTTTTGAAGGGCTGCATCTTAATCCCAGTAGTCGGTAATAATAATAACAGTAATCAATCTGTGACAAAATCCATTATTTTGCAGATAGCTGCTGCACAAGTGCATATTGCGTTGTGCGTTTTTGCTAAACTCTCTCTCAACTTTCACCTCCTGCAATCATAAGGATTATCAAGGCATGTGGTGTCAGGCAGTGAATCTCTCACACTTGAAAGCTTCTAAGAGAAAACATTAAAGAGAGATAACAACAGTGAGTGAAACAACCCTCCGACAGGATGCATGCTCACCATAAAACATTTCAATGATTGATGAAAAATCCTCAGAAACACCTGTAGTGATACAAACAGTGCAAACTCTCTCACGCCTCGTGTCGGAGTGAAGAGGAACGTTTTAAAGGTCTGACAGCCGCTGATGGAGTCACTCTGCTGTGGGTTGCCTGGCATTCAAAACATGATCTGCTCCACGGGAGGGAGCCCTTTGAGTGCCAAAGATGTCTGAATGATGGATTATAGTGTTTATCCTTTGCCGCTACAATTTGATAAGTAGGATTTTAAAAAAAAAGCATGCACATGCAGATATACGACTGACTGCGTTTCTTTGGAAAGAAACTTGTGAAGTCAATGAGATCATTCGAATTTGGCATCAACTGCATTCTGAGGGAGGATAAACCCACAGTCTGGACTCCTGCTCGAGGTGGTCGAGATAGATACGTTTGCAGCTCTCTGTGACAGAAAAGCATCCGTGAGTCTTGTGATTCCAGCAGGTGCACTTATATTACTGAGGGGAAAATGCAAATTTGACCTTTTCAACAGGGAACTAAGTGAAAGAAATGAGGATAAAATGAATAAAAAGTCTCAAAATAGGAGTAAGATGCTCTGCTTCATTTGTGAGTCATGTAACTGCAACTTATTCCTTTTTATTATACACACAATGAATCCCCTTTGGCCCTTCCCCATTATTATTTTCTGTAAGAAATGTTTAAATATCCTCCAAATTCTGGAAACAGGTGGCAAAAAGAAAAACCTAAGAAAAAAGAAATTTACCTGACCAGTATGGCCACCCCGACATCATCACAGGTCTGGTAGACTTTGGCCCACGAGTCCTGGATCAGCAGCCTCTCCTTGTCAGTCAGAGGGCTTGGTCGCTCCAGGTGGTCCAGCTCTCCCTCTCCCTGCATCTTCTCCATCTGGGAACACAGTTGTGTAGAGCTGAGCACGTGCAGCAAGCAGGGCTTTACTGAGAATACCCCCTCTCTCAAAATAAACACTGTGTTTCTACCTTTTCTTCTTGTTTATGTCTCTTTCTTGGCAAGAGCGGAAGAAAATCCCTCCTCTCCCCTTTCTTTCCAAGGAGAATCTTCGCTCTTCCACCTCTGAATCTCAGCTGAGCGAGAGTGTGAGTGGAGACCAGGCAGAAAAAAAACACAAGAAACACACGCAGCGAACGAGGAGGAGCCTCTGTACTCTCTCTTTTATTCTCTCCCTTCCCTCCCTCTCTCTCTCTCTCTCTCTCTCCCACTCCCACCTCACCTTTGTAGGTGGTGTTAATAAAAACAGGATGAAATGAGGAAGCAATGTGCAATTTTTAGCATTACTGCAAGGTAAGATGCCATTAAAATAAGATGAAGGAGCACACTCTGACCTTTTTCCTCCATCGTCAACATCCAAGACCATACAGGAGATAAGCCTGTAATGACACTGAATTTATATGTTTTTGAATTTTTTATCAAGCAGTTGCAGAAGCAAAAACATTCACTCAACCAAATTCCATCAGAAATAGGGCAACCTCTGTCTAACAAGAACCATGTTATATCAGCACAATTAGGGCCATTATTTGCACACACCCTTTAGCAAACCACACAGCTCAGAGTGCAAATTATCAAATGCACACAGTTTTTTTCCCCTTTGTTGTGGCGTGAGTTATCAGTGGGAATTCGTATCTCGCTTGTGTTGTCACAGCTTAACACCTGACTATGCTTTTGTTTAAGTTTCATATTGGGCTGCATGAACAGGGCCAATCAGCCAGAAATCTGCGGAGGACAGAAAACATGGGAGCAGTGAAAATACTTCAGATATTGCAGCAAAAGATAAGATTGAGAGGATATTTGCAGCCTTACCAGGGAGTTGCAATGTTGAGCAGGTGCCAACAACGTGCGAACACGTGTTAAACATTTACAGGGTTCTTCAAAATTATCAAGCTGGTAAAAAAAAAACAAAAACTGGGCCTCAGGTGCACATGTCACATATTTCCAGAATTGCTATGTCACCAATATTTTAGAAAATAACCTTTGCAGGCAGTTTTACGATCCTTTTCAACAGCAGAACAGCCCAATTATGGTCAATAGAATCACCGAACATTTGAACTGCGGTTAAAAAGGAAACTATTCAAGTCTGAGTTTATCCTGATTAATAACAAGAAGATCAGAGTTCATGTGCAAAACTCCTCATGGAGTTTTTTTTATTATCCAGCTGATCTGGGATCAGACAGGTAGGGTCCTATTTGGTAGTAGTGGATCAGAAAAACATGTTAACTTGGTCAGTGACTGTAGATCAGCATGCTCTGCCCATACTGATTTATGAGTATCAGTATGAGGAAACCATTTTGCAGTAATTTATGATCATTTCTCACGTCCACACCCATACTTACAAATCAGACTGTGGTACATGTGAACCATGTTATATCTTTAACCTGCTCTCAGATGTACAAAGATCGTGTGGTCTTATTATGATCCATCTATTAACATGCACGTCTGTTCAGCAGATCAAGGGCTAATGAGGGACGACATCTAGTGGACACTTGGAGTAACACTGCTAGTCAGAAATGCAGTTTTGGGGATGAATAACATGTGGAGGGATTATTTATAGGAAAAATCAATAACTAATTTCAATAATCAGATCTGTCAATATAATTAGTCTGTCAAAAAAAACGGGCAAATGTCACACACACAACTGGGGGCCTTTTATTTATTTTTTTCCTAATTACTGAATACACCAGTTAAGATGATTTTTATCGCATTTAATTACTGATGCTTGAAATGTTATTAATCCATGAATCTAACATGATCGTTTTATTTTTATTCTATCACTATGCTAATGCTAATTACTTAGGCCTAATAAACATTTCACAGATGCCATAGGCATATAAGATAAGATGATTTCCATGACTAAAAGATAAAAAACACAAAGAAAGAAAGAAGGAAAGAAAGAAAGCTTCTCATATAAATTGAGGTCTTTTAAAAGAGTTAGCCTATGTGGAGATTTATCATCTAATGAATTGCATAATTACTACTGAGTGCACTATGTAGTCTAATGAATGAAAGGAACTGTGAATCTTCTGTAAAATCCTTTGACCACAGCATACGTTTGTTCATGCCAATAAAGCTATTTGAATTTGAATTGGAGTTCACGTTGGCACAACTGTGTAAATTTAGATGTAAGAGCAACAGAAGGATTTGGGTCAACAAACTACGCATTAAATTAAGCCTACCCATGACAAAACGGAAAGAAATCTTTACATCTTCCTGAACACAATTAAGGAAATCAAAGTAAAAAAAAATAAAAATAAAAAAATAACACCCAGCCGTGATCCACAATCAAAACATATGTTTCGCAAAGCGCAGCTGTCAGGATTGACCCAGAGCGGACGCCGTAGCCCTGAGTGCAGACAGTTTTAAGTGACTTGAATCAACCGTTAGTCCGCAAACATTGGATATAATCAGTAGAATAAAGTCAATAATTAATGTTTATGCTGTAGCTTTGCTTCAGCTAACTTTACATCGCACTCCCAGCGTCACTTCATGTAGTTAGCTCAGCTAGCAGGCTAGCGCGCGTTAGGTAGCTAACTAGCTGGTTAGCTTAAAAAAAAAAAAAAAAAAGACGTCATAAGGGGAAAGTCGGAAGCGAACGCGGTGGTCAGTTGAAACGGTGCCGCCGCTGTCAGGGTCCGTGAGATAAAAAACCACCAGCAGTGCCGCAATGAATGTCGCTAAAAGTGGCTATCGCGTCTTTTCCGCAAACTCCTCCGCCGCATGCACAGAATTGGCAAAGAAGATAACTGAGTAAGCGCTGCTGCGTTTTCTGTTTCTTTCTCAAATCCTCACTGCTGTTCGTGTTATAAATAACTTAACGTGTTATTCTCATACACAAGGCCGAGACACGTACGCATATGAATACATGTAGCTGCAGCATGTTAGAAGATCTAACGTTAGCGACCTTTTTTAGGTTGAGAATTAAGGTCGATAACAGATAATATTCGATGTATGGTTGTTGTGTAACGTGTTGTGTGGGATTGAACACTGAGGAATGCTTCCAGCTGTTTGTGCCAGCCAGAGTCTGTCTTTTCATGAATGGGTGGATAATTTAAATGGCTTTCTGTAGCGCTAAGTATCTCACGTTTGTTTGTGTGTGACAGAGAAATCTGACTGTCAACGTACATCTAATTATTGACTACACTCGAGCTGTAATGTTGAAATGCTTTTGTTTCGCAGGCGGCTAGGAGTTGAATTGGGCAAGTCGGTGGTCTTTCAGGAGTCCAACAGAGGTGAGAAAAATATTATGGCTTTATATAAATAAAAATATTCCTGTATGCACCTCGACAAGGCTGATATGATACCAATTCTTTGAAGCAGGAAATCAGAATCAGAAATACTTTGTTCATCCCCAGGGCGAGACTGTTACAGACACAGTTGTTTCAATTCTTGAATAGAAATATAGGAAGATAAAGCTGGAAAAAATTAAAAAAAGGCCTATGATATAAAAAATATATAAAATATATGTACATGCAGTGGCTGGTAATATAATAAAGAAGTCATAAGAAAAAGCTTACAATCAGCCATATACTAAAATTTAGAAATGCACTCAGTTATACACAGCAGGTCTTTACTCAAGTGCAATATGGTTTAACTCATTTATTTTCTATATTACTGTGAAATGTAAAGGTCTGTCAGGTTTGTTATTGAGCTGTTTTTTACATGCTGTATGAATGTTAGTGTTGATGATTAGCAGTGTGATAGGTGCAGGAAGCCTTTTGCTAAATTTTGTCATTATGCTCCCCCCTTTTTTTCCGTAATAGAAACTAGAGTGGATGTGAAAGAATCCGTTCGGGGACAAACTATCTTCATCATTCAGACAATACCAAGGTAAGTAATAAAAAGGCGTGGACTTCTAACATGTTTCCATTTTCACACATGCAAGTCAGGTCTTGTTCTCACTTGCTGAGGTTTACGTGCCCTTCGTTGCTCTGTTTTCATAAAACCAGAGATGTAAACACGGCCATCATGGAGCTGCTGGTTATGGCCTACGCCCTCAAGACGTCCTGTGCGAAGAACATCATTGGAGTCATTCCTTACTTCCCCTACAGCAAACAGTGCAAGATGAGAAAGAGGGGCTCAATAGTGAGCAAGCTGTTAGCTTCAATGTTAGCTAAAGCAGGTAAAGAGAGCAAGTTTAATGTCAGCCTGTGATTTGTCAAGTCCCTTTATCTCTCATAAACATGTTCCTACAGAAAAATTAATCCAATTGTTGACAGTGAACTATCCCTCTTACTTTGTACCCTAAGGATTAACACACATCATCACAATGGACTTGCATCAGAAGGAGATCCAGGGCTTCTTCAGCTTTCCAGTGGACAACTTGCGCGCGTCCCCTTTCTTGATTCAGTACATCCAAGAAGAGGTGATGAATGACGGATGTCTACCGTGTGTCTTTAAGTGTTGGTAACCTAACATGTAGACCGGATCAATCACTTAGTCTGATATATAAAACACTGACTTCTGTTTTTCTTTGTTCTGCCAGATTCCTGATTACAGAAATGCTATCATTGTGGCAAAGTCTCCATCAGCAGCCAAGAGGTAACTAATGCTTAAAAAAAACTAATTTCCTCTCTGCTAGTTTACCCTTTCTGTTAAGAATGTTATGTTAAAAAAAAAAAAAATGTTTGGATGGTAATGAAAAAAACTT
>JAQLOL010000009.1:16191565-16208799 GCA_029783665.1 Naso thynnoides | reverse complement strand
TAACCTTTAATAGCCTTTTGTGTTTTTCCCTCCTTGATTGGAGTGGTTTTATTTTGTATAAGTTTTATAGCTCTATGCAGCCTAGTAATCTTTCATAGCCTATTGATTTCTGCTTGGAGAACCTTTTATCAATAAATATCCCTTGCCTTGAACCCTGCGTCTGTGTCCTGTGTCCGAGCCTGGTCCTGAGACAGACTTTTGTTTAAACACATGGTGCCCCATTGAAGGAAAGCAACGTCCTCTGGGGTCCCTCATTTTTTAATTTAACTAGCAAGAAATGCAGAGTTCAATGACATTTGGATTTGCTGGGACGAGTTCAGATTCATACTAACCACCGTTATGCAAGACTTGGATCCAGTCACATGTGAGTCTTACTCCAGGTGGGCCTCATTTACACCTGGTATTACCTGATGTGACCTGTGAGCCTTTAACTTCAGAATGCATTCTTGTTATATAAGATTGTGCCCACATTGTGATCTGATCTCAGTGTGCACACTGGCTAGGTTGGGCTAGCAGACACGTCAAGGAAGAAAATACAAGGCAAGATCTGCTAACCAAAGATGCACCTAAACTTGGCCTGGTAGCCTCCCCTCCTCTCCCCTGCTTGCATGTGCTCACATTGCTTCAGCCTGATCTGGCCTGAGTATGATTACATGTTCACTGAGCTTCACTGAACCGCCTGATTTATGGAGTGCATCTCCTACTTTAAAATACCTTTAAAAAAATAAATAAATAAAAATCTTGTCCCGAAATTGCTCAATTGTCCTTTAGTATCTATGATCAAGACAGGTGCAGATTTTTCCAAAATTCTTTATCCACTTGACTTTGTGTGCTGTCATCTGCCCAAATTTCAAACTCTAAACGAATTGTCACATTGTCATTGCTACTTGGCTACCTGTAGCTTTTGTCAGGCTTGCTTGAGTTGAACATGAAGATCTAGAGAGGTGACCTTTTAACCTCTCACCTTAAAATGAGGTCTTGCTGATCCAATCACATTTAAGCTGACGTCAGACTCCATGATACGAGCCAGATAACAGCCTGACTGGGAAGACGTGTGGTGTTAGGTAGGCTCGGAAAAGATCTATCATCATGCTTGACAATTGATCGTTTCATCTCGCATAGTGTGTCATGATGGATGACCAGCGCTGCATGTAGGACACCTCATGACAGAAAGACTAGCATGCCTGATTTTTTGTTTACCTCCACGATGGCTTGTCAGCAGTAGTAGTAGTAATCAGTGAATACTTCCTTGCCGTTGACATCAGACGTCATGAACCGCAAACAATGACTGATCAGGGAAGAACATGTAGTCTGTCATGTCTCTCAGCCACGACACAAGAATTTATGACTCTACCATTGCCTAATCTTACACAGTGAACATTTTAACAGACAAATATATCTTGTAATCTGACCCCGGCATTAGGTTCAAAATGCTCTGCCTGCATTTACACATTAGCATGCCATAGCTTGTTGTAGAGAAAACTGAACATAGGTCGACCCAGAGAAGTAATATCCTGTAACCTTAAACCCTGACACCTCTAGAGTCTCACATAAATGAACTTGCTGAGCAAAGATCCATGGATAGTTTAAACAGGAGCGTTAGAAGCAGTGCTGATAATAACATACAAAAGCAAAAAATGTCAGCTCGTGTTATACATTATATTTTAAGGCATTTTTACTTTTAAACAATAAGCAAAATTAAACAGGACACCTTGAATTTTTAAGTGACAACCCAGAATACAACATAAAAATTACTATGGAGATGAGTCAATACCTCTTTGGACTTAGCAATAAATGTTACAGTTATGAAGAAGCTCAAAGGTGACATGAGGCTGATGAGGTTTAAAATAGTAAACTCTCATGACCTGTTCAGTGCAAGAACTTTGCTGTTAGAGACCAGCACATATCCTAAGACAAAACTTAAAAAAATACCCAGAGGAGAAAAACATTTTTCATTGAAGAAAAATAGGCAAGAATAGGCAGATGAACTGCAAACAAGTTTATGAAGGCAAGCATGTGTGAAAAAGTATAGCCTTGAAACGATTTGGCAACAACAGCCGAAAAATACCCACTAACTCACAGACAGTAATTAGAGATGTGGAGCTGCTGGGATGCCAGGCAGGTTGTCAGGGTGGATAAATGATGAGCCGCAGGTGTGCAAGACGATGAGCGCACTGAGGACTGTCAGTACACGATGTGACTCGTGCGTGCACAAAGACATCTGCCATCTTGGACAGCTAGCCACAGCTACACCACTTAGACAATCACATGTGGTTACTAATGCTAAAGTTAAATGTTACTGATTAAATTTCTACTTTTCACAACTTTATATTTAGGTTAGGATTATACGTTGAATGATCAGCAAAGGCATGGACTGTTGTAAACTGAACGTTATCTGTCAATGAGTAATTTATTTGCCAGTTATTTTAGCTGGACTACTGTTATTGGCTAATGTTATGCAAACGTCTTTGCTCAGTGCTTGCAAACTAGCCACCACAACTTGAGATTGTAAAACAGGCCATCACTAGTACAAGGGCTGGCTGGCATTAGCCACACTGCAACTATGATTTAGTTTCAAAACATTAAATGTGATTAAGACCGTCAATTCAGATCGTGACTTGAAACTCATTTCTGCAGGTGGTGTAGCCGTAGCTAGCTGTCCAAAAAGATGAACATTATCGCACATGTGCGACTCAATTTCAAGTGGTGGCGGCTAGTTTGCAAGCAAAAGCAAAATGTTAGCCACTAACAGTAGTCCAGCTAAAATAACTGGCAAATAAATTACTCATCAACAGATAATGTTCAGTTTATGACAATCTATGGCTTTGCTGCTCATTCATCGGTAATCCTAGAAGAAATTTAATCAGTAACATTTAACATTAGCATTTAGTAACCACGTGTGATTTGTCCAAGTGGTGTAGCTGTAGCTAGCTGTCCAAGATGGCAGACGTCTTTGGGCATGCTTGAGTCACATCGTGTACTGACCCCTGCTGGACAGGTGAGGAATGGCTGGACAAGCACAACTCAAGTCAGACAAAGACAGACAGAGATTAAAAGAGGTATGAGAAGCACTGTTTTCTTTTTCCTCAAGCAAACAAAACAAACAAAAGTTACCGACTATTTGTCTAGATATGTGTGAGAGTTGAAAACAGAGCACAGTGTCCAATGTAGGGTTTTTGCCAGTCTGCTTCCTTCAGACAGACCAGAGATTGGCAAACAGTCTACGATGGAAGTAGAAGAGTGATAATCTCTGAAAACTCCAAGAAAAGTTTGCTTTAATGTCTTCTGATCTTATTTGTGCAAAAGAACTGATGAGAACAGTCTGTCTGGCAGCACTAGTCTGAAACTGATTTGTATTTGCATTGTGCAGCACAGCATGAAGGCTGGAAAAAAACGCAGGTGCAGTCTCACAAAAGCTACATTTTTCAGCGTTCTTTTCATTTTGTCTGACTTCTTTTGGAAAGTTCACGGTGACTGCAGGTTTTACTTCACATACGCAAACACCTGAGCATATCAGTACACAATCAAACAAAGCTGTCTGCCTTCCTAGTTAAATATGATGTGTATAAATCATATTGAGACACTGTTTGCAGCACAGACACCTTTAATCTTCCTATATTATTTGCTTAGCTTTGAGATTAAACACTGTGATGGCAGTTAAACATGCTTTAAAGAAGTCAGCATGCAGAGACTTTGAGGATGTCCTAATGTTTAAATTAAGAGTTTCAGTAGTTGTGTTTTTAACCACAAGGATAATAGTATGTCTTCATTAATGAGGACACTTCAAGTTCCTTTTGGAAAGTGGAATACTATGGATATCTCTCTGAAGCATTCCGTCCTCACAAAACTGATCAAGTAGCAGCCTCAGGCTGAATACGCCAGCACACTGCTTGTGTGTTTTATAGTTGGTGTAATGCTCCTCTATCTAACTATAATTAATATTTCATGAGCTTGCAATGTGTTGTATTATTTAAAATCATTAAGTGCAATGCAGCCTATTAGTACAGCTGTCAGATAAATATAGTACAGTACTCTTACAAAGTGCATATGTAGCCTAGATGTGAATTTACTAGACTATAAAAATGTGGATCCAACCTTTAATTTCAGCGCATATTACCATAAGTTTGTTTCTTAAATATTTCTTTGTCCAAGTCCCCCACAGAGCTTTAGCATATCACCAAATAAGTCATTTAAAAATATTATTTTCATCTGTTTACACATTAAAACCTTACTGTAATTCTCTCTTAACATATTAAGTACAACTATGATTATGGACTATATTAACCAGTATAAAGCGTTTTTCTAGTCATTCAACGACTCAGAGATTTTACAACACAACTGAGCATTCACTCACACACACACACACACACACACACACACACACACACACACACACACACACACACACTAATCGCAAGGTACAAAGAGCCAACTAGGAACTCACCAGTGGCACAGCCATCTGGAACAATTTGGGGTTCAGCGAAAGACATTTGTAGACCAGAGGAGCCAGGGATTGCACCACTGATCTTCTGATTGGTAGAGGACCCTCTCTATCCTATTAAGTTACAGCCGCCCTAAACAACGGCCTTTAAAAAGTGATAACACGAGGCTAGCAGTCAGCCAAAACTCCCCTGAAACTTTAGCAAGGACTTCCTGAAAAGTAAATGTATCCTGCTTTAGTTTCCTTTACACACACTTTTGATGTGTGTGTATTTTCACAAACCTCAGAGCAAGTGAAAGTGTGAACTGACAACTGTGTTTGCAAGTCCCACGTTTTGACAGATGTAGCTCTTTTCATGCAGTTTGCATGAAAGTGACAAAGAAAGTCTTTCACACACTGTCGCTCACATGGGATGCTTACAGGGAAACTTGCTGAGAAACAGTTTTGATTGAATACTACATTCTAAATATTAATCAAAGCTTGCCAGCATATATTTTATCAAACTGTTTTTTAAAGTGTTAGAGCCTCTGTCGAGGAAGTAAATGTACGAAACAGACTTGACCATAAAGGTTCATAAATAGATCTGCAGGATGGTGAGGTTTGTAGAATGTCAGTCACACACATCATTTAGTTGCTATGACACACACAGTCATTAAGATTTTAATGGATCTGGATCTTGATGGAGCTGTTTAAACGAACATTATGACTATGGTTGTTTTGGCTCCAATATTAGTTCATTACAGGGGTCGGCATCACTCTCAGTTACATTAATGGCTGCTATGGACAATTCTGGTCTATTTATGGTGATTTATTGGCAAGTTACTTGTAAAAAGTTCCTCTGTGAGAAACAAATCGTCATGTGATTTTGTTGAATGTGACAAATTGGTGAGATGAAAATAAAGAATTCAGTAAGTCCATGCCAAAGATCAGTATGACGATGAAAGAATGGCTCAAGCTTGTGTCTTTACATGTTGAATCACGCCATTTGACAGCTGTATGGTGAAAAGTAAAAGCGCAATTTAAATTGGCAGACAGAGTTAGTAGGCTAATCTTGTTTAATTCATCTCAGTTTAGCCTTCATTGGGTTAAAATGTAGGCCAATTAAATAACAATACCCAGAATACGTGTTTTACGAAATTAAACGAATGGTAACAAACTTTTCTTTTTGCTTAAGTTACAATAAATAGTCATGTTGCTGAGACTGCTAAATAAAAAAGTACAGCAGCTTAGCATAAACAACAATCTGAGATGTAAAAGAATGGTAGAAACTTAACGCATCAGATTTGCCACAACTGCCTTGCTAGGTGCTACGTGGACACACTGTGGGATATAATAAAAAAAAGAAATGATCAGAAATTATTTTATAATCTGGTTTAACATCAGCAGTTATCCACACATTGAACCAGCTGTAACACCTGAACCAGCTTGTTAACAGGTGAGCACAGTGGTTGAAAAGGTTAGCATTAACCATTAGCTAAAAGCAGACAGCTAAAATAACATAAGTGGCGAAGAAACAGTTGAGCTAAAAAGGCTAAATGGTTAATCTGGCAAGTTGGCTAGCATTTAAAATGGTTAGCTTACAGAAATGACTAGCCTAAATGTTGAAATAGCTAAGCTAGCTGAAAGTCATACAAAAATGCCTAAATTAGATATGATAAAATAAATGAATATAAGGACGAGGTACAGTGGTTAGCTGAAAATAATGGATAAATGGTTAAAATTTTTAGCTAAAGGAAATGGATTTAAATGTACAACTCATGCTAGCAAGGCAGTACTAACGTTAGCCATAAAAAACTTGACAAGCTGATGTAACAGTGACAATTAAGTTGTATGAAAATATATATGTCAATAGTCTAAAATAACATCCAGTTCAAAAGAATCAACAGAGTAGCTGGAACGAAAAGCATTACTTGAGTTCATCTTGTAAAGGACTTTGACAGTATTTCGGAAAACATTAGTCGCCACCACAACATCAATTCCCACATATTATAATGTTGACAGAGTTATGCCATATTTTTACTGTTAGTCTTATATCCAGCCAAACAAGATTTATGTTTTCATGCTGTTTAAGTGCTGTTTTCAGTAGTCATATCTATTTTTTACTGCAGCTGGTGTGATCCCAATGCAGCCCTAGTTTCTACTGAGATTATAACTACAATGCTCATTGCATTTGATTTTCTTCCCATTTTGTAAGACACAAGCCACATTTTCTACTTCTACATGTCCCAGATGTATATTTCCCTGTTAAATACAAATATTGTATTTAGCATAAAGGCAATACTTTTAAGAGTTCTTTGTCCTTGGGCGTCTGCTGCTGTGAATCAAGTTAAGCAGAGGGAGTCCAAATTAAACAGTGGGAGGGAGAGAGAAAATCCAGTGTAAGTAGACAGGCCTATTCGAGAGACAAGTAGACAGATGTAGAGAAAGACAGAGACACCAAAACAGTGAAGCAGTGTATGTCACCAGGATAAATGTTGCAGATAATGGAGTGGTGGTGTGCAGGTCAACATGAAGGAGGACACGATTGCTACCAAAAAGAGGAAAAAATATGAAATGGCAAAGACGAATTGCTCAAAAAATAAAGGAAAGTAACAGAAAAAGAGGACATCAAAGAGAAAAGAAAAAAGTTTGAGTAGTTTTCTGACAGAGTGCAGCTGGTGGTTGTGGTCAAACTTTTTACTTGTCATCTAGATTGATCTTATAGAGGGGAGGGGACAGCTTATTTTAGATTCAACACATGCCTGTCTCTGATGGTTTTGGTCATTTGTGCAGCCTAAGCTCGATGATGCCTTTGAATAAATACACACACACACACACACACACACACGGTCTTCTTGTTAAGGTTTCTGTCATTCAGTCTGGTAATGAAGCCCTGCAGCAGTGACAGGAAGTCCAGCCGTATTGTCACTTGAAAGTGAATGTGATCTGACCAGCGGGGAAATTTAGATCTCAGCCCTTCTAATGTCAGCAGAGCCGGTCTCTCGGTAGCAAGCAACGGCAGCAACAGGCAGAAGCGAGGCTCAACACAGTGAGAGTGAAAGTAGTTGTCATGGCAACAAAGGATGCTGCCTGTTGCTGTCCATTAGGCCGACACAGGATGTGACTATTTATTTTTGTTATTTTGTGCTCACTCTTCCATTAATGACTAATGGGAGTTTACCTCAGGTCAAATCCAGCCTTTTTTTTTTTTTTTTTTTTTTTTTTTTGCTCTCATTGGCTTTTGTGAAAATGACACAGGCAAAACAGACTGAGGGAATATGAGTGTCCAGATTTAATTAAGTTGCTCCAAAAGCGAACCACTGTGCTGTGCCTTCAATTTCATCATGAACACTTTTTAATAACACAACTAAATATCCCTTTTAATTGGCGTGAATTGTTCAGTAGTTAATTGAATAATAATTATGAGTCAACATTTTACATTGACAGGAAGTTATCACCAAATCATTTAAATGGATCGGGCAGACTGGTTATCGTTGTTATTCTATTATCGAGTAAAGCCTAGAGATGTATTTCCTAATGAAATATCACACGGTGACCTTTGAAGTTCCTCACAGAGTTGTTGTATTCATTGCTGTCAGTGTATTCTATCTTTGGCCGCGGGGTGTCGCTGCCGAGCTGCGGTCAGTCCGCAGGTTCCCAGTCGGAGCTGTCCACGGTGCTGAAACGTGTCCTGACAGCTCAAAGGACATTATTGACAACATGACGTTTAAAAGTTGAGCCAGATGATGATTTACATTATTATTTTTTTTAAACTATTACATTAACTTAATAGATTATATTGATTTATTAGGCTATGTGTAGGGATCTGTTTTGCTGAGGTAATCTGCCATTGTATGAGATTAATGCAATTTCAGACCAGTGGTGTCGTGATGAAATGTTAATCATCTAGTGCTGAGAAGGAAACACTTAGGCTACATTAATATGATTTGTTTTTCCAATAACATTTCAAACGTATAGTAGTTTGGGAGGCGTTTGTGTTTATTGCCGTTTTTCATCCATGGGTCTGCTTTGAAGAATGAAGGTATAAATTTCAATTTCGTCTTCCATCTGAGCCGTTAGATGGCGCTGTCAGTAAACAAGCCACAGTCATGGGCTGCTCATGCAGAGAGTCAGTCAGTTTCAAGGAATTCATGGAACTCAGCGGTCCTGCGTCCCTGCGCTCGTTGTTGGTGTGTTTTCTGAACTTTGAACAGGGCTGCGATCGTGACTGATTAGAGGACAGTTGCGCAAGTTTCTGCTCCTGTTTAACTCCCAGCGGAGACCGCAGGCGCAGCGTCGGGCGAGCCGCTGCTGCAGGACGCACCGGCGGGATCCCCGCTGAAGTTGCTCACGCAGCACAACGCGGGCAGCTGTCGGCTCTGAGAAGTTGCCTCCTCTGATCGCTCGTCCAGTCCCCCTGCTCCGAAGTTATGCGTGTCACGCTGGTTTTCACACACACTCGCACGATGTTCAGGAGACTCGGCGCTTTGTACGTGTGCGGACAATGATCGCGACCAGCAGCGACCTTTCCATTATGGTGAGGAGATGTCTTCTCACTTTCAAACCGTTCAGGTAAGAACGTGAAACCTTTTCTTCTACAATCTGTTATTAAAAAATCATAGCACTAGTTTTCATTTCTTTGGTCAGTTTCATATATTGTAAAGGTTGTTTTTTTATTATTTGGCATCATGGAAAGGGGAAAAATCTAAAATGAAATGAAAGAAATTGGGGGAAAAAAATGCAAAAAATTCCATTTAACGCATAAAACGATGCCTCTACAAATTAGTGCTTTCTTAAAAACAGTTTTCTGTGTAGTTCTTGGCTTAATTAGAGCAGCGGTGCAGCTGTGCCGTAATTAACGTTTGCTCAACGCACCTTTAAGTTTCAGCGTCAGCAGCTGGAGATGATTGACAGCAGATCAAAAACTCATTAATTTAGCAAACTTACTCTGGCCACAAAGGCTGTGCACAAGCTCAGCTACTCATTTCCATCAAGAAATCGTTGCTCCCAGTGGTAGGTTCTGTGTCCAGGCCGGTATAGGCAGCGCGCCCTCTGAGGCGTAAAGTTCCCTGATGTTTTACAGCCTTCTGAGTGAATAGTGTGGTGTTACCACCTCATGCTCTGCCAGGCCTCCAGACTGGCTTTAACATGCCAATGAGCAACTCACTGGCACATATTGCACAGTTCGGTGGATGCCACACAGAGGTCTCCCCTGCAGAACCAGATACAATACAGCCCTGCGTGCTTCCCTGGTCATCAAATTCGTTTTTCACCATTACCTCTCCTACTGGACAGTAATGTGTCGCCATCAGGCTCTAGCTGATTGTCTGCAGCCTCTCTGCTGTCAGTTTTCTGTCTTGTGCAAATTTAAGAAAAGCAGGCTGTGGTGTACAAACATCCTCCCAACATAATCTCAGCAGGGCTCCGGGAACACGAGCCAGTTTGTGAGCTAATCCTCTGTTTTCAAAGCTGGAGAACTTGGGGAAACGTTCACTGCTCTCTCCAATGCAACCGCTCACCTCTATTGTTGTGCTTTTATTTTGGATGTGAGCTCACTGAGCACAGTGTGATGCAGAAAACCCGTCCATGTGATGGTTCATTTGTGTCCGACACACTGAAGCAGCTACACAATGCTTTTCTGCAGGTTCAACATTACTGAGCGAACCCTGTTAAATACATCCAAGCTCCACACAGCGTAATGAAGGACTGAGGCCCGACCCCGGGTGCAAGAAAATTTCCATATCCAATATATTGGCTGATACTTATGTCATTAGCTGAATGTGGCAAAGATGTGTAATGGAGGCAGGATGTCTAATATTTATTTGACTTTATTAAAAAAAATCAGTGCACTGAACAGTAAACACTTAATAGTTATTCAATAACAGACCACCATCTGCTGGACAAAATATGTAATTAAGCCATGTTCTGGGACCAAACAACAGTACCGTGGTTATATGTGCTGTCAAATAGACAACAATTTTCGCTCTATCACATTATCAGCTTGTGGAGACATTTTTGCATTTCCATTGTCTCCCTTAGCCAGACTTCTTTCCACACACACTCCACAGAAGGCGAAACGCCCCCTGGCAATGTAACGACCAATGAGGACACGTTAGGGGAAGTCTAATCCCCTCCCTGAGAATCGCTCAAAGTGGAGGCAATCCCAGACCGAGAGGAGTAAGTCCACCCCATGGATTGGATGGAGTCTCTGGTCTGGGCCAAAGCTACGTAATTACATCATTTTAAATCACTAATCCAAGCATTTTTTCCCAGCTTTAAAAGCAGTTTTATTATTGGACCCTGTCAGAAACCTTATATATCGATAGTGATATATCAGCGATAGGCTAATATCGGCTGATAATATCAGTAAACTGATACATCAGTCAGGCCTTACAAAGAACTTAGAATGATATCATCCCTGGACTCTTTTGCAAACACAGTTTTATATTTTCTTCTTCTTCTCTATTTTCCTACATCTGTTCTGTGAACTCTTTGCCCGTTTGTCTCGTGAGCTGTCTATGGAGCTAACCCTGACAAGCTCTTGTCACATAATCACCCCCTTGTTTGTCTCTCTCTCCGGCAGGATCTTTGTGGCGGGGATCGGCTTCTTCAGCCTGTGCTTTCTAATGACCTCTCTCGGGGGCCAGTTCTCAGCCAAGAGACCTGGAGATTCCCCCTTCACCCAGCGAGCAGAAGGTAAGCCTGCGATTGCATGTCATTGCTGCATGGTCGCCTGTGACTGGAGCGGCCGTGCCCTGCGCTGGTAATGAACAGGCAGGGAACATGCTGGGAGCTTCACGGGGCTTCCTTGATTGCCGCCAGCGGGCTGACAGACCTGCTCACTTTGCTCATCAGGAGTGCATCAGGGGGTACCGTCGCCCGGAGAAACTCCTCTCTTCTCTCATCTCCTCCTCAATCTTTTTTTTTTTTTTACACCTGCTTTCATCTCTGCTCAGTGCCCTGATAGCCTCCCTCTGACCTATATGAATTCATTTAGAGTAGTAGTTCTGGTGGATGAAAATGTTTGGTGGCTAAAGTGGTTGTACATTATTTTTCATATTCAGCCTCTTGGTGGTTTTGTTAATCATGGTTGTGTTAATGTTGGCAAGTACAGCAAACACATTAAATTTATCCTGTAGAAGATGTAGTGAAAAATGTTGGGGAGTAACTAGTTACATATAACGAAATTATGTAATTTAATTACAAAAAATGTAATTGTAGTCAGTTACAGTTACTGAGAGAATTTGTAATGTTAATGTTTACAAAGGGGTTTATATCTGAATGTTTTCTGTAAAAAGTTTAAGCCATATTTTGTTGCTTTGCATGTTTTTGCTGTGCACGGTGCCTTGTTTTGCCATTTCCAGTTATGCTATTTTTTGATTGGCTCTCTTATTTGGCTTTGCAGCGCCTCGTGTCTGCCATTAACACTGCCTGGTTTAAACATTTGAAAATGGTTAACAGTTGAAAACATTTGTTATAAATTTAGAAAGGTAATCAAAAAGTAAACATGTCTTAAATTACGTTACTTTGATAAAGTAATTGAAATAGTTTCATTACTTATTACATTTTAAATGGGGTAACTAGTAATCTGCAACCAAACCCAGGTTGTGCAAAAGTGAAAGTCCTGTTGTGATGCCAGTCGAGCAAAAAAAGTTGGATCAGTTCGCTGAAGTTGACAGCGAAGATTTAAATGTGAAAATAATAATAATGTGGTCATCATTTTTAAGATAAAACCAGCTGTACATATGTGGAATACGATGAAATTGTGGGACTTTTTGTCTTATCAGTATTTATTTATCACAAAGAACAAACCTGTCATGTTTCGGTTGAAAAAAAAAAAAGGTCTCTTTAAGGAGCAGCTGATTGGCAGCTTCCTTTTGGCAAATATGTTCTTGTTTCACAAAGTTCAAAATGGCTACGGAAATGTAGTGGCAGGCAACGCTGACCTCGCCCCCGCACTGATCAAATCAAAGCCAGACCAGAAAACAATCCAAACTTTAGCAGAGAGCCCATCCCTGAGAGAAGCCTGTTATCCTTCACAGCACGTCCTCTGTGTTTGCGATTTGTGCCTCTGCATATAAACCACTACAGCACTAGCCATTTGGGAGAGTCAGTGTTAGCTTTTGGACTGTTGTCTCACACCTTTTTTATCTCCGCCTGGCACAATGTTGACACTGCGTGTCATCTTTTGTGATGGGTACCAGCTGGCACGGTGAGAGGCGACGCTGCCATCTATCACAATCCATCCAAAGAAAACCGGTTATTTGCATTTTGAAAATATTCAGCTGATCTCAATTTATTTCAGTTAACAGTTACCAGCAATCAATTCATTTCTCTCGAATAAAGTCAGTCTTTGGACCCCCCACTGAAACGCATGCAGCAGGGTTGGGCATCTCGGATGTGAGGCCGATACAATAAGTATCTCAATACACTGTCAATATTCCGATGGA
Organism: Naso thynnoides; assembly: GCA_029783665.1. Lineage (NCBI taxonomy): Eukaryota > Metazoa > Chordata > Actinopteri > Acanthuriformes > Acanthuridae > Naso > Naso thynnoides. The sequence goes on along the minus strand of JAQLOL010000009.1, from coordinate 16,195,929 downwards.
TTTAAGATACATGCAGCAAGTGCAGATGCAATATAATTCACACCCTGATCATGATGCTGTGCGACTCAACACAATGATACATCACAGTGTGATTCAATACAATACGATGTGTTTGGACAATGCAAAGGAATGATTCTACACAATTCAATGAGTGTGATTATTTATTAATCAATGTTTTATCGATTAAAAGCTAAAATGAGCAGAAAAGCAGAAAAAAACAACAACTTTTAAACTAAATTACTCCGCTTTAAATGTTTTCTGAAGTGATGGAAATGAGAAGTGTACGTCTTTATTGATGTGTTAATAATAGGAGCCTACAGTAGGAATCTTTCTACTGATCCGTGCTGTATGGACCTGAGACTCACCTGTGCAGCAAGCCGAGTCTCACACAGTATATCCGCGACGCATGTTAACGTAACATCTAATGATCGAATAGATCTGACTTTACCGATGCGAGCATTCAACAACGGATGCATCTCAAATTCTTTCCAAAATTGCATCCATTCACAGCCGCTTTAGCGATGCACTTGCATCTTGCACACATCCACGTGCCGATACGAGTCGGTTAATTCTCCATCCCTAGCATGCAGCCTCGTTTTTATGTGTTGTGTAAGATGTCAAAACAATGTTTAAAGCTGGAGTAAGTAGTTTAGTTCAGGTGTCATCGGGCAAAGAATCCATAATAACCTTTTAGCTCTACGCGGTGCCTATCAGTGACAGGTGACATCACTACCAGCTGAAAAAACTGGTCTCTTGACAGGCTGAGTTGCAGGCGACACCAACGAGCTGAGTTGGACCATTTTGTCTTTTTGTGAATCTTTTTTAACTGACTCGAAGGCAACACCATGTAACTTTGACCGTGACCCACTGCTTCAAAAATGAAACCAAACAGTGCACATCAGTACATCGCACAAAACAGCAATTTAAGTGAAACTGGGCCATATTTTATGGAGAAAATGTCCACTAGTTTTCCCTCTGACGTCCTACGACTGCCTACTTGTAGCCTTTCATTTAGCAGAGCTGTCACCAACAACTACCCGCTGCTGCAGCTGCAGCTTCGCTCTGCAGGCAGCCTACGTCTTGCTTTCAGGAACCTCCATGAATCACAGAGTGGAGGCAGAGCAGTCGTAGGACATCAGAGAGAAACCCAAAGGACATTTCCTCTGTAAAATATGGCCCAGTTTCACTAGAACTGCTGTTTTGCTCAATGCACTACATGCATTAGTAAGTTTTGTTTTTCGAAGCAGTGGGTCGTGGTCAAAGTGACATTGTGTTGCTCTAAAGAGAGAGCGACAACACAAAATAAAATGCGAGTGGAGGAAAAACAGGGAGGGGAAGGTGCAGCAGAGTTGCCTCCTTAGGAGTCTCATGCTTCAGCTACCTTGATTTCCAGACATTGCCTACCACATCTTTAAATGGTTTTGAGTGACTCTTTACTGAACTGGATCATTAAAATCTTTAATATTGACTCACTCATCTCTCTCCTGCTCAGGAAAATCGGTGTAATTATGGTTGTAAGAATGTTGGTGTCATCATGGGAGTCACTTTCAGGGATTCCACCCATTTATATAATAGTTAACGCAGAGCTGGTTTGGGTAAAGGGGGAGAACGGGGGTGGGTGGTGGGGAACACGAGAGCTGTCTGATTAATTAACCACTCATAAGCTGCAGTCAAGGGAAGGCATCTGGCCTCTAGCTCATTAAACACTGCCTGCTAACCGGGGAGAGTCAGGCTATGCAAATCCTCGCCCTCCGTGTGTGTGCGTGTGTTTGTGTTTGTTAGGGAATGAGGATTAGCACGGGGAGTTGGTGTAACATGAATAAACTGTGATGAGCAGTTCAGTGGACCTTGATGGTACCTACTGTATTCATCCTGCCTCTGCTGCTGGACCCTGTGAGGAGCATATGCACGCATATACATGCAAATGTGCCTGCACCCTTTTTGTTAATCTTTATGTCAACGTGTGTGTGACATGAATTGATGCAGGAACCGAAAAAATGTCAGAAAAACAGTGGGGGCACCTTCATAGCCGCAGTGTTTTAAATCCGAAACAGTAAACAAAATGGCAGAGGCTGACGCTGAGAGCAAGCACAGCCTCGTTTATTGCTCGTCTTGTGAATGGCAACAATTGCCTGAAGTGCAAAAGGTGTGAAGAAAAATGTGTAATTATTGTCTCGCTACCTGCTGTTTCTCTCTCTTGCTTTTCAGTCTCCCTTTCTTTCTTTATTTTTAATGCTTCTCTGCAGCGCTGCCTCTCTTAAAAATCTTACCTCAGATGCACCAAGACTATTGTAACTGTTGTTCACATTTGTACAAACTCCTGATCTGACGGATTACAGATCCTATGCGTTGTGTGTAAAATTACTGTGTGTAGCGGCGGTGCACTCTCTGACCCTCCGGAATAGCACTCAGCTGCATGAGATACTCAGCTATAACCACATTTAAAATGCATGCATTGCCTTCATATGGCCATTTGAAGGTAAAGGAAGCTAATGATATGGAAAAGAAATAAGGGGGGGGGGGACACAGGGAGACCAGAGTGGGAAGCATTAAAGGCAGAGGCATTTGATCCTAGAAATCTTAAAGGCTCCAGTGGTGTACTGTAGCTTTCTAATAAACTCTTTGAAGACACACGGTGTCTTTTTACTACAGGGGTCTTAATGCAGCTTTGCCACAAAGGGGGAAATGGGCATCGGACGCTTTCAAGTTTAAACCCAGTCAGAGCAAGACTAAATGGTTCAGATGTTAATACGTTCTCCATTCCTGCCTCCAAGCTCCCGTACCTGATTTTAGTCGTCTTACCCCCATCTTCTAAGTGACGGAAAAATACATTTTGCTGCGGGCAAACAGAGTATTGAATCTCTCGCCGAAGGCAGATGATTTCTTAAACCTTTTCCCGTTGAAACCTGTAGATTACTCCTTTTTAGATCTATGAAGCTGACTGCATATTGCCGCAAAAAGTTAAACTGATTAAATGTTCAAGAAAAACCTGCGTTTCCCACAAAGTTTTAATCCATCACCGAGCAGAGCGCCATGTGTGCAGGTATCCCGTTGACTGTGATCCTTTCACAGACACTGAGGGAACTTTTTTATTTCACACCTCAGCAGTCCTCACCATCTGACGCATGAAAATAAATCTTACCTGACCGCCTCGCTCAGGTGTGAACCTCTGAACTCCATTTGAAATGAAAATGGGATAACGTATCTGCATGGCATCGAAGTGCTTGCTGGGGAATAGAATAAACTGACCTTTGCCATCTGATGGAACTTCATGCCTAGTTTGGAATAACTAGAAATAAACATGCAGCCGACTGGCTCGCTCTGCGTCTGACAAATAGAGAGGTGTGAATAATAAATGACTGCCCATTGTTCCCTCTGTCACAATCTCCTGTCACCTGGTGGAAAGAGCGGTGATTTTCTCTTGGATTGCGAGGCAGGTATGACGACCGAGGTCACGCTGATTGTTGTTTTAGCCGAGGCAGGAAGTGACACTCTGAATTTAGCTGAGACCATGTTTACTGCGTCTCAGATTGCTGGGTGGTTGATGGCTTTGTGGTGTGCAGCATGTTTTCTTCTGCTTTTAGTAAAATATATTTTTGATAGGAATATAAGATTGATTCCTCTTCTGTTTGGCATTTTTCTGTTTGGCGACTGAAATCACTGCTGCTTATTCGTCTTTCGTAGACTTGACTGGAAAAAAAAAATCTGCCCTGTGTGTGCATGTGTGTGTGTGCGTGTGTGTGTGTGTGTGTGTAGATGTGTTGATGCAGAACCATCACTTGATTAAATTGTTTCCTGGGGGAATCTGCTGGATATGAACTACAATAACTAGTTTTGATTGCGACTCTGTCTCTAAATTAACTGCTGCAACATGGGCTACCTTTGTGTCTGAATGTGTGCATGAGTACACAGAAAAAATGTACAAAGTAAGTAAAGCACTAGCAACATACTTATTTGAAAATTAACAACATGCTGGGCTCTATCAGTGTATGATATTGCCTTAAAATGAATGTGGTAGGCTGGTTGGTTTCTGTCTCTTTTGGAGCGTATTTATTGTTGATCATCGGCTGCAAACTGGGTCAGGAAGTTCACTTTCAGACTTGTCTTAGGAGGCATTTTCTATTCTTGTTGTTTCTTTTACATTCATGCAAGAGTTTTTTTTTCTGCATGAAAACAGGAAATATGTTTATGGAAATGCTCATCATATTTTCATGGTTCTGCACAATCTGAGCAGCGAGAGCGTAAAAGAGAATAAAACCACTAAACTCCCACCCTGGAAAATGACTGACTGTATGCTGTGACACTCGTGTTTTTCTGGCTAGATGTGGGTTTTTCACATTTTTTTTTTTTTAATAAGCAGATGT
>JAQLOL010000009.1:16172129-16191256 GCA_029783665.1 Naso thynnoides | reverse complement strand
ATCCGCTGTGTCCCACTGTCTTACTTCGACCCTGAACACACCTGTAGCTCTCTCAGCAGCACCCTATGGCAGCACCCACTAGCATAACACAGACACTGTACTGTGTAGTGCACTGATGTGTGAATAAAGTTTGTTGTTAAATAAAAGAAATCCTGCTTTCCTGCTTCCATTACATATCTCTCCGTCACAAGTATTTGCTAACCACATTCAGCCGCAAATACATTCGGTTCAGGAATTTTCTCGATCTTCAGGGTGTCAGCAGTTGCCCCCCCAAAATCCCACATTGATCAGATCCTAGTTTTAGCCTTACAGGGAATCATAAAAAATTGATACAGCAATATTTTGTGATATTTATTTTCAGAATGTCTGTATCGATTCCCAGCTCCAATTAAAGATTTTAAAACAAACAAAAAAAAGTTTAAACGGGTTGTGAACTACAACCTTCACTCTTTCAGTGTGTCCTGTCCACTTAAAGTTTCATTCAAATTGCATTTTTCATGTTGACGTTGTGGCAGCTACATTAGTGTGTTCAGTCATTTGCCATACATTACATTTATGTAAGGATTACATACATGATCTAAACATTGCAACTGCTGGTGGTAAAATTAGCTCGATGCTGTGAGACACGATGCTCAGAGACTCACTGTTTGACTCACACTCGTCATTCAGTTAATTGGTTCAGGTGAGGGGTCTTTGGAAGTGCCTGAGGGAAAAGCTTTGTATGCAAGTAGAATTTCTCTGGGGAACTTTTAAAGCTTAACGAAATACCAACCAGTCCATCATGTAGAATGCTTTGGCTGAAATGGCTCAGGAAAGCAGGGTGAGCACTTAATAGCATTAAAACACAGACGAATGCAAGGTTTACTGAGGTCCTCTGTTAGAGCAGAATTCAGCAACAGGCAGACAAACACTGTAATGACAGAATAGATTATACGGTGGAGAGCATTGATACGGATTAACACAGTTGCTGTTTCTGAACACGTCTTTTCCACTGTGAAAACTGGTTTGGTTTAGAAAAAAAAAAAAACCCAACAAAGCAAAAAACAAAAAAACTCTTGGTTTGATATAGGAAATGATTATGGACTGACTGGCATTACAAGACACATTTACATAAAAATGCGTTTCTTCTTGAAAAACGTAATAATACTGTCTCTCCACCACTCCCCTAACAAAAATAATACTGTACATTAGGGCCCCACCAAAAAGGGATTTTCGGGGCCAATGTTGATACCAATATTGGGCCCCCCCAAAAATCCTGATATCGTAATATATAAAATCATGTTAGCTGTGATTATCAAATACTTGTGACAGAATATGTGATGGAGGCAGGATATATCTCATTTAAACAAACTTCATTCCAAACATCAGCGCTAGAGGTTTAAGAAAATATCGATACATATTGATATTGCAGTATTATGTTTTGCAGTATTTTTTGTTTATTCTCAGAAACACTATATTGTTGTTGTTTTTTTAATTTATAGTTTTTATGCAAACATTCGTGGCAGCAATGCATTTTCTTTCTTTCTTTCTTTCTTTACCCTCAGTGGCTCTTGCACAAAAAGCTAATGTTTTGTTATTCTGATTGCATAAAAGAACACTCAAAAAAAAGATGATTTCACGGATAATTTAGCATGCGTTTTAATACACAACACACAACAATTTTTATTTCAAACACATAAAAAATAAAATAAAGAACGAAACATGGATCATCAGTGAGATTGGTATCAAACAAACAGCAAACTCATGCTAACATAAATAAACATTTTCTGTCCGAAAAGGAGTCCGTAGAAGTTTGTCGCTTGTCAAGACCTACTCTTTATTTTAGATAATCTTTATACAAACATATGTATTTATTGTTTTTTTTTTGTTTGTTTTTTGACAATTTCCCTAAAATAAGTTTGGAAAAAAATTACTATGGTTTTGCAGTATCATAATAAATCGTATCGTAACCCCTGTATCATGAAACGTATCGTATCAGCAGATCTTTACCAGTAGATCGCCCTAATCAGTGCACTAAGCAATAACACTTCCTTATTAGTTAATAATTAATGGGTCTCCCTCTGCTGCCAAACTTTGTAATTGCACCATTTTAAATCACTAGTCCAGCAGTTTTTTGGCCTTAAAAAACTATTTTAATATCTGTGCATTTCAGAGAACAAAAACTACTAAAAATACTGATACATTACATTAGGCCCATAATATCTGTCAACACAGTAATGAGTGAATATGATGCTGTATGTTTCTATTAATGGAAAAGTGCCACAAATATAGTCACTGCTGCTGTCTTTCCGGCTTGGTGGCCAGATTAAATTGTCACAACTCTCACACACTTAGGGCAGCAGCTGAATGGGGAGGGAGGTGCAGCAGAGTTGTTAGCTTAGAGACAAATAAGAAGTAATGTTTTGGCTTGGACACAAGATGACAAAGCGCTGCATTGTCTTGGAAAAAGAGTCACGGTTAACATAATGTGTATACAGCTGCATTCAACATTAATTTACATCCTTTATTCTTGTCAGAGAGCTTCAGATTGGAGACTTTGGCAGAGCAGGAAGCCACTGAGGCTCTCCAAGTGCGGTTGTTTATAGCTGGTTGGCCAGTTTTGCAGCGCAGGCTACAGTTCAAATGGCGATCTAATTGGAATTTGTTCATAATATCGATTGTGCTGTGGCACTTCCGAAATTGAGTCATTAAAGGAGATTAGCTGCTGCTAAATCGGCCCTTTATTAACCAGCAGATGAGGAATGGCAAAGAGAAGGCTTGACATCAGATGCTGTCAACTCCTGCTGCACCACTGTCTACACACAGAACTGCGCACTGGAAAAATAACACATTAATGTTTCCCAAGAGGTGGCAGAAAGCTGAAGTAAAAAGCAGCCTGACGAACCGTTGATTGCAAACATATATAAGGCTCAGTTCTAAAAATGTACTGTGTAGGAAGCCTGTTCTCAGTAACGGTGGTGATGGTGATTTACGAGTGCAATGTGTGCGAGGAGCATTACTGTGAAGAAGTGTGAGTTCTTCCCACACTTGAGCCCGGAGGCTTTGTTTAGATTAGAGCAGGAAGGGCACTGCAGCTGACAGAGCATCCTCTAAACTTGGCAAATATTCTCCAAGTTGACAAATATCCTCATGAATAAATGTACATACTGTAAGAGTTGCAGGATAATCGTCGACTAAGTATTGTTACTTTAGATTTTGGTGCACGAAGGTTTCAGACAGTGTTTACTTTGACAAAAAGGTAATAGAGTACCCTGTAGTGCTCTACTCTCCTTTCCTGTCCTCTATCATCATTTTCTGTAAATGTATTGATAGACTGCTGCTATAAGGCTGCGAGCCTGCACACAAGATTTTTTTCATATCAGATTTAATTATCCAGTCAGTTTGACTGAAGATCTTCTAGAAATAACCGAACTTTTCTACGACAAAGCAGAAAATATGTTTAAAAAAATAAAAGGGAACAGATTTCAGGGGACATTTGGCTCTCCCTAACGCAATTTATTCATATACCAGTGCGACTTTTTCTGTATTTCTTGTAGCTGATCCTGAGTGATTTCCCACCTTCTTTAAAACCTCTACAACACACAGACCACAGGCCAAGAGAAGTGGGTGATTTCTCTCTTGTTCCTTATTTTATTTACTGGTCATGTAATAGAATTTCTTTTCAGAGAAAGGTGACTTTCACGCAGGCATTGATAAATGAACTCTGACAGGAGAAGTAAGTGTGCACACAATGCAGTTTCTAAAGCCTAATGCAATTGATGGGGGGACACCGAGGGGTTAGGGCTTCATTTTCTCTCACTCATACTGAGGAAAAATGTGAGGTTGGAGTTGTTTTCTGGTGCTTTTCTCAGGGGTTCAAACCACAAATTCGCTCCCATGTACCAAAAGCGGCATTTATTTCTTTTGTTTCTGTGACTTATCTTCTTTTAAAATGACTTTTTGCAGCTTAGCTATGTTTCCTTTATGAACCCTTTTTGTGAATTTGAACCGTGATGTAACTGTAAATAATTACTCACGGCATTGAGTGCAGAGCTTAATGCGATCAGGGTCAGGACCTCGACTCACTAGTGATGCAGTCTGAGACCTGCTCTGACCTTAGTGTTTGTAGCTGCAGGCTCTTCAGTAGACTAGCTGTTTGCTAACAACATCATCCTGGTTTACCACCAGTCAGGTCGTTAATAATTTGAGCCAAGCAGGAAGACAAAACCAATACTGTCAGACTAATTTGCCCGTTCCTACGTTTTGCTGGAAAACTGGCCCCTGGTGAGCTGCTGATTGAGCAAAAAGACGACTGAAGAAAATGGAAACTAAAGTGAGGTTTTAAAGTAAACCCACAGTGAAATGGAACATAAATACGTGGATTTAAAATGTGACCTTGTGAGTCTGTGCTACGCTGGTGAATTTAAATGCTTGTACAGTAAATCATTTTAAAGGATATGATTTATCTTATTTAAAATCAGAACAGAAAGCAGTTTTTATTCCTGTAACCTTGTTCTGTACATCTCATAAAACCCAATGTGACTACACAGAGATGCATTTCACCATGCCATAAAATTGTTCAATTTACACTTGTCTTCTTTATCTCTAAATTTCTTTTCTCCAGAATGATTTGTTCCCATCTCTTTTGTTTTATGATTCACAGTATTTGTCTTATAGCATCTGAATGTGTGTGTGTTTTTCAGTGCTTGGTGGCCAAGAATCGCGTGGGGTGCTGCGGAAAATCAGCGACATGCTGGAGGTCATCATGAAGAGGATGGATGCTCTGTCTAAACTGGGCAACACCTCAGACACCCACAGGCTGGATGAGCTCAGCTCAGCTCTGGACAGGTACAGCGTCTCGGTTTCGAATGCCTGTCAAATGTGTTTTGCATTAGAACCAGTTAATGTAACCTGCTGTCATGTAGGGTTAGTGTCTGAGGAAGGCAGCATGTTACCGGCACAAACTTTAGGGAAATTGCAGCAGACTAGTGAAGAAAGCACTTCTTCTCATTCTTTGTTAGTAATGGTTCTTACTGTTTCATCTTGTCTGTCAGAGGAACTCTTTTCAAACCCATACGTCAGGCATAGAAAGTGAAAAAGGCACCCCAGAGGTATGAGGTGTGTGTGGAGTGAAATTCTTCTGTCAGTACCTTCACCCCACTTGAAGGGTCATGGAGTAAAATGTCATCCACCTTCACTGAAATCAAATTTTTGTTTTGCTTTACAGTTCGCTCTTGACTTAAACAACGTTGACAGAAGAATATCATCACATATCTCATTTAGTACTTTTTTTGCAACATTTCGGTGGTGTAAAGAAAATGTCAGATTGTATTGCACTTTAAAATGTTAGGAGAAAGGAAAGTTTTAACAACAGGAAACACGCTATCCTCCTGAGGAGGATTGTTTGATGTGATTTGTGATGGTAATTTGTCAAAAACAATGTAATTGATGTATGTTTGTTAAACTTTAAAAAATACCAGCATGTTTTTGCATTACTTTTCCGAGTTTGACACTGATTAGGGCCAAAGTAGCTGCAAGTCTGGTAGCCACTTGACTACAGGAAAAGATGGGCCAATATGAACTTTTCAGAACTTTTTTTGATGTCATAGCAAAGTAAACTAGGGCCCAACTGATATATTGGTCTGCCGATATTGGCCTATCATAGATGTAGTGGTATCAGCATATATGTTTTCTGAGATGTGCCAATTTTTCAGTTTTTCAAGGCCGGAAAAAATGCTTTGACCAGTTATTTAAAATGATATAATTATGTAGATTGTCCAGCAGATGGCTGTCCCTATTTAATAACTAAGTCAAGTTTTTACTTTGGCTTACACAGATGTGGACCAATAATTGACAGTTTTCTTTCCGATGAGAGCCAGCCTGCAAAAAAGGACTCTTTATTCACTGGATGAGGAAAAAAAAACTTTTTTTTTTTTAATCTGCAAACTTAAAAAGTTGGAGGCGGTCACTTCAGTTAACAAAGAGATGCTGAAATAGGACAGAAAAGAGCTGCAGCTCAAAGCTGAAAAGTTTGAAGCAGCCTACAGAATATTTCTAGAATCAATATTCTATAGAATGCACTGCAGCTCTCCAGCTCAGCCTGCGTGCTGAAAATGAATTTCATTGACATTTTAAAGGTAATATAAAAACAGGTCGAAGAACACCTGAAAGATACAGTGTGAAGAAAGGAAACGGGCCAAGAATAAAGCCCTGGGGCATCCCAGTGGAGCAGGTGCATGCTGGGAAAAGAGCCTCATGTGGCAGAAACCTGGTGTTGAAGGGGAAGATATGTGTTAGAGCACACCCCATCCCTCTCCCGGGCAGCTGGAGAAATGAAACAGACTGTCATATCAAAAAGAAAAGAAAGCTGGGGTCATGCTGGACAAGTTGAGGCTGCCAGCCATAAGTCGTGGGTGCTCTGCCGTTGCCATGGCAACAGACCTTTCTTCTTGTGGCCGCACATGCTCAGGGTTTGAGGAGAGGAAGTTCCCCACTGTTTCTGCCCTTGCTATTCGTTTCCTTCCTGGACACCATCACCTCCCTCTTCCTCACAGCTGGAAATATCTCTTCTGAAATCAGCTACCTCCACTGCCACACACAATAACCGCAGCCATGTCTGATGATATATTAAAAGGCATTGTAATAACATTTGCAATTTACAGTACGTCAGGCCACTGTGAAACTGCTGCCAGCAGCAAATGATAAACACAGCAGAAGAGATGCAATGCCTCACCTGACCTGACTTTTCAAAATGATTGTTCTCAGGCCAGCTCTGCATAGAACTATTTATATCTGCAGTCTGAAATTACACTTGCAGAATTTAATTTTCCCGACAACACGCCCTCTGGATCCGCTCTCACTGTGGTTCTACCAGTCATTTAATTGGCCTCTCAGGGACTAAACTGGAAATGCTGCAGTGACAAAGGCCAAATAGTTTTAAACCAACTTGGTGGTAAATGTTCCTCATGCTGTTACTCCTTGGCTTTATTTCATGTCACTCAGATGATTAAAAAAAAAAAAAAAAAAAACTCTGCAAGGCTCAGGGTCAGCACTGACCTCAGAGATCCGTGTGAGATGTTTTGGCAGGAAAAACTTTGCCCACCCGGTGTTAAAAAGCAATTAGGTTTCGCTCGCACTCTCCAGCAGCTGAGAGCCTCTCGTGGGTCGGAGCTGCTGCAGTGTCAATATGGGACGGCTCTGTGTGAGACCATCTGCAATAACACAGTGAAAAGATTTTGCCATAATAATCATTGCTCTGTGTGTCCGTGTGTCTGTGTAATTGCCATTAATTTGTACTTACCTGTTGGTCTAAAGCACAGAAGAGAAGGTTTGGCCATATCGTTTGCCTCCCGAGCACAACATGGAGAAATGAAATTGGGGTTTAGGATTATGTTAAATTGGCATATAAGCACAGTTAGATTGCATTCCACTGGCACAAGCACAGAAATACACGCTGCCTCACTGAAATCACTTTTTCCTGCTTGATCTGCATCCAGCTCAGAGCCGCTGCACCATTAGCTGGTGTGAGTTTTCTGCGATTACATATTTAGAGCAGTTTAATGAGAAATGTAAATCCCAGAAATACTACGGCACAACAAGAGGAGCTCATTAAAATGATTCATTCAAGTGTTTGTTTTTCATGTAGAACAGAGAAATGGCTCAGTCGCCCCTGAATGAATGTAGCTTGATTATAACACAAGCAGCACACATCATTAGTCATGTGTTGTTGTGCAGAAGTTTAGGAGGTTAACGCTGACTTTTTCTTCACTCTGCTTGACTGATGTCATACAGTGGGTGTGAAAATGTGCTGAGTCGTGTAGAGACAAAGATTCACACTGCGATGGACTTTACTGGGATTGCTTAATGGGATCCACCAGGAACTGCAAACAAAGTATTTACAAGCTGCAAAAAAGTTCAGCCAGTTAGTGCAACACATAGTTTGAACTGAGTCATAAATTAGAAGCTAAATTAAGTTTAAATTTCAAGTTTGGACTGTTCAAGTTAGACATAACAAGGTAGCTGTAGCATTTATAGCTCTGGGGAATTGTGATAGACATTTTTCAGATATAATCTGACAAATTAATTGATGGATCAATTATTTAAAAGCAAGGTTGGAAATTTTATCCAATGCACACAATTTGCTATATTGGTTGGATTGATCTTTTCATCTCAACAGCAATCAATAAATCATTCATTCATTTTCGGGACCACTTACCCTTTGTCAGGGTCCTGGGGGGCTGGAGCCAATCCCAGGTAACTTTGAGTGAGGGCGGGGTTCACCCTGGACAAGTCACCAGTTCATCACAGGGCTGACATGTAAAGACAAACAACCATTCACGCTCACATTCACACTACAGGCGATTTAGTCACCAATGAGCGTTACCTGCGTGTCTTTGGCCTCCGGAGTACCTGAAGGGAACCCACACCGATACGGGAGAACATGCAAATTCAACTAAGAATGATCCTACCCCAGCCAGGTATCGAACCTCATAATGTTAGAGGAGCGGACCTGGATTAGAACCCAGGACCTTCTTGCTGTGAGGCAACAGTGCTAATCACTTATTCATGTGCTCTGAAAAAGGACCGATGAAGAGCCGTCATCTGTAGCTGCTGTAATCCTGTTTAAACTCTAATCTGTCACTTTCTCGAGTTCTTGATAGAAAGAACCAATCATATTTCTCTCCAGAGCCATGTCCATAGTCTGCTTTTGCCGTGCACCAGTAAAGGACTTTACCACCCCCTGAGGCATTCCACATCTCCCTTAGAATGACAGAGAAAACTGACCAACCAAATTGACCAACTGCTCACCCTGCTGAACAGAGCAAGAAAAGAAAGACGAGAAAGAGATTAGATCAGGGCTGTATAAACTTTTTTCAGAGAGGGCCAGATTTGATAATGGGAAAATGCCCAAGGACCAACTTGACCTGACTCTTCTTGAACCATAAAAGTTCCATGCAAATGCACAGTTAAATGTTTTATTTTTAATGACAACAATTGTCATTCCTTACGAGCCAGGCTAACATCAGCAAACTCTTGCCCGAATGAATGTTCTCCACCACTTTAATGACCAAGTCTTTGATAAACTCACCCTCCGTTAAAGGTTTGTCTTGTTTAGCAATTAGCATGGCCACCTCGTAGCTTGCTTTGGTGGTATTTTCATTTCACTCATGGGCCTGTATGGAGAACAGCTGCTGTGAGGTCAAAACAGCTTCAAGTTGTTTGAATTTTTCATCACAGTCGCTGCCAGATAGCTCGTCATATGCATTAGCATAATTTGTCTGGTAATGTCATTAAATTGAATTCCTTGTACACGGCAACAGTGTCTTCGCAAATTAGGCAAACACAATTGTTCCGGTTTCAGTGAAAGAAAATGTTGTAATTTCCATCTCTCCTGGAAGCGGCGGCCCTCAACAACTGCTTTCCTCTTTTTATTTACAGTCGCCATGGCAGACATTAGCTGTTAGGGGTCACAGCATGGGTCACACAGCCAGGTAAAGTTACAAAGTGGTGCTGCCACCATGTAGTAAAAAGAGAAATTGCATTCTTAACCTGTATGATTTATTAATTCTGTGTGACAGTGCTGGTGGGCCATAAATAATAAATTTTAAGATGAAAGCACGGTCTGTATAAAATCTGACCTTGTGCTGTGATTGGCCCCCAGGCCGGACTTTGGACATGTCTGATCTTAATCTTAATCTTAAAAAATAAAATTAAAAAGAAAATGCCACAGAATCTCTTATTTTTCATCATCTGTGGCAGTGCGCTGAATATCTGAATACGATGAACTATTTTCCGACATTTTCTACACCAAATGACTTTAGATTGATTATTAATTTTGAAAAAAAAAAACTGTAGATGAATCAAAAATGAAAAGATTTGTTCGATGCAGCCCCTGTTGTGGCCTCAGTAAGAGTTGCTCCAACTTCACGACCTGACTTTTGAACTGATTTTTTTGGTCTTTTCTCTGGGACACCGATGTGGATTCATTGACTTTTTCTCTTTAGTGGAGACAAGACAGAGGTGTGTCTCAAGAATAGTTTATAATTCATTGCATAAATTCATTAAGCATTAATGGAGGTAACTGAGTGGCCTCCTCAGGCATCTCTACTTTGAAGGTTCATTGTTACAGAGGTAGAATTTGGTAGTAGGACGTCTCTCCTCCTTCTCTGTTTCGTAGAGCAGTTAATGTGCCATGGGCTTATTTCTGGCAAGACTGCACGTATAGTAGCAGATCTTGGAACAGATTTTGATTAAATTAGGCTCTAGGGTAAGATAAAACTTTACTGAGACTTAGTACCTGAAAAGAGCAAACTTTCAGATCATTTGCTGTTGTTCAGTTTCTCAGACATGTTCCAGATTTCCAAAATCTCTTGGAATTTAAATCATGCATCATAACGTATATTGCAAACTGTCCTCTTCTCTTTATTCCCTTTTTGCTATACCCCTCGTACATCCGTTTCCTATTTAAATATTTTCATTTGTTTTGTCAATAGCTTTTCAGACAGAGATCAAGTGCATTGAAACACATTTGCTAACAATCTAATTGGCTTCTGTTTTTATTTTACCCCACGACCTGCTTTAATATGCCGAGTTCCTTTTTTTTTTATCTCAACAAATAAATTATCTGTCAGTGTTTAAAAGCTTTTTCGATTTCACGCCTCGAGTTCTAGACAATTGGAATTTCTTCCACGTTTTCACGCTCGCTGTGAAGAATGGAAAAACGACAAACACCGCTGGATGAAAGGAAGCTATAAAGGAAATATGGAGACTCTTTAGAAGGTGCCTGATTGCAGTTTGAAGAGAATTACAAGACGGTTGCGGCTGGCACGATTTCACAACCCTGATTCCAAAAAAAGTTGTGATGTTTGAAACATAAATGAAACAGAATGTGTGATAATTTGAAACTCTCCTTAGGACATATACACAGCTAAAAACAGTACTTTACTGTTAATAAACTTCGGTGATTATTCCAAACATATGCTTATTCTGGATTTGACACTGGCGACACGTTTCAAGTGATTTGGTGCAGGAGCAGCAGGAGACTGGGAAAGCAGTGGAACTGTTAAAAAATATGTTTGGAACATTTCACAGGAAAACAGCTTCATTTGTAACCGGTGATGGTGCTGCGTTTGTATGAAAGGTGCATCTTTGAAAGGCTCAGTGTTCACAAACATGGATGAAGAGAGGTTCGTCCCTTTGCAGAACATGATTGTGTGAAGGATATTCAATGGCGAATGGACTAAATTCAATTAGCACTTCTCTTGTTTAAGTGACCTCTTGGAGAACTTTAAAAACAGGTCAGCATTCACCCATTCACACACCTTCGTTTACTGGTAGCAGAGGCTCTGTGCAAGGTGCCACCTGCTCATAAGTAGGGATGGGAATTGATAAGATGTTATTTATACTTATGCCATTAACAATCTGCTTATCGGTCCGATTCTTTATCGATTCTGATTAGTTTTCCATGTGGGAAAAATGGAGGCAAACACAGGTTTTCAGTATCAGCATTGCAACTGTGCTGTAGACAGTCCATCGGCTGCACTGCCTTTCCAGTTAAAATGACTACGAGGAACTTTCAGTTTTTTGTTATTCGAGCGGCCCCTTTGGACAAAAGCGGTAGTGACACAAGCCCCCAGAGTTGTAAAGATCTTTACTAGTGCGTGCCAGGCAGGCAGAACTCGGCATAACACCGGCAACACGGCCATTTGTTTTGGAAGCTAGTGAGAGACTATAGGATGGATCATTAAGAGGTAATGTATTTATATGTGACTAAGAAAGAAGTTATAAGCCAGTTGTGTGGTAGTAATTTCCCCCGAGACCTATTACGTGTTTTCTGTAGGCTAACATTACACAGCCATTTGCATTAATGTTACATGCTAAGGTTTAAACTAACAGCCGTAGGCATAGACTATAATGACGTTATTGTCAATGCACAGACAACCAAATTTAAAAAAAAAAAAAAATAAAAAAAGTTTTGTCTGATTTTGCGAGGATTCGGACCCGAACATGGGCATTAATAGTAAGTGCGTAAAAACAGCAGTCTTTTCACTGAGGGTCTCATTTGCTGGTACAAGAAATTTGTCATCGTCAGAGGAATCATGAGACTGTTTTATAAATACTGAAAAGTTCCTCATAGTCACTCTAAGTTCCTACTTTTTCATTTCAGCATCACATGCCTGGACATTGATAAGAGGAATTAATGAGCTTGATTTCTTTTTTTTAAAAATTCTGATTCCAGTTTGTTTTGCAAGCACATTTGCACACTGACGGAAGAGCCTGTTTGAGGACTTTAGGGTTCAATATTTGGCACTGACGCACTTCAGCATCCAGAGTGTAGGAGCCAGGGATTGAACCACCGGCCTTTGGATAAGTGGATGTCCCTCTTTACCTCCTGAGCCACATCCCGCTAAATGGGCTCAGAAACTCTTAAATCAATGTCGACAAACAATTTGTGTGCGTGTGTGTTTGTGTGTGTGTGTGTGTATGGATGTGCATGATCAGGATTCAGCCTATAGGCCTAGTGGAGCGGATTCAGGCCATAGCCCAGAACATGTCTGACTTGGCAGTGAGGGTGGAGCAGATCCTGCAACGCAGCATGGCCAGTAACAGAGGTACGAAAACGCACAAACATGCACGCACGCACACACACACACACACACACACACACACACACACCCTCCAAACCGCCCACTCAAACACCTATAGAATACCAAATATAGCTTTAGCCCTTCAGATGAATCCCCCTGTCCATTTCAAATCCTTCAATCAGGAGACTCTTTTCCTTCCTGCCTCCATAAGCCCGTCTGTCAAGCCTGGATCCAGTCGAACACTCGAGTGCACAATTCAATGTCCAGCATGCACTCGTTGGTTGATCATATAGGACATGACACGCATTATTCACGGCACATTACCCGTTCAAATAGCAAGCCACTGTTTGTGTCGGGTGGAAGGGCTCCGAAAAAGCACCGTGCTCCTTTTGTTTTTGCTGTATCACAACCACACAACTGCAAGATGTTTAATCATGATGATGAATTACTTCCTAGTTAATGGGATCCGAGTCTGTCTGCTTTCTTTATTAGCCTTCACTCTAAATTTCTTTATTGGCCACAGAATAGAAATCGGACAGCCCGATTTAAATCACAATCCAATTCCTCTCCTGTTTCCACCACGTTGCACACTCAGACTGAAAACAACTCAGCTCACAGTCTCATTAAAATGCCGTTAGATAATTTGTCTGTTGTCATAATGTCTGATATAATTTGAATAAGGCTGATCCGTACCGGTCTAAGTTTTGACAGTGGCAGGCGGCAGGACTTTTCATCGGGAGAGGTTTGTCGTTATCATGCTAATCAGACAGAATGGTTGGCAATTATTTGTCTGTGATTGTGCTCTTCGACGCTTGGAAGGATGCTGGCTGAGGAGCCGCAGCCGCTCCTTTAATTAGGCCTGCTAGTGCCGGGCTTCAAGGAGAAGAAAGGAGGCGAGAGGCGGAAAAGAAAAAAGGCGAGAGCACAGCACAAAGATACAGGAAAGACGGGAAGAGAAGGAAAAAGGGAGCAAGAGAAAGACGGGGGAGATTATGATTTTTCTGAATGACATTAATGCAATCTATCTATAGTAAATCCAGTGAGTGGAATGGAACAGAGACTTGAGCCAGTCAGCAGGGGAGGCAGAGCTTTTAAAGGAGCTCGTTAGCTGGTTCTGCTTTCTACTCTGTTGGTCCCAAAGGCAGAAGGATATAAGCTGTAATGTAAAAGACAAACAGATGTAAGGCCCTGGAGAAATCATGTAAAGATCTGTTTGATCAGTGATCAATATGGAGGCCAAAAGCTATCTGTCTATCATTTATACATATCAAGTGTGTGCAGCTGGGTGTAATGCATTCAGGGCTGTACTGAATGTGTGTCTGTGTCACCATCCTCCAGTTCTGACAGTTACTTCAATGCAGTATCTTTTATTTTCCCCCTCTTCTCTCTGTAAATTCAGTTCCCCTCCAGTAAACAATCACTGAAGAGAAATTAATTACAGCACAGGTCGGCATCACCTCCATGGCTCGCTTCTGCAGACACGCTGAAGTGAAGATAAAAATCTCTTTTAAAGCCCAAAAGTTTAAAAAATAAGCCTCCCGCTGCTAAATGTCTCTGGATCAGAGCAGAATCTAGGGTGGCACTGGGTGTTCTTTCCTGCAGGAGCTCCAGTCTGCCCCCTGCTGTTTGTCTCTGTCCCTCCTCTCCGCCTGGGCACGTCCAACCCACAGGGCACTCTGAAGTTCCAGAATATGCACAACAAGCATTTCAGTGTTGATTTAGAAAGTGACAGCAACGTTCTAAACAAAGCAATATGCTGCATTCACATGGATTCAGGGAAATAGCAGGCAGTGGGCACCTCCTCCTGAACAAGAAAAAACAAACAGTCCGACCGCATAGCAGGAGGGCAGAACCAAACAAGCATGACAATGAGCTGCCATGGTGATGCATTGTTTACAAAGAATGAAATAAAATATATTAAATGAATTACTCTTGTAATGCATGTAGCTTTAAATTGATATTTTTTGTGAAAGTTACTGTCTGCAACTTTTAACTGGTTATGAAATTGTCCCTATTCCGTATGGATGCCCTCTGAAGATGGGACCAAGAGCGAGAAAACTGGCTGTTTCCAGCTTGCTGTTTCTGACTCCCTGCCACATACAGTGGAAGTCAGACAACACGATGTACGGCACACGTGGCGGAAATTACAACTGAATGCTACAAGGGCGCAATTGAGTGCATAACCTCACTGCAATGCATCCTTCAAATAGCTTTTTTTTTTTAAAAAAAAAAAAAGGAAAACAAGAAAAGCACAGTCGAGCGAGTGTGTTTTAGAAGCGTTGTGTGCACCTCTCACTTTCTGCCTAAACAAATGCACACGATGACCAGCGGCTCGATCCAGCGCTTCATGACACCTGGCGGTGGTGATCATACCGCTCTCGTCCGGCGTGGGCGCTAGAATCAACACAAAGTCAAGCTTTCATCCAGCAACTTTAATGTTCTATAACCAACCTAATAAGTGTTAAAATAAGCCTCGTGCCGATTGTCTGGCATAAATCAGCTTTTTGTGTGACACCTCAGTAGGTTTTCTGGCTCTGGTCAGACAACTCCGAGTGTTTTGCTCCAAAATAATCAGCTTCTCATTGTGGAGTTCATGTTTTCTCTTTGCATGAGGCTTTTGAGGAGCTTGGTTTTAAGTTCCGACGTGGAGGACGGCATCAGGTTAAAATACTGCTGTTGCTGGTATTTTCTGCCGGCCTCATCAAATTTACCGTCTTATGCAGCATTAAAGCTTCAAACAATACAGTACAGCCTTGATTGCAATGTTAAATCCTCTATACAATCTAATATATCAACAGTGGACAGCATTTATGATGATATTACAGAACAGATACTTCAACTGGATGGACCACATATGAAAAAAGTACTGTAAATATTCTGTATTTTTTTCACCTTCCTCTTTAAAACCATTTAAATCTTTTTATGTGACTGAAAAAACTCCAAACCATGCAGCTTTGTTACAGATTCGCGTGGCTTGTGTGATGTTGATAAATTCCCTGCATTGTTTTTTGTCTCCAGTTAGGGATGGAGCATACGGACAATGTGAAACTCCGAAAGATCCTCGTTATCCGGACTGTCCCAGCAAGATGGATGTAAGTCTCTGTATCATAGCGTCAGTCCAAATAATTTCACACGCCGAAAGCATCCCGTTGTGACTCACCTTGGTGTGAGACACATTTTGTATGAGATAAGAGGATGTATAAAGGCTTCTGACAAAGAGCTGGGTTGTCTTGGCAACAAATTGTACTGAGTGACAGCAAAGAACGACGAATAGTCGAACATAATAATGATAACGAAACAGATTCTGTGAACATGTTACATATCTGTACATACATTGTAGGAAATACAGCCTACAGCAGCAGTAACAGAAAAGTGCAGTGTGCACAACAGAAGCATAAACCATGCAACACATTTAGCTTCTTTCTATGAACAAGTCAGAAAGAAATGTAATGAAAAGCTCAAGGTTTGACGGCAGGAATGTGAAATAATTGAACCATCTGTTCAATACGTAACTGCAGCTATGACGTGAATCAACGTTTTATAAATGTCACATTCGTGTTAAAAAACATACATGTGCAAGCTGCACTGTTGTCTATATTTAGTAGCAAATCATGTTTGTGAGTGAAGTAAGCCTTCACACGTCACACGAACGCACCACATACGTGTTACATGCAGAGACCGTTCTCTGTGTGTGGGCTGTACAGGCCAGCTGCTTCAGTATAACCTAAAGAAACTGTTTCAGTTCTGTCAGCAGAAAACAGAGGACACTCTGCCACAGGCGAGTAAGATGGATGTTGCTTTGGTTACAGATGAAAGAGAGGCACATGCCACACATGCCACACAGTTGAGGAATGTGCTCTTTCTCCTCAAAGACCCTATGAGGAACTTCTAACTAGTTATGAAGCAGTCCACGTTTAAAGCAACACTATGTAACTTGGACCGTGACCTGTGGCTTAGAAAAATGAAACTTAATAATGCACGTTTATATATCACACAAAACAGCAATTGTTGTGAAACCTGCAGCTGCTGCTTCAGTCTGCAGGCAGCCTACATGTTGTTTCCTCCGTGAATCACAGATATGAGTCAGAGCAGTTGTAGTACATCAAAGGGAAAAGAGGACATTTTCTCCGTAAACTATAATCAGATTTTACTAAAACTGCTGTTTTGTGCAACATATTAGCATGCATCGTTTAGTTTTTCCAAGCCACGAGTCTCGGTCAAAGTTACATAGTGTTGCTTTAATGCTGGTGCCTCACATTTTACCAGAGATGGGTAAAAGGAAGCGAGACCTCCCACTGAGCGTTCATTTCCTGTATCAGTGTCACATGGGTTTCGGCACGGTCCCGCCCCTTTTGGAGACTAGAAGTGGTTTTGAGTTCATTCATTCTCATGTGACAAATGCACGTGATCACAGATTATGACCAATTCTTTCGCCTCATCATCACCAAGATACATATTGGACCCATTTTTTCACAAGACACATATCTTCCGAACATTCTGACACAAAAATGTCATTTTTCAGAGACGCATATTAGGAGGAATTTAACTTTGTTCAAGACATGTCTTTGTCTCAGCAACACATTCTCGTGAGATTTGGGAACTGGTGCTTCCTGTCTTGTTTTGGACATTTAAAGGGTCTCGTAGATGAAACCATGAATTAAAAGTTAAAACTTACATAAAAAAAAAATATCATGCCATGCAAATTCCATCTACTTTTACTCATTCACACAACGTTAACAACACTTCAGGACAAGGTGGAGGGATGGTAGCTCCTCAACTGTCTCTGTGGGAGATGAGACTCCGCCCCTTTAGGAGACCAGAAGTGCATACCATTTCACACCACTGGCGCAGCGTACAGTGCGATATCTTCTGTTAATATTGACTATGTTTGATGTTACCTACATCAGAAAATAAGACCATAGTCAAGGAGATTACTGTCCTGTCTATTACAAGCCTTTGCATTGCTCAGTCAATGCAAACGCTACAAAACGCTGTACGGCACAGAGACCGGAAGAGACGATTTGTTGTTTACGAACGTGATCGATCTGCTGTTCTCTTTTTCACTATCTATGGTTAGAAGCAAGACTTTATTCTTCAGATATTTTCAATGTTTTGTGTTTATGGTCAAACTGGCTGTGCAAATAAAGGGTGTTTCTTTCACTCTCTTCCAACATCAATGCTTACGCTAGACGAGATCTTTACATTGTGAACAGTACCGCTTTTGTCCACATGTGCCGCTACAATAAACACAAAATGCAAGTTCCTCAGAGGGAGTTTAAAGGCTACCACTGCTTCAGCCTTTTTATAAACCTGACAGTTTCACTCTTTCACTATTTATTCTATGTGCTTGCTTCGCTTGGATGACCGCTACCCCAGAACACCACATATCAGAAAATGAGTTGACCTGAAACTGTAAAACAAAGTCCGCCCTCTGTTTGACCTCTGTCACATGTTACCCTGCAAACGTCCCGCTCATGCTGTTTTTTCTGACCTGTGAGAAGGAAACACATTAAAACTTTATGAGCCAGAGGACTCGAATACAGAGCAACAAAAGTTTATGTAGTCAGCTTTACCGATAAAAATGTTCCATTATGAAAGTCAACGGCCATTTTTCTTGTGTGCACGTATCTCGCAGTGAAGGACCAGAGTTATCAAATTAAAGTTGAAGTCAAAAATGTGACAGCAAAGAACCAACGGGCTGTTTCACATGATCTCCATGTGTCAGTTTGAGAATGATGACAGAATGTGAGGGATAGATTTTACAATAACCTCTAATGATGCCATTTTTTTTCACGTCTTTAGTCAAATGTGAGTTTGCTGATGATGAAGTGTTGCCATGTCTGATTTGCCTTCCAGTGGATGCGCGCCCGTTGGACCTCAGATCCTTGCTACGCCTTTTATGGTGTGGACGGCTCCGACTGCTCCTTCCTCATCTACTTGAGTGAGGTGGAGTGGTTCTGCCCCCCACTGGCCTGGAGGAACCAGACTGTCACACCCACCTTAAAGCCTCCACCCAAGAGACAGGTATTTTTTATTTATTTATTTATTTTTTAAAACCTCGGTTAGCTGAAGGGGAAATAGGAGCAAAGCACAGAACAGAGGAAGAGTTTATGTAGAGGTAAACCGTTTCAAACAGCTGCAGAGACTTTATTCAATTCCTTTGGAGCACAGGAAGCAGTTTGTTTCTCACACCTGTTCAGTGCAAAAACAAGGTGAGGATCCTGGGAGAAAAATGTGAAATTCTCAGTTGAAGTTGTTGCTGGCAGTGAAAAAAGCAGGCTGATGACTCACAGACAATGTTTACATTGGCTGCAATAATCCGACTATTGACCTTATTCTAAATAACACAATATTTTGTTCGTGTTTGCATGAGTTGCTTATAGAATATTCCATTCATATTCCTGTTCACATGTTACAGAGCATGGTCTGATTAATGACTCACGAGACGCATACCCACCCCACGTCATATGTCTGATATTCTTGCGGGATTTGACCTGAAACCAGAAGTAGAACAACAACAACACATCAGTCAAACATGCTGCTACTTTTGCACCTTATTGA
>JAQLOL010000009.1:16144460-16172029 GCA_029783665.1 Naso thynnoides | reverse complement strand
AAACATGCTGCTACTTTTGCACCTTTTTGAGTTTTTATTTTCTACTTTTTTGAAAACTTCATGATATTCTTTTCTCTCAAAATATCTAAAATAGCATTAGTTTCTGCCTCACTGTTGGTACTGTCAGTCATCTTTTCTTCTCAAACTTCTTGCTGCCGGAAGCTAGAGTGTGTGTCGTCATGCAGTTTGACTGATGTAGACTATGAGTGGCTGTCTTAAAACGCGGTGAAATCTCTGATAGAATGGCATAGTGCGATTAAGGTGTATACTTGTGTACAATAATGTGTCTTAAACCGGAAAACTCCACATGTCTTAATTTGATTATTGCTTACTCCAATTATGAGCTTATTCAGAGTAATGTAATGAGAAAATGCTGTTTACATGGCACTGTCTCATATGGAGTAGGCTATATTTTCCTAATTGGGTTAATATCTGAATATCCGTGTCCATGTAAACGTAGTGAATGTAGTTTACACTCCTCATGTCCTGACAAAGTGGGCTATCAAGCTTTTAGCAGTGACAAGGAATCTCAAAAAGAAACAGAATGCTTAAAATGAAGGTGCTGCAGAAAAACCGCTCCTGTAGATTTGGTTGGCCAGCTTGACGATGAAGCTACAGGGTTGCTTATTTTCCAAGTTCAAGCTGAGCTTTTATTTATTTCTTGATCAGCAGCTCTGGGGAGACTCTGAATACCCACCTTCCCACTGGGCGCCGGTTGTCATTCCCACTTTTGATTGCTGTTTGCTTTCCCACATCATTTCATTTTTAATCTCAGTACCGTGCACTTAATGTGCTGCGCTAACAATTGCTCCTCAAGGTCTATCCCATTGTGCCTCTCTGCCATCCCCACCAACCACACACACAATCTTTCCCCGTGAAGAGTGATGTACAGCCAGCATGGCGGCCCTGATGCGAATTTATTCTGCAGCTCTACCTTCTGCCCTAATTGCCAGCTTGCATTCACTGAGACTAATCCCAAGGTTTCCCTCGGGTGCTCTGCATTTTGCTATGCGGTACACAAGTTGGTCTTGAGAGAGATGATTTACCTGCATAGTGAGAAGACAGTAAGGCTTGCACATTGATTTTGCCTTTGAGAGAATTTGTCTTTTATAGTGTCTGTGTTTGAGAGAGACAGTGAGTGTGCATCATTTCTCTTCTGTTTTTATATAAGTCCTCTGTGCTCCCCATGCAGTTGCTCCATTGATTAATACTCGCACACTGGTATTGCACTGTGATGCAGTGATTATAGAGGGCAAAGGAGATGTAAAATGAGAGCGGAGTATTTATGACGATGATCCGAGGATCCCTCAGGCAACCTGTCTGACAGCAGCTGATACCGGAATATGACAGGCTCTCTGTGCTCTATACAGTGTCAACCTCAACCCCAACCAATGAAAATGTAGAAAGCAGCCTCCTAATGTGCATTCTTTTATTGAGTTTTTTTAATATCCTACCTGCCTCAGGACAAGTTAGAAATCTGCATACCAGACTGTCAGGGCAGAACTTTTGCACAAAGGCCACATGAGGAAATGAACGCTGGCTTACAGCACAAGTTTGTTTTTTTTTTTTCTCCCGTTGTCCAGGCTGTTTTCCAGTCTGACATCGGGACTCTGCTGGAGCAGGTGGGCACCGGGAAGGAATCACTGAGCTTCATGAAGAGACGTATTCGCAGGTTGGCGGCACAGTGGGCCTCTGCTGCTCGACGGCTGGATGACAAGCTCCGCAACCACTGGAGGGAGCAGAAACGGGTGAATATGAGACATTTTGAACACAGTCAGTATGTTGGCATTCATAGCTGAATTTTTTTTATTTATGATTCAACCTTTATTTAACCAGGTAATCCTCACTGAGATTAAAAATCTCCTTTTTAAGAGTGACGTGGTGAAGAGAGCAGCAACAAGTAGACAACAAACAGAAAAAAATAAATTTATATAATGCACTAAGATCAGGAATAATTAAGAACAAGTTCAAAAACAATTCCAGTGCAATTTTAAAAACAATTCCTTAGTGCAGGAGTACTATTTTCTCGATCCTTTACGTTAGACTTAAATTGTCTTAAAGATAGCAGTTGAAAGCCTGTGAAAGCTTGAGGTCTTTCTGTAAATTGTTACAGGAGGAAGGGGCAGCATATCTAAAAGTTTTTTTTTCTTAACTCTGCTCTCACTCTGGGGACTATTATTCATAAAATATACAGAGAGCCCAAACTGTATTGATTTTGGCTTTTGCACAAGTAAATACAAAAGATTTGAAGGAAGCAGCCCAAGGAGAGATTTATAAATAAATATAAGCAATGTGAGAGTCTGTGGATAAACAGATGGGCTCTTGGCGATAGCATTGAGGCAGTGGTGAACACAGTTTCCACAACTAGTAATAAACCGTAAGGCACAGTGGTATACAGTGTGTTGTTCAGGAGCATACATAAAGAGAAGTTCACCATAATCCAGTGATGGTAAAAAAAAAAAAAAAAAAAAGTTTCAGGAACCATATGTTTTCTTGCTGGGAGGAAGAAACAGGATTTGTAACAAAAAAAAGCCTTTTTTAAAGCAATAGTTCCCTGCAATATTCTTTTTTCTATATCAATAACTCGGCCATAAATGTCTTGAATTGAAGTTTTTCTTTCTCTCTATTTTTTGTAGCATTCCTCCATGATGAACAGGTGATTTTAAAAAAAGCTAGCTGCTCACTTTTGCTGACAGCCTATGGAGATACACTGTTCAAAGCATAAAAACTATGTAAAAAATTCCATCCAAAACGCTAAACAGCTCTGTGTGGTTAAATCCAAGTCTTGTATCGTGTCTTATATCTCAGCACTTCCAAAACACTTTTGTTTCAGCTAGAAAGCCACTGAATCCAAC
Source organism: Naso thynnoides (assembly GCA_029783665.1). Taxonomy (NCBI): domain Eukaryota; kingdom Metazoa; phylum Chordata; class Actinopteri; order Acanthuriformes; family Acanthuridae; genus Naso; species Naso thynnoides. Next base: position 16,169,174 of record JAQLOL010000009.1, on the reverse strand, counting down.
ACATTTGGTTTAATTTTCCAGTGTATCTCCATAGGCTGCCAGCAAAAGTGAAAGGCTAGCATTTACTGAGTCACCTGTTCACTGTGGAGGAATGCTGTAAGGAAAAAAAAAGGTACTACAATTCAAGACACAAGAGTGAGTAATTGATATACAAAACATAATTTTATGATGATCTACACCTTTGAGTTGAGCCATGACAAAAATTTGATTAGGCCATTTAGTTGGACTATTGTCCTTGTCTCAGTAATTGACAGAAGTGTGTCCCAATCTGCTACAGTATGAGGCAATGTGCCTCCTTTCCACCAGTTCCTTTCGGACCTCCTCCGGGTTGACCTATCATGTAAACAAGCTACAAACAAGTTAGCACTTGGCTAGCACATTTCATGTTAAACCGTGAAAACACGGGCAACTTCACAGCACTGTACATTTCCTATCTATGCTTTACTTTTGAAAACTTCCTCTTGATTTTTTCCTGTCTTTCCTCTACCAATTCAAAAAAAAAATCATCCATCAAAGTGGAAACTGTTGATTAGGGACTCGGTCGAAATATCGGTTGGCAGTATTGGGCTGTTGCAGATATATCAGTATGGGCACATCGTTCGCCGATATGCGCCAATGTTTAAGCTATTTCTTAGGCTGGACAAAATGCTTGGACTGGTGATTCAAAATGTGTAATTACGTAACTTGCAGTGCGTATTTGATAAGTAAGAAGTAAAATATTCACTCTTCAGTACACTGAATTTTTAATCAAGTTTGTTTAGATGTAAGATATCCCGCTTCCATTACATGTTTTTGTCAAAGGTGCTTGATAACCACATTTAGCTGATATTATATACCTACAGTATCAGCCATAATATAGCGAATATCTGAATTTTATTACTCCTAATTATATCAGCGTAGGGCCAATAAAATCCCATATAGGTAGGGGCCCATGCACAGAACGCCCAGGCCAGTCCGGGTCCAGTTGAGGCATATTACATGCAAAAGTAAATCAATCCCCAATGGCAGAGGTGTATCAGTCCAACTTAGAGAAATTCAATTCAGTATGATTTCAGTTGGACTAACATGTTTACATTTATTGTAAATAAAACAACCTGTGTTTTAGTCTGATGGATATAATGAATCAGCTGTTTCATGTAAATGTACTGACTGTAGGATGAAAGTGTAGTATAAGAGAAATCGCAATGTGGTTTCATCTTTTCAAAGTGAAGTGCTTGGCTCAGTTATTGACAGTTTCTTTCTGGAAAACATATTCCTCAGCTTCTAATATGATGTTAATTCAACTGTCAAAGCATTAAGGAAAAAGTGGGATCTTTCAGAACAAACTGTTGTGAGGAAGCCAGACAGTCCTTTAATGCCCACCTGCAAGGCTGCTAGGTTCCAGACAGCTGTGACATTTTCATGGACTTACATTTTCTTCTTTTATCTGCAGCGACTTTGTGTGAATTGCAGAATGGTGAAAACAGACGTAAGTAGATAATGATGCAGAGGAACTGCTCGCAGGCATTGATTAGCTTTGGTGCACTTTCCACACTGACATTTGCAGGTCATGTCAAGGAGCGCTGCCTGCTGGTACTGACATCTCATGAAATGGCAATGACATTAGATCCCACCTTGTGTACATATTAAACCTTTACAAGCCGCAACACCACTTTTATACAACTGCTTGTGCGAAAGAAACCCAAACTAAGTGTGAAAAATAAAAAAGATGTTTTATCCTTGGGATGGGTGATTTAGCAAATGTTTAGTGTTTACCACTAAGATTTGTTACATGAAATGATTCTTTATTCTATATATAGTAAAGACTCTGTTCCAAACTTACACTTTCATCCTTTGATCGTCGAGTTATTTCTGCCTTTTTGTGGCTGTTTGATGTGTTGGAGACACAGTAATTTGTTTGGTGCTGAAATGTTCTGTTGCCGCCTGTGGAGCTGCCAGCAGTCCTATTTTAGCCTTGGACTGCTCAGCTGTGTATTTCAGAAAATGAAGTAAAAATAGGAAGTGGTGGTCGTCCATTCACTTTGTTTAAGACCTGCGAAGATCAGGCTATAGGAGTGTGAAGCATTCAGAACAGCCTCATCCATATCATATCACGTCTTCATTGCCACACTCTCAAAATAACCACCACAGTCTCCACAATGCTGGTGAATAATGTCTGCAGCCTTTAGTGTGGCTCTCTACCTTATCCACTCAACACAGACGTTTATTTATGTACAAGGTTCCTCATCCACATCTGACATGTGGGATCTGCTACGCTGACATAAAACGAACACAATGAATCAATGCAGACACAAAAGCATCTTATAAGTGCTGCAGAGCTGATACCTACATATAAGCGAGCTGTAAACAGGTGCATCTAGTAATTTGAAAGATGAAAAGACCTTCACATCTGTCAAACACCCACAATTTTTGTGCAAGAGTATTAATCAGAGAATATACAGCAATCATATTTATTAAACATCCAGTATCTGTATTGCACATTAAAGGGGCTATCTGGCTTGTGTAAGAACTCTCCTGAGTCCAATAGACTAAGATCTCAGACTTTTCTGGAGTATGAAGTTGCGCGTCCATCCCTCCATTTCTTTCTCGTGAACGTGATTTCTCAAGAACACATCGAAGGAATTTTTTAAACTAAAAAAGCGCACGTCCACTTACACCCAAGGATGGATTGACTAGATTTTGATCTCCAAAGATCAAGGTTACAGTGACACAGGCGATGCTAGACAAAAGGCTCTCCTGGGGCAAGGGCCCTTTGTTAGAAACATATTTTAAAAAATGTTAATTTAATTGAAAAAATCCTCAGCATATTCACATAATCATTTAGGATTTTACGATTACCAGACCTGCAATTAGCCCATGTAAGCTAGCTTGTTCATATTAGGACATCATCGTACATCAGAATCAGGTGTCAGACACATAAAAAAAAACATCAGGTCTCAAGAAAACCTCTGTCCAGTCTAAGGAATGATATATATTCATAAATGCTGAAGTGTTACTTCTACGAATGATTAACTAGCTAGCTAAAGTAACTGGTGTAAGTTTAAACTAGACATTTGACACTCGTTAAGTTTACTTGCAACTACTAAAAAAAAACCCAAACTATATTACTACAGTACTTTGTAGTAGCTTAGATATTAGCATAGAGCAGCCATAGTTACTCGCTGCCAAATGTTTATATAGCGTCCTAAACTAATGCTAGTGAATTAAACTATTAATTTCATAACCCAAAGATTTAATCATCCAATGTCCGGCCATTTTGCCTGACCTTACTGCAATTCCTTAGACTTTGGAGGTTTTCCTTTGACCTGAAGCTTTTTCTTCTGATGTCTGATCTGACTCCAACAGCAAATATTGTCTGAATATGAACACCATAAACTACTTTGTTTATTAAGACTCATCTCTCCTTTCTGCTTCCTTCCTCCTGCTTCATCCAGAATATTTACTGATGTCCATCTACAGGAGCCAATAATGTTTTTGTCAAAATAAGATCAAAGGCATTATTTAGAAACTTATTTGAGTTTCATAATGTTTTCGTGGCCCACCCACTTGACTCACCTGCTGACACACGGACTTCTGTGTGCGTGCTGCAGTGACTTTTTTTATTACTTCTTTCCCATGGTTAGTTTATGACCATCAGAAATTTGAAATGCCATCAGTTTTTATTCTGCTGGGTTGGAATAAAATAACTCAATTTTACTGAGGCACAGCAGATTTTTACTGGGGCACGTGCCTGAGTAAAATGGATCCAGCAACGCCCACGCTATGACCTTTTGTTTTTCTATTCTTGTGAAAGCAGTATCTGAAGCACACCGTCGGGAATTTCTTCACATAAAGAACGAATGTCTCGTTGGATTTTAGGATGAAATTATTAGAATTTGGTGGTCAAAGGTCAAGGTGACTCTGACTTCAAAAAACATGTTTTCCCACCAAACCTCAAGAAATAATAGTGATGAATAATAGCTATGAAACATTTTAACACAGAGGTGATGGCATTTTATATCTTAAAAATCCTCTATGGATGTAAACTGGAACTTGGATATTTGACAGAGGCTCACAAACGCGATGTGATAATTCTAGTTGTTTAGTGTTTTGATTTTTGTAAACTATCTGACAGTTTCCTGGCACTCTACATACGTGTGTGTGTGTGTGTGTGTGTGTGTGTGTGTGTGCTGTGTTCAGATCTTTTATCGGGCAGTTTTTCGCTGAATAAATCAAAGGCTGTTCTGTAAATAACATTGCACTCTCCCCAAATGCTGCTTCTTCCCCACTGGGGAGAGGGCTTTGTTGATTGTGTTTGACAGTAATGGTTACTGTCCATTAAGCAGACCCTGCAGGCTCGGCCTCTGTCGCTGCAACACTGAGTGCTTTTGAGAAAACAGACATAGATGGATCTGTAGAGAAGAGAAACACTTTGTGGAACGTCTCTTGCCAACCTGTCTGCTTGTTCCGCTGCCTGTTATGTCTCGCTGTTTTTGTTCTAGCCTTTGAGATACTCTCCACTTGGTATCCATGTGAAGTTTGAAACATGAATCGTTAGTGATGTGATGGTACTCTATCAAAGTGTACTCTTAACTGGAAGCGCAGTGAATTGAACGTCTTGAATGATTTACTCTGTAACTTTCACACATATCAGAAAACAAAAGGGAGAAATTAATTCAGTTGTATCCAGTTTTATGATAGAGCCACTATCCTCGGATTAATCTGTCAAAATGCTGTCAGTTTTGCATGCGCAAGAACTTGTGAAGGACTTGAAGAACTTGTTTTGAAAGATCACCTCATTTAAACCATATTTGCATAAAGCAGAGATGTCACCGTTCCGTCAATTGCAGACAATCAAGCAATCAAGCAAACAGCCAAAGTCTGCAGCGCAATACAAGAGAACAAACTCTGAACAGCAACCACATTGTTTTTTTTTTTTTTATCCCCCAAAAGTTCACCTTTTTCATCTCACGTACAAACATGATTTCTTTTCCTGTCTGACACACATTCGCATGGGAAATGTGGACTCGCATTAGTTTCCAGGCTGGATAGCTAATTAGCTCATCTGCAGCACATCAAACATCATGTACTGTAAACCAGCCTGCAAATGTCACTGTGGTCCATTAAGATGCTGGTGTTATTACCCTTCAGTGCCACTGCTACTGTGAGCTGTGAGCTACAGCCCGAGTCCGTTCACTTTATCCCTTCTCGCAGGTCTTTCAGTTGTGTCAAAAACGGTTTCCCTGTTATTTATGTTTTTCGTGACTTGGAAAGAAAATCCTTCGCAGTTTTGTTCTGGACACAACAGTTTCAGAATGGCAGTTTTAGATGTTACTCAAGTGTGAGTTTAAAAAACAGCTAAAATTGGTGGTATAGTGAATAAAAATTGTAAAGTACAACTCAAAAATTAATATAGTAATTATTACAAACTGCAGGACTCTAGAATAATATTTAACATTATTTCTATTTTGTACTGAACAAGGCATCTGTGTGTAGGCACTGTGCTGTTTGGAGTAAAAAGTATTTATACTGACAAAAAAAAAAACCCTTCTATGATTGCAATATGTTTTTTTTTTAAATAAGAAAATGAGAATGTCTTTTTAATAATGTCAGCATGCTTTATGGAGTTCAGTTTAGCATTCTCCAAGAGCTGGACATTTATCATTTCTGTGTAAAGCTAGTTTCACATGTGCACCTCTGAAGCTGTGGGTCTGCAGGTGGATTAATTTGTTTCAGCCTGCCAGCTGCTGTCAATCACATACAGACACCATCATGCCACTCCATTTTTAATATATCCATTTTAATATTTACTCTAGAAACTTTTTTCTTCCTTCTAAAAATAAGAAACTATAGCCAAAAACCCCCCAAACATTAATTTTGATTACGTTTGGACTTGAAACCTTTGAGAATCTTGTCACAGTCTTTTTCACATAACAGTGCACAAGTTGTGCTTTGTGATTTTCTACTTCTGTAAACTTGCTCTCCAGTAATTAGTGTTAAATCATTTTTTTTCACCTTGTTTTTTGGCCCTGTTAATGGGTTTGTATATCAAATGTCGTCACGCCTGAATACAAACCTTTTTTGAGAATCAAACTTCCCCTTCTCCAGGATACTGAGAATTTTGCCCGAGTATATTCAGCTTGGTTGTTGAGGTGGTGAGTTTCAAATCTGACATGTGGTGCTCAAACGTGTGGACAGTGCTGCAGGCTAAACAGCTCTGTGGCTCACACATGAGGGAAATCCATTGCGTCAGCAGTGGAGGAGATGAAATTCTGAATTGAATTTGTGAGTGTTATGGAGCCATTTCTACTGTAGTTATAAGATTTAGAAAGGCACCCATTATCAGTTTAGCACAGATCAGATGAATAAATCATTTAGCTCTGTCTGCATACAGAACCAGTGAGTAAAACATGGTGAAAGTCTAAATGCTAACATATCTCGACGCATTAACATCTTTTTAACCATGCCTTATAAGTATTGGTTTTACATTGATCTGTCTCTGTAGGCTCATATTTTGGAGGATAGTCAAGAGGGTATTTGTAAACATTTGTGTCCTTACTTTTCGCCGATTTCACTAAGACTAAGGACAGGATGACAGTTGATGTGCTTTCCGAAAAGGGCATCGGAGGAGTTCATGTTAATTTACTTGAAGAGTCACTAGGAATTTCACACAATAGTCAACTGATCAGCTGGTTGGCTGTTCAAACAACTAGTCGGCGGTTGCGTTACTGTACGCTAATCATATCTATAAATTTGGCGTGATGCAGCAATAAAGCAATGGCAAGGACTACAGCTATCCCTACAAGAAATTAGTTGTATTGTCAGGGCAGTAAAACAGAATCTTTGGCTCTTCAGCTCTGATGAGCACGCTAAAGGTTTAGTCCAATCAGATCGCAGCTTATTTGTAAACAGCCTCTCAGAGCCAAGCAAGAACTCCACTTCTCCTTCCTCAGGTTGGTTAAGCCAACATGAGTAACACCTTTACAAGTTTTATTTGACCTAATTAAAAAAAGTATTTTTTAAAAAAGGTTTATCTTCCGTAATTCTTGGAATTGTCGGCAACAGTTTGGAGTAGCTGATAACTATTAGAATGCTGTTGTCACAAAAGTCCTTTAACAACTGCGTAAACAGGTTTGCGGTCTAGTAAATGAATCGAATTATTGTTTAAGAATTTTCCAAGTCAAAAGTAATTAAGAATAGTGCCACCTGTTGAAAAATCTAATTTCATTAGACATTTAACAGCCTGAAAATTTCTTTCTTTCCCATCTGCAGTTACACAGCGTGTGTATTGTTCTGCATATCAATTGGCCTTCAGCATTGCTTTACAACTGCACACACAGTTGATTGTATTTCTTCTGAGTTGCTTTGGAGTAAATACGCTGTCTCCCTGTTTTCTTCATTAGATACTCAATTACATTTAAAGTTTGACATCACTGATCCATGCCAGATTGCAGTCATTTGTGAATCCTTTGAGGCATTTGGTGAGAATTACTCTCACAAAATCTAATTCAATGTCTGCACAAGATCAGAGGTTGTCTGAAACTAAAATTACTGCATATAGCGGCTTGTTTTCATCAGTAATAGTTCAACAAAAAGTAGACACTGCATCACCAAAAACACCATGCACACTTCTCTTTCCTTGACTATTCTTGCTTTTCCCCCCGCATTCAGATTCTAGTTCACGTGGGCTTTCTAACAGAAGAGTCTGGGGACGTCTTCAGTCCCAAGGTGCTGAAGGGGGGTCCTCTGGGTGAGATGGTGCAATGGGCCGACATCCTCACAGCCCTCTATGTGCTGGGACACAACCTTAAGATCTCGGTCTCTCTCAAGGAGCTGCACGGGTAAGTTCAGACTGACTTATTCCTCTCTGATCCTGTTGTTATCAAGCTTAAGGCAGAATTGTTGCAGTCACTGGACAATCAACTGCTTTGCTTGATCCTTGGGGGAATCTGTGTAGGAGTCATGTGTCATTTATTGCAGTTGCAACCCAATAAAAATGTTTTGTAAGCTTTTTGTAAGCTAATATATCAGCCAGTATTATATGTACATAATTTTAGCTTAATTTATTTATCAAACACTTGGAAGAAGGATATGTAATGGAGGCAGAATATCTTTCATTTCAGCAAACTTTATTTCAAATATCAGTGCACTGAACAGTAATCACATCACGTATGTAACTGGTGTCCGTATATCAAATAATGCCCCTGGTGTCCAGCAAGGAAATTAATTTATTTATGGAAGGATAGAAACGCAACAGTAGCATAATCAGATTAACGATATGATCTTTCTAACTATACAAACTCACTCGACAATCCAAATGAGCAACTAGTTGCAGAAAATAGCCTGCTAGCTAAAGTAGCTTGTGAGATAAGCTAGCACACTGTCATACGGTCTGTCTGAAATCCACCGCCAAGAGTTCACTTTCTGAACATGCTCGAGGCAAATTCGGAAACGAAATATTATGGAGGGGAGGAGCTTTGCAGGTACATCAGATCTTACGGAGATTCTCATAAGAATAGATGGATTTTCCGTTAACTCGCCTTTGTATGCCTCCTACAGACTGTGAGATTTTAATCTTTTAAGTTTAGTGCAAGCCACACTGTGCAACATGGATCTAACTAACTTGGCTAAGATATCGGTGCAGACTGTACAATGATACCAACTCCTGAAATGCAGGCTGCAACGCAAGTAAATTAGACTTCGTCAGTGTGCTCACATTGTGTTAATGCACGTCATTAATCTATGCCGCTGGTAAAGGTGAACATGACACTGAGCAGGATTTTCTGCTGTATTCCTATTGGTTGGTAAGTAGACACAGGTCGTAGCAGCAGTCACGTTGTGAGATGGTTATCCTGAATTTCTGACACTGTCAGAAAGACCGTGATAACAGCTGTCTTTGAAGTTCTCACACAGTGCGACGTTGGACCACCATGCTGGAGCCACGACTAGAGATATCACTATGTTGAGTTATCTTTCGTCTGAGACAGCTCAGAGTCGCACCGTGTATACGCGGTATTACACGTACGTAATCGGAAATGAGAGTTATTAGTTATTAAATAACGGACCTCCCTCTGCTGGACAAACTATGTCATTATACTACGGATGCACGATATTATCGGCATGACATCGGTATCAGCATATAAAGCTAATAAAGTTGTATATTGGTATCAACATTCATGAAAGTGTTTGCTGATATGTATGGCCGATATATTGGCTGTAAATATTGGGCAACCATCTCAAACCTGTTGTTTCATTAGGAGAATTAATTTTAATGTGAAAGTAGAGGCTCCAAAAAAAAGTCACATTTTTATTGGGCAATACAGAGCTCATTGTCTGTCACAGGTTGTTACAGTGCTGTTTGTAACTCTCAAAAAGGCATATGAAGCTTGTTTTTACTGTTAAAAATACATCTTACATGTTATGTACATGTAATCCATAAAAATTACTTTCAGTTTTTCATTACCGAATGTCTATATTTGAAAAAGAATGCATCAGTCCTTTATGGTAGAATCAGATGTCGTTTGTCTCGTTTTATGTCTGTCTCAAAAACAAGCAGACTGTCACAATAAGAGGAACAGGCAATTCTAGCACAGGAAACACTTGGTGATCTTTACAATGAAAAAAAAAAACTTGTGTATGTATTGGCATTAGTTTAAATGAGTTTAGAAATATCGGCATATCCGATATTGGTTAAAATCCAATATCATGCACCCCTAATACCATTTTAAATCAATGGTACAAGCATTATTTCCGGCCTTAAAAATGGTTTTGATATTGGCACATATTGAAAAATGCTGATACTGATATACCCGCTATAGACTGAGAACGGTTGATAATATCAGCAAACCATTATATTGGTCGAGCCCCAGTGAAAATGCTTTGTTGTCCATTCTTCATGCTCTGCTACTGATGAGCATCCCAGTTGCAGCGCTGCTCCCCCGTACACTGTTTTTGATCACCTTTGGCTGCACCAGATAAGCTATCTCTCCTTCCTGCAGGGCGCTGTTTCAGCCTCAAGGCTTGACAGCATCTCTACAGTTTGTTCACCTCCTTCCTGCAGCAGCTCGCTGAGTCCAGAGCGATAACAGGCTTGTCGCTCATCATTTCAAACATAAGTGCTTACCCCAGTCGAGGCACGAACACACATGTCCATACACGATGTGCCGCACAATCAGACACACGGTTTCATCTAAAAGTATAGGACTATTGATTGCCACGCTGGCGGGTTCAGATGGCAGACAGGTCCAGTCCTGCCTTGGACTTACTCGCAGCGCCGTGATCTTTCAGCTGTGGCTTCACGCTGGCTGGTCAGGAAAATGACCATGTACAAGACGAGATTTGCTGTCGATTCCCTTCTGTCAGTGGGCGGTGCGAAGCCGGAGCAGACTGGCTAATGATAATGTGTGCTTGTTATTGAGCACTGTTCGTATCCATTGCTGCAGGGAAGAGGTAAAGGCATTGATGAGTTAGAGCCGCCCTTTGATCTTAAATTTTGGGCTGAAAAGAAAAGCCACTTTGATATGAACAGACTTGGGAGATCAGTGAGGTGGGGAAGACGCAGCAGTGGGAATACTTCTGCTGCCCACGCGGTTATTTACCCCACTAATTGGTGTCATGGTGTATTGAATCACGGCATTCTGTCTCCATCGGGAACGCCGTCAGAAATGCTTAGAAAAGTTGTGACAAAGACTCACAAAGAAGCTTCGGCCGAGGTTAGGGCAGCTGAAGCCTGCGTGTGTGTGTATGCTCGGCATTTCAGTATTCACGCTCCAGCAGACAGTTGAGATTTTATTGGTATATGATGTTCATTTATATATGTGTGCAGTGACGTTCCATTAGAGCTGATATTGGTCTCTATTCACGAGGAAATGAAATGTCCAGCCTTAAAGAAAATGTAATGGCAGTGGCGAAATTGAAGTCAAGTGGCTTTATCAGGCTCTGACCATATTCCACTCCACAAAACACAACCTGGTGTATATATCCTATTCTTTTTATGGGATTCTTAAATTGGTCACTTAATGGCAGATGCCACACATCCATAAATTCCCTTTCTGTGACTGTTAATGAATAGAAAAAAGGAGCATTTCTCTCCATCTCTTACTCTCCCACTCACTATTAAATTGACAGATTGTTATGTGGGTTGTGCTCCCACAGATTCCCTCCGGCTTGTATCTATTTACATTTCCCACTCTTCACTTTCCCACTCAGGCTTTGGAAAGGAGCTTAATATCATTGGATGGCTTGCCGGGGCTCTGATGTGGACTGGATTGGTGATATGTTTAGCCTTTTTCTCCTATGGACAGATTAGGCACACTGGGGGTTTAGTTACAGTGGGAGTCAAGCTGTTGGTTTTCATCATATAATTGCCTCTAATTGGCAACACTCATGCTCTCTGGTGGCTTCTGTGAGTAGCCACTGTGGCTGGCGTCTGCTGTCTTGCTTAGACAAATCAGTTCTGCTCACAAACGCATCTCTCCCTCAGCCAGAGTTTTTCCTCTCCGGCAGATCTCCAGATTATTTTTGCTGCAGATGCTCCACTGAGTTGCAGACTCTGAACTAAGAAGTTCCAGTCCTTTTTTCCTTCCACACTGCAAAATGTTCTCCAGGGATGCAATGGTCATGTAGTTGATTGCTCAGTTAATCTAACTGTAATAATTACAGTTGCAAGTTTGAATTGCTCTGCATAAAATTGTTCACTGTCACACAGTCCTGCTTGTTGCAGCCCCGTGGCTAGAGGCTCATTTGCGTACCTGGAGCAGAAATTCTCCCTCATAATGTTTAACCCCTTGCGGAAACTCCTCTGTGCACCTGTATCACATTCACACACATGGTTTTTATGTGCTATGATTTTTAAACAGCATAAAATTCATCACTTGTCTTCATGACAGAGAGAGAGAGAAAGAGGGCGAGAGCTTCAAAAAGCACAGCTCCAAAAATAGAAAATCTGTATGTGGCAAGTAATGTTGATATTGTGGCAGGCTGCCACAAATAAGTGAACGCATGGGAAACCCTGCTTCAGTTTTAAAAGTCATCAACAAATCAAAATAGAGAACATAGTGCACACCTGCTTAGCATTACCAAAGATAATCAGAAATAACACAAGATCCCCTACTGAACGCTGCGCCAGTGGTATGAAATGGCATACACTTCCCGTCTTCCAAGAGACAGCTGAGGAACTACCATCCCTCTGCCTCGTCTGAAAGTTTTTTTTAATGTAGTGTGAATAGATAAAAGTAGATGAATTTTGCAAGTTTTAACTTTCAATTCATGGTTTCACCTGTATTACCGTCCAAATGTCCATTTATGTCCGCTGCAAAAACAAGGCGGGAAGCACTGGTTCCCAAATCTCACGAGAGATGTGTTGCTGAGACAGAGACAGGTCTCGAACAAAGTTAATTTTCCCTGATTTGTGTGTCTGTTAATGCAATGTTAGTGTCAGAATGTTCGGAAGATATGTGTCTCGTGAAATTGTGAAAGAATTGGTCATAATCTGTGATCATGTTCATTTCTTCCACAAGAATGAATGGACTCAAGACTGCTTCCTGTCTCCTAAGTGCAGGGCCGTGATGAAACCCATGTGACCCTGATACAGGGTATGAACAGTCAGTGGGCGGTCTCGCGTCCTGTGTCTTGCATTACCTTGTTAGCCTTGGTGTAAGCATGTCAACATTTAGCATGAGCGCTATCTGCCTTATGACACGGGCAAACAGCTGTTAACGTGATTGTAGACTTTTGTCAATCCATTACTGTTGGCTGTAAAATTCAAAAAACACTCTTCAATTAGCTCACATCTGTAATATATTTCACTGTGGGTGTGATTTACCAGCAGAACTAATTTCAATAAAGCACATCTTTAACAGTTTTAAAATCCTATTTTCACATATTTTCCTCATATTCACCTTCTCTGTGTACAGTCTCAAACTGAAAGCATTAAAAATCAACCATTTCTCCTAATGTTCCTCTGTTGTAGTGTTTAAAGGGAGAAGAAGAGTGACATTCATGATAAGGGAAGCATCCAGAAAAGAAGTTTAGTCATCTTTCCTGGCTTTACTATAATTAAAGTGGAGACTGAAGTGTTGTGACACCATTTCTGTCAGTGACACCAGCATTTGTCGCACACTGAGGGGAGACCCTGCAGCAGTTCACAGAGCGGCAAAGACAGCTGTCACTTCCGCTCGGGGATCTCCCCTCACCCTTCCCAGGGCGACACGGGTAATTAGCTGGTGACAGAGCATGGCATCCCTACGCTGAGAACGCAGAGAATAAAGGTGGAGGTGCAGCCTGATGCATTTTGCAGTTCTGTCAGCAGAGTGAAGAAGTCGTGTGTGTACACAAACTGCCAGCTAGTGGTGTTGTGATCCAGAGATAATCTAAAGAAACCAATATTTTAGTGCTCAAAGCCCACAGTCTCATGGGCTCACACACTCCAATCACACTCTCTCTGCCCTTCTGTTTTGTTGTTTTTTTCCTCGTGCTGTTATAATTTCTCTGCCTTAGCACGCCATTGTATCTCAGGCTCTCACACTTTTCTATTCTCTGGTTCGACATGTGTCGCTGTGCGTAGACATTTTGCCCATGGTCGTTCGACGGCAATTATGTCAAGTAGGCTTCTGTGGAGCAGTTGACAGAGCACATTAACACAGTCACCAGGTAATTTCACCTTGTCTCTCGCTGCAAACGTGCGGACGTGTCTGGACTGTGTGATCAGTAAACCTGAGAAATGATTTTAAAAAAATGTCAAAAGGAAGATTGCTTATATCTGTAATCCACCAGCCTGGCCTGAAACATGGAAGTGATGACAGGCGTGTGAAGGGCATTCTGAGGTTTAGAATAAGAAGCCTGAAATCAAAGCACCAGCGAAGAGCCTCATTATACTGCCAGTCTCAGGTTGTGCTGATGCACTCTCACCCTGCTGCCTTCTGATTGATGTGCCTTTGTTTCTATGCATTAAGATAAAAAGTAAAACAGCAGCATTGTTAAAAATAACCTGAGTGGGCCAACAACATCATGAGGACGTGTCTTCAGGGCAACAATGTTGAGATGGTAACTTATTCAGCTAAAATTGTGTTGGAATTAATTTTTTTAAAAGATATTTTTTGGGGCTTTTTGTGCCTTTATTTCAGAGCAGGACAGCTGAAGACTGGACAGAAAACAGGTTAGAGAGATGGGGAATGACATGCAGCAAATGACCACAGGTGGAATCGAATCCGGGTTCGCTGCGGCAAGGACATAGCCTCTGTATATGGGGCTCCTGCTCTACCGACTGCGCCACCAGGCACCCCTTAATGGTTTTTACTATGAAGCATTTAGTGGCCTGAAGTACACTTGTAGACAGTGTTTCTAAAGACATTACTAGTTTTTTGTTGTTGTTGTCGTCGTTGTTGTTTTTGCTATTGACAGATTTTAAACAATTTTTAATGCCTCTGGGCCAGCTATAGCCAGGACCCGAGGCTCTTGTTTTCAGGTTGTCCTTCATCCGGGCCGTTCTTGTGAACATGATAGCTCAAGAATGCTCACAGGGATTTCCTTCAAACTTTGCATAAATGTCCACTCTGACTCAAGTAAGAACTGATCAGATTTGGAGGTCATAGGTCAAAGGCCGAGCCAAGTCGAGCCGATATTGGCTTACTGCAGATACATGAGTATCGGTGTATGTGTTCTGTGATAAGCACAGATATTAAAACAGTTCTTAAGGCCAGAAAAAATGCTTGTGCTAGTGATTTGAAATGGTGGAAGTACGTAGTTTGTCCAGCAGAGGGTCCGTTGCTTAATAACTAATAATTGAAGTGTTTTCTGTTTAGTGGACTGATGTTTGGAATAAAGTTAAATTGTAAGATGTCTTGCCTCCATTACATATCCTTGTCACAGTATTTAATAAACTCATTCAGCTAAAATTATATAATATTGGCTGACATATTGGAATTTTCTTGCTCCCTGTTATCAGCCTTGACATCGGCCTTATAAATCCCATATCAGTCATTCATAGAAATTTAGGTCCTCTTGTGATGCTGACAGCTTAGACAATGCTTCCAGAGGTAGAAACTGAAAATTAAAATGGGGAGAACAGACACATGAACTGGTGATAATGCACTTCAGAATGAAAATTATCCCAAAGGTTTATGTCATCAATGATCTTTCCCACATAAATGTGAATATATGAGTTTCTTCAATCAAAGCAGAAAAATACGCTGCAGTTATTTCTTTGCCCCTACATTGTAAACATTTTCACAAGCTATTCTGACAGGAAGCTCGAGCTACATTCTGCACCCCGAACCATATCTCATCGTAACAGTGTCAAGATCTGAGTTCTTGTCCCCTGCTGCATCCTGTCTTGAACAGTCGATTAGCATGCCAGAGCTGCTCTCTGCTTCACAAACAGTGGCACGTCAGGCCTCCTCTCTGCCCGTGTCATTCCCCTCACACTGCGAGCCCTCTGTGCAGCTCTCAGTGAACTCCTCGCTCCCAGCCTCAGCCCCTGGAAATCTCCCTCAGCCAATTCTCCTCACCGCTGGACGAATGCACCCTGCTTTAAAAACTAATGCTCTGTGACCGTATAGTCTCCTACAGTTGTTTGTTTCTCTGTGTTTCAAGTGTGAGTCTGACAGGATTCTGCTGACACTATTTTATCTGTTCACTGGATGAAATGAGTGAATGAATTTATCCTATTTATGGTACATTTACTGTCGGTGCGCCAGAGTCTGATAAAAACCTTTGCCTTTGTGCCAACTTCAGTGTCATCCAAAAGCTTTTAAAAACACATCTGAAAACATTAAGTTGTACAGTGGCATTTATTATTCATCGTGATGACGGCGGGTGGTGAGAATTATTGTGAAACAGCTCTGTAACTGCATTTTCAATATTTGAAGAGCAGCTCTGTGTCTGGCAGACACCACTGAGCGTGCTCATAGATGCCTGTTTGCGCTGCTGAGGGGAATAAGCTGCATTGGCTCAGTTAATCACAATAAAGAAAAATGTCATCATTATGCAGCGGTATGGCTCCTTTATTTCCTTTTAATAGTTTCTGGATGGCATGGGAGTTATAAATCATGGACGCACAGGCTGCATCAGATTTTGGCTGCACAGACGGTACTTGTTAGTGGGATTAATTCATTGTTGGCTTTGGTCTTTTCTTGGGATTTGTTGGTAATGATAGAAAGATAAAATAATGCCAGCCTGATCCTGTAATTGTGTGTGTGTGTGTGTGCGCGTGTGTGTGTGTGTGTGTGTGAGAGAGAGAGAGAGAGAGAGAGAGAGAGAGAGAGCAACCGTGCAGGAAATTAAGACAAAAAAGGGAGCTGCTTATTTGCTTGTGTTTATGCATACTGTATGTGTGTGTGCTCGTGTTACAGTAAAGTGCGTGTGCTCCCATTTCCACAAGAGTGACTCCTTAATGCTCTCTAATCCCTTCGCTCTTCTCTTAAAGTTTGCTTAGATTTGCATATATCCAATTAAAGCTCTGAACCGCAGCAGCTTCAGAGGGTCTGTGAGGAGCAGCCCCGCGCTCGGTCACTGTAATACATCTGCCCTCATATTAATGCACATTGACATTAAACTGTGTGGATCCATGCAGGTCATAATCCAAACTGAAACTCACGTGATAAAATTTAACGTACACATGCTCGTGAAGGCAGATGCACATAGCTTATGATAAACACACAGTGATGGCAGAGTATTAAAACATTCATCTTGAGCATGTGTGAATGAGTCTCATCAGTGCATGCAAGAGAAATTTTAGCACGATGTTCAGTGTTCCAAGCCTTTCCAGCAGCTTGGTTCTGTGGATTATGATGCCAATCAGTCACTTTTGGTCCAGACTGAAATATCTCAGGAAATATCGGATGGATTGCTGTTTAATTTGGTCCAGATGTTCATGTCCCCAACAGAAATAAATGTAAAAACTTGAAAAGAGCGCTATTATGCTTTTCTGTCTTTTCTGTCCTATAAATGCTGTTTGAGTGTCGGAACATGCATTTGGATACATGCAGTGAGCCCTGCAGGCTGTTTCTGTTGGATCTGTACACCGTGTTTCTGGAGGTTTTTTGTTTTTTAACAGTCTTTTTCCTGTGATATTAATGCATGCTGGGCATTCTCATATTGGCATGCTAGCGCTTTCCTGGCCCTCTCCTCAGCTCCGCTCAGACATCGATGTGCTCTGCTCTCTGCTTCGCGGATTACATTATCAGGACTTCATTCATGGTGGCTCCAATAAAGTTTTATTTTTGACAGTTAACTTTGTTAATCTTTTCTAAAGAGGCAAGCACCAGACGGAAGTTGATGGCATTCGGGTGTCTTGAGGAATTATTTACTTCCTCAGCATAAGCACGTGGGCTGGATTAACTGCTAAATTGCTGTCCTCACGTTGCTTTGTCATGTTGAAGAGTGAGAAGCGCAAGCTGGAAGTAAGATCTTCCCAGTGTCCTAGCTGTGTTTATTTTTGTGTCAGGAAAGGGGTTGTGAGTACAGCAGAGTGCAGAAGCAGGCATGTTAGAGGGAAAGGGGGAGGAGTAACCAGCACAGACCATTTTGAGAGAATGCAGAAAATAGAAGGACTTCGCTGTTCGGTCAGTTGTGTCCTACTGCTCTTTAGGAGTCCAAAATCAAAATCAAAGACCCGGAAATGAATATAATATGTCTTCTTTAAGGTCCCCACAACTCTCAGTGAAGCACTGACATTAGGACAAAATTTCCATTTGTTTGCAAAACTTAAGATGTTCCCATAGGTGTCAGGGTATATTTAGTGTTGATTAGTACACTAATGCAACTGAAATAAAGTCAACATGATAAAATTACAGTGGAACTGTTAAGAAATCTGTAAGCTTTGTCATTGTGAGGTGGAATTTTCCTAAAATATTTGAGACTTATTTTTTCTCCCTGTTATTATATCTGAATATACTGAGTACTGTTGTCTGTGCTTTTGAACATCATCTTGTCAGCCCTTCCTTTTGTAATCTATAGAAAAAAAAAATATTTTCTTGCAGACCTGCTTGCCTGAACGGCTGTGGTAAATACTGTCATCTGGACTGTGTTGTGTCCACCTGGCTGCTCACTGCATGCAGTGTAGGACAGAAGTGCAGCTTCACAGGACAGCACTTTTGTTTGTGTAAGCACTGACTTGCTTAGGTGTGAATCTTTTTTTAGTAGCTGCAGCATAAAGCTGACACACTCTTGCTCATTATCCCGTCTGCTGTCCGAGAACCGGCAGCCATGCCCGTTTCCACAACGCTGCACTGCTGACTAAATATGTTCACTGTCCAAAGAAGGATCGATAGGCTCTTGTATGGCAGGTGCTTGTGTGTTTCGAGTCTGGGTTGCGCAGGATGTGAGTCTGAACCGGCTAGTGAGAAAAAGAGTGTGAGGTCATAGGTCAGTGACTGACTACTGCTGAAAAAAAAAAAAAAAACTTCAAGAGTGGCTGCAGTTTAAAAATATCAAAGGCTTTTCTATTTTCCAACTGACATCAACTAAACATGATCAAACTCACCAAAAGAGAAGTGAAGGAATAATTATTATTTTTATCTTCCACGGAGACGATTCTTTGCTGTTGGTCACTTTTCTTTGAAAAAAGAGGCTGTTTTTCATAGTAAAGTAGAACCCTTGATGATGCTCCTTTTTATAAACTCCTTTGATCATAACAGTCGATATTTTGTACCTTTTAAATTGAAGATCCAGTAGGTCTACTTTCTCGTTTGTGAGTAATATCTGCCTTAAATAGCCCTTTCACTGAATCACTTACACTTGGCATGAGGAAGGATGTAGCTGGAAATTTAGCTTTAAAGTCATGAGAAAGTCACAATCTAAAACTTACCAGTAGCTCAGATTTGTACTAGCTGCCATTAAAAGTGTTAGTTAGCATTAAATCCTCAGGAATGAGTGAATTGTCCTACATATATTGTTGGTGTGATTTTTGTGTTTGAAGTGAGGCCTTCATGACATATTGTGGCCTGAAGAACTCATCACACCAATTTTATTGCGATATCTTAAAATAAATAATTTTTTAAAAAAAAACTTAATGTTTTTTCATTTAAAGCTCACCTGCAATGGCATTTTCGAGAATATCTAACTTGCGCATCGGGGCGTCTTTTCGGCATAAACAGGATTTACAAACAGGACAAAATGTTCGGAATTTGTTTTGACCATTGAAAAGTGGAACATATTATAACAAACATGGAGGATTACGGTGATACAATGAGCTAAAGCTGTGAGCCTTCTTTCCATCACGATAGGCCCGCACGCCCTGTTCATCATCCCTGTCACTGGGACAGGAACAGCGTGCAAACCTGTTGTTAAAAAAAGGATTCATCTATCATTTATATGGAGGAATTAAATCTTTTTTGTCTCAAAAACTGATAGACTGTCACAAGAGTAACAAGCAATTCTAGTACAGGAGAGACTTGGTGTTCTTTACAATGGAAAAAACGTGTATATACCGATATCAGTTTAAATAATTTTGGAAATATTGGCATATCAGATAATGGCAAAAATCCAACATCGTGCATTCCTTGTACTATTAGTTGAAATTGCTCTGGGCAAGATAACGCAAGTCACGTGATTTTTTTTTTTTTTTTAAATGAAGACAATGTGGTTGAATTTTGATTATAAAAAAAAACCAAATAAAAATCATTTTTAGTAGTTTTTTGGGCAGAAATAGTTAAATATGACCTACGACGTAATCTAAAACATTTAAGAAGAGATTATTCATTTCAGGCGGACTTGAAGATGCATTATTGCCACCTACTATGACAGAGCGAGAACAGAGAGAAACAAATGACATAAAGCATTGTTATTTACACAATATATCACAATTATCGTCACTACCAGTTATTGTCAACACACCTAGTATATGTTTAGTTTCTTATAATATTTTGAACATTTTCATTTTTTGACTGAATCAGAATGTTTTTATAACAGATTATTGTGAACATACGATAAAACTGCATTTAGCACTCAGAAAATTTTACATTTTATCTGTATATCCTCTCATTCTGCTGTCCAGTTTCTTCATGGTTGAGTTCTCAAGTTTTGCAAAGCTGTACTTGTACTGAAAACAGATACACTTTATGGCCTTTTTCTCAAACAAAATGTGTGATCAAGGTAGTGTAAGTGCTACCTTGATCCCAGCTGAAAGCAGAGCTCTCTGAAGCTATGCGGTACTTTGTCATGGCAGACAGCAAATTTGTTTCTCCTGTCTCTCCGACGTGAGGTTCTTTTGTAATCGTGTCTGGTTTTGTTCATGACTTATTTTTTCAGGCAGCAGATGCTTAATATTGAGATTGATCAAGCCAGACTGCTTTCGCAGCAATGTAACAAAGGCACGTCGTCGTAATGAAACGCTGCCTTGCAATCTCACAAATTGTATTTAGATCATAAATATGCAAGAATATCAGTCGTTCACATCCTGTGTGGAAAACAATATTAAAAAAAAGATAGTGAACTGGATTAATACAAACAGCAGCCTTGTTGCCAAACTTAATCGCTGTGTCACAACATATTTATTGCACAATAGTACTGTGGCATTTTGAGGATTTGAATTCAAACACAAGGTGATCAGTGTCCAAATTTGTATTTTACTGCTCACCACTGAATAAACTTGGTGCTTATTATATAAAAATGCGATCGCATGAGCAAGGGATTTTAAACACAGCTAATTCTTTAAGCCCTCACACAGTCTAATTATTATCGGCTACTTATTGGTATTCTCAAAACAAGAGTCTGCTGGCTGGTACTTGAGCTAATTGCTCACGATACACTAACTTAGAATCCTTAGAATAATGGAGCTAGCACATTGGTGTTAGGTGTAAGTTTAGCCTGTTAGCATGCAAACACTTACCATTAGCTCTAAATATAATGTGCAAGTATAAACTCAAATTTTTGACCTCAGAGTGATGCAGGATGAAAGCTTAAGGAGAAAGTCATAATAATTCATCCTCTGGGGACCATGAATGTATGTACTTTTTGAGCAAAAATTGTGAACCTTAAGGTGGCACTAGAAGAGAAATCAGAGAATCAAAAGTAGCATGATTATTGAGTCATTCTACTGAATTAAATGTCAATCGCATGGTAGCTGAAATAGTCCAGATTTAAAGTGGCGGAAGGACAAACAGACGGACGGCTGGCTGACTGGTCCGACTCGCCCACCCTAGAGCCTTCATCACAGCTGAAAGGTCTGGTAAGAGAACTAAGAGTGTAAGAGGAAAGAAAAGCAAAAGCGCTATTGGAAGCAACATTTATGTGGCAAGGGCGACTCCCTGCTGCGAGACGTCTCTGCCTCGCAGCGTTGAGTTTCATATTGTTCACTTGAATGGCACTGCCGTCATCTCACTGAGAGCACAGACATGCTTCACACACAGTTGGCCTCTCCCTTTCTCCTCTCTTTAACTCTCCCCTGTCTGCCTGTTTGACTGTCTCTCTCCCAACTTTACGCGACCCACACAAACACACACAAAACTGCAAATACACACACATCTTTAGAGAAATGTGAGAAATTGCACAAAGCAGCTATGAAAAATAGGACGGTCCCATAGAAATCTGTTAGTCACCTGATCAGTTTTTAATGTCTTGGTGGACTGTAATTTTTCAGTTGATGTAGCTGTAGTTATGGGAAATGATCCGTCACGACTGTAAAATGATCGCGTCTGTGTCTCAGAAATGTGTCTTATAAGAAGAAGATTCTTCTGCAAGAATTCCTTCATCTGCACAGGAGCAACAATACTGAAGCAGCAGCAATAATCGTAATAATTGCCATCAACTTAATTTATAGAGCATTTTTTAGAGCTGTGTTGCAAAGTGCTTTTCAAAAGGAAATAAAACCAGACAAGGCAGATAATGAAAGGCCAAAAGACATGAACACAGAGGAAGTGAGGACGACATAAAGCAGATCGAACAAAAGGGTATAGAAACAGTATAAATAAAAACATATCCAACATCTCCAAAGTGAAGTAGGAAAGATTTAAATGAAGCTCTAGAGTTTATTGCATCTAAATTCAGCAAGCAGAGAGTACAGCCGCAGTGTGTGTGCTCTAAGATTTGCTCTTTGCCACAAACCGTGACCTGGAAGTAACCAGGAGGGCTTCATCTGTGATGCTGCCGGTCAGAAAAGACGGCAGGATGACGTGAAGTCCACCTAAAATTAAATATCTTATAGACCACATCCCTGGTCATAATGGTCTCTTATTCAACCGTATTAGCAAAAAAATACAAAAACATCATTTTTTTTGTACTTTTAAGTCATTCCTGTTAAAAAAAAAAAACTTGAAAGCTCAAACATTTACAACCTTATTCCGTGAGCAACATTTTCCTCCTCTCCCTCGTCCTCGTCCACCACCTCCTGACGTTCCTGCTGTGCTAACAGGGCGGATGAGGGAGGCGAGTGATCATCCACGAAAGAAAGAAAGCTAATGCTAGCCTCTGAAGCGGTGTTGCTCACTTTATCACTGTAATACTCCATGTGTGTTAAGACCCCACTTTTTCATGGTCCAGTCAAATTCCTCACAATGTTTTATACATCCTGATTTTACCAGAAAGACTTCTAAAGATTTGAGGACACAGAGTTTAAATTCTGTCAAAGTGCCATTTCACTTGGACTTTTAGGCCCTAAAGGTAAGCAAAAGCAATTGAAACTCAACTCGAAATCTGACAGGGAGAATGTGTGGGGAGTCCCACACAGCGATGAGATGATCACGATTCCTTGTCCTGTAACGAGTTAAGCAGCAACAACAATAGCGCACTTCTGAATTAAATGAACTGAATGATCAGTGGAGAAAACGCCGTGGCTATGAGACGACTGCAGTCTAAACGGTATCAGTGAAAATGCTCTACTTATATTTTCTCTCCGTCACAGTGAGTTTGGATCAATTTGTGGTTGAAAGCTCATCTGACTGTCTGCAGGTTTTTGGGGGTCCCTCCAGGCAGAGGAAGCTGCCCACTGACGGGACCTCTGCCCTTTGATCTCATCTACACGGACTACCACGGCTTGCAGCAGATGAAGCAGCACATGGGTCTGTCTCTGAGGAAGCACAAGTCAGTCTCTTGCTCGCTCTCTCTCCCTTTCTTTGTGTCGTGTCATGTCAAAAAGTGTCATTTTTGCTTCTTTTCAGAGCTCTAAGTGTACTGTTTGTTTGCTGCATCTGTTTCCGTTACAAGTAATTGCCTTTCTGATGAAATATTTTACTATTGGCTTACTGGCTGGCTGATGTTACAGGCCAGTAACTTTACTGTGCATCAGCAAAAATTCTCCCATTGGGTGGATCCAATTTGGCCTCTTTACACTGCGATCAATCAAACAGGTGCAGCCTTCTGGGTCGATGTCACTTCCTCTTCTGCAGCCTCGCACACTCTGCTCTTTATATGCATCACACAGGAATTTTAAGTAGGTTGTCTGCTTGAAATGAATGAGTTAGCCTGTAAATGCATAGTTCTATGCTAATTTAAAGTACAGCTCATTTATTAGTAAATGTTCAAACCAAAATGATTCATAGTTTTGAGCTTTTTTCTTTGCCTAAATTTAGTTGTTCTTCTTTGGTTGCAGCTGGACAGTGCTGAAGCAGTCTCTGCACAAAAGCAAATCCTCTTTTCTAATCCAAACAAAGAAAAGAATGCAAACTGCTTCTGTTGCCGGGGAAAAAGTAAAAGAAAACACGTTAAAGTGTGAAAACAATGATAATCATGTAGGGTTTAATACTGTCGTTTGCTTAACTTGTGTAGCTAAATTACAGTTTGTTTTTATTGTGCAATTTACTCGTAATGCAGAAGAGAAGAGTGCCGCGTTCATTAAATTAATGTGCAGCAGAGGCCCGAGTTTCCCAGTCATTCACCCTGTTTCCCCTGCACGCTGAAATATTTAAAACTAGGCAGCAAAAGCCGCCCCTGATTCCAATCAGTGTCAGTCCAAGGTCAGCTGATCGATCAGCACTCCTCAGTGTGACAGACCAATAATTTCCTCTCCTGCTCTGACACTGATTAGAGAAGCAGGGCATTGATAAATCTTCTCAGATTAGATTACATCAATTGATTTTTGCTTCACAGTATGAATATTCACTGCTGGTAGAGTTGATAAAGTGCTAATGTAACGTCTCTCAAGCCGCTTGTTGTAAACTAAGCTCATTATGTCTGTTCCACCCTGGTTGATCCGTCTGATTTGACCTGGGAAGACATCAACACGTGTTGTAGTACTTAAGATCAGTCTCAAGACCACTTTTTGAAGATCTCTGTCTCGTCACGGAAACACATTTTGAATCAGTCTTGTCATGGACATAGCAGACTTGGGATTTGGGACCACAGCAGATTTATTTGTTAACGTGATGACAGTGAATGAATGTAAAACTTTCTTCTTTAAAGTGACTACGAGGAACTTTTAAGTATTTATGAAACAGTCTCATGATTCCTTTGATGATTATAAATTTCCTGTCACAGCAGACAAGACCGTCAGAGAAAACACTGCTATTTTTATGTAGTTACTATCAATGCCCATGATCGGGTCTGAATCTCCGCAAACTTGTTTTTTAATTTTGTTGTTCTGTGCAATGACAATACCATAATTATATTCTATGCCTACAGCTGTTAGTTTGCACCTTAGCATGTAACGTTCATGCACATGGCTGTGTAACCTTAGCATAGAGAAAATGGAGGTAATTCATTTCAGGGGACATTACTGCCACACAACTGACTTTTAACTGATTTCTTAGTGGCATTTAAACACATTACCTCATCTATCCTGCAGTCTCTCTTTCACTTGCTTCC
>JAQLOL010000009.1:16117140-16141690 GCA_029783665.1 Naso thynnoides | reverse complement strand
TTCAAATAGTGTAATTACATACTTTGTCCAGCAGGGGTGATCTGGCTATTTAATAACTAATGAGTGAATAGTTTACTGTTCAGTCCCTGATGTTTGGAAAAAAAAGTGGTTTAAATGTTAGATATCCTACCTTCATTACATATCATTTTTACAAGTGTCTGAAATCGCCCTTCAGATACATCGGATTTTGGAATTTTCTTGATCCCAAATAGTATTGGTATCAGCATCAGCCCGAAAAAATCCCAAATTTGTCTGGCCTTAGTTAAAACTAGAGCAAAGATGATCGGGAAGAAGGTGTTTACTTTTACCTGAATGTATGTTATTCATTGAAAATATACCAGCCAAATGATGTGAATGCAAATTCATTTTATTGTTTCTTTATTTATTTATAGCTAGCAATCAAATTGTTTTTAAGCAAACTCTGTCTTACACATCAATAAAACTTTTAATTTGAAACAAAACATTACAAATATCAGCTCAGTAGCATTTCTACAGTGCTGCTTTTGGTTCGTCATTCTTTTCATGCACAGCAGTCTGGAGTTCCAGCAGCTTCTTCAGTTTAATCGCTTTTTTTTCCCTATTGAGACATGAAATTGGACGTGTTGCATTGTATTCGCATTGCCAATTGTTTTGTTTGTCCTTGGCAGCCCACACTCCTGATAACTCCTTTATGGGCTTTGTGGCAGAGGAGCTGAATGAGACAGAGAGACTGAACATTCAGCGGAATAAGGTTAACAATATGGCTGTTGTGTACGGGAAAGAAGCCAGCATGTGGAAGGTCAGTATCACACAAAAACCTCTGTGAAAACGGTCAATAATGTGAGCATACTTTTTTTTAGTACGTTTCAAAACTGCGTAGAGAAGGAAGCTATTTTACAAAGCATGGAGTCATCATATAATCGCATTAGGTTTTCTGAAAAAGTTTATGATTGTGGCTATAGCCACTTGCATGCAATTAAGCAGGAATGTAAACTTTCTTTACTCTGTATTGTGTTTTATGATAGAAAGATTGACACTAACACTTAAGTTCCTGTTGTCTGTTGCCCGCTCAACAAACTTGGAAACCCATTTACTGGTTAGTCATTTAGCTATGCTCTGCAGACAAATTAACCCTCATGAAGCTAGCTATCAGAACTTAAACACATTTTTAAACTGAGCAGTCATTAGTGAAGAGTGATTGCAATATGCTGCCATGCCATCCAACATATTGCCACGATTGCTGTGTCGTTATATTTTGATTTTTGCTGTTTTAATAATAATTCTTTGCTCCCTACAACCTTCCCTGAAAACAAACAAGTCGCTCAGCAACTAAAAAAAATTCACAATATATGTAAAAAACCAAATATGGTTTCAGTCCTGCCAAGTGTAATCGATTAGAAAGCCGTTTTACAGCAACTTCAAGCTAAAAATTAATCAGTCTGTTAAAGCAGCGCTGTGATAAATTCCTCTTCATTGAGCTTGTAATGTTCTTTATGGTCTTTTTGTCCACCTCATTTATATTAACAAGGTTGTGATGTATGTGTTGGTATGTGATGTGATATAAAATTTTACTGTTCGGTTTTACAGATACCAACAGAAGAACTGTTGATTCAATATTCCTTTGTGTAATTGAGTTACTTTAAATAAAATCTTACTCTTTGTGTCCTTGCAGTAAAGAATAATTAAAGAATGACTACAAATGGATGGAAAGGGACCAAAGGGCCTTACATGATTCTGCTGAGCATGTTACATACATCGTTACATGACACAGCTGGATATAGTATGTCATTTAAAAGCTTTCACAGCTTATATGTAAGATATACCTTCCACTTCTTGGTTGGATTCACATGACTCTGACTCTGTAACAGATTTGCTCTCACCTTTCAGTAAAACAAACTAAACGTCTTTAATGAGTGATTCAAGATTTTTAAGACTACGCAGTGAGCTCCATTCCTGTTGCAAAATATCATGCATCACAGGAAGTAACAGCACACGTTTTTTCATGCTGAATATTTCTTACCAAGCTCTCCATACCACTACACTCTCCGTGGCAGGAAAAAAAAAAAATTCTGTTCAAATTCTTATAGACAGTGTTGTGTTGCAGTGTAGGTCGTTCTTGCAAAAATCTCTTAGGTCATGACACCACCGAAGCATAAGTAGCACCTCACTTTATGGCGGAGGCTTTCAAACTGTGAGAAGTTCTTCCTCAGGGCAGCTGCTGGAGATTTGGAGAGGCGAAGGCAAAGATGCTGCGGGAGGTGAAGTCGAGTCAAAAATCATTCTCTGTTTTGAAGAAGTCAAATCTGAACAAACACACTATTTTTTTTAGACTCAGTGTATACACCGCCTCAAGATACCTGGAAATATCTGATGTCCCTCAAGAGTAAAATCAGCTCAAATAAGAGTAACTGTCGATTTTGGCTTCTCTCCATTAGCAGAGATCGCCCCTATTTTCCACAGATGTTAAAATTCAACCATGTGCATATTTTAGAAGATCTCAGACTTTCTTTTTAAACCCAGTTCACTGCAATTAATGTTGAAACAGGATACAGAAACACTATAGGACACATGAAAGTTGCTAGGTATAGGTCTTTAAACTTTCTAAAGAGGAGGTCTGTGTTTATTTAATCGAAAATCGCTGAGACTGAGAGAGAGAAAGGAGAGCCGGAGATAAAAGTTATTACACCTTAAAATAGTTCCTCACAAGCGCTGCCTTCCTAGCTTGAATATTAGCGTGGAGAAAGAGATTGACACCAAAGGTCCTTTTCAACTAATGTTGTCACACATTTTAAGGTACTTTCTGTAAAGTTTATTGAAAATGGACAAAATGTAAACAAGCACAGCATCTCATAAAGCTACTTTGGGAAAAATGTGTGGGGTTTATGTAGATTTGTGGATTTACTTATTTAAAAAAGGGACGGTGCATTTTAATGAGCATTTGCATGCGAGATAAGAGCCTGTGGCTATTTTCCGTTCCCTGTCCCCCGGCAGGCCAATGCCTGCCACACAACCCACAAAACACCTCAACCTATGTGGCTGATGTTGACAAAGGACACTGACATGTAGTTATACTGTTATTCTCCCTTAAAAAGCTTCTTATAACTCTTTAACTTCCCTGGCAGTAAACACTCTTAGAATTTTCTTCACTGTCAAACTAATGAAGTAATAGTTGTCTTTACATTGCAAGCAGGAACCTCAAATTCTTCTTGTACAAGCCTTGATTTAGGGGAATCATTATATCACGACACAAGACTGAAATATGAACAGTTTCAATGCATAGATCTTTTTTTTTTCATCCAGTTGTTTCTTTTAATCTGATAAAAATCAGGGAAAATATGGAATTTGGGAAGCTATTAAATATCATTTAGCACCTTAACAGTACTCTGTAAAACACCCACTGGATGTTACATTTCCTGCCAATGCTGTATGTCTCTTCCAGGAATCTGGCCTGAAGTGTGATGGTAGAGGAGCAATTGTTTTTGTTTAGAGTAAATTTTCCCTTCGAGCTACTGGCAAGGTTTCCCGCTCCTACTGTATCGTTTGAAGTGTGCTGCAGCCTCCCCCAAGGTTTGGTTCGCTCGAATCTGACGGCAGCTTTGTTCTAACACTGCCATAACATCCTCTGTTTTTTCAGTACAACTCGAGCTGCAGCGTAACATTTGTGAATCTGATAGATTGCATTGTTGAAGCCAGTGGTGTTTGGGTCTCTCCAGGCAATAAAACTCCGGTCGCTGGGAGCAGGCTCGTCCTCACCTCAGTTTTGAGGTTCACCTGAGAGATTTTGGGGCCTGTAGTGCCCTGTGAGAGGAAAAATGACTAATGCCTTCATGTCAGATTCTCTCTCTTTTCCTCTACGGCTGCATCTCTCTGCTCACTTCCCTCCTCCTCATACTTCTGTTCTCACCCTGTTACTATTCTGTATTCATCATCCCACAATGCATCATTGATGGATCCACACAGCTTCAAGTAAGTACAGCTGCTTTTCACAGGCATCATCGATACTCTGCATGCCTAAACTCAAACCAACACTATCCCCAGACTTGTTCTCACCTAAAAAATGTTTTCCACTTAAGTTGTGCTCACATGAATTTATATACCAGCCTAATTTGTATATTTAAAATTGACAGAGACATGTTAACAGTGCCATAAATTTATAAAACATTACCTAACATCCAGATTTATTTAAATTACTGAAAAAACAGTTTATCATACTCATCACGTGAATCCAAATGTGACTCATGTGATGTTTGATTAACAAGAGATTTTGATAAAAGTATTTATTCCAAGAGTAAAGAGTAAAAGAGTGCAATTCGTCACAGTGTTGTTCAAACGGCCCCCGATGAAAAATGAGCAAAAACACTCAGATGACATTTATAAATGATTTATGCCTTGAAGAAATGGCGTCAGTGAATAATTGATAACATTTCCTCCAGAAACTCTTTTTGGAATAAACTCGTCAGTGGAATAATTGAAGCAAACTGCCTCCACCGGTCAACACAGGAGACACACATTGATTAAAGCGTTTTAATCAAGGCGCTGGATAGTTACCAGTCACCAATACGATGATTCAGAACTAACAAGAGAGGACTCAGCTGTTAAACTTGCCTCATTTCCTTTAACTGATAATTTTGCTCAGGCTGCTGTCTCCAACACCTTTTGGCTTTTCTCCTTCGTCCTTTGAGAGTGGCTGTGTGTAATACTGATGAATCAGTTTAATTCATTCAACTGGTCATAACAGTGTCAGGACTTTTTTTTTCTTTAACACTAGATTATGTAAAAAGATTATGTGCAATAAACATAAAGAGCATAGGTGGGGAGGAAAGCTAATAAAGGCATATCTAACAACCCAGAATATTTTGTCTGTGCAGTCTAATGAAAATAATTGCTATCTAATAATTCTATTAGAATATGAAAACGGACTTTAAATTTGGAATTTAATCCCTGTTTCACATGCTCCTTCAAAGATGCCTCATATTGTTTGATTTCCTGTTATTTTGGCAGCATTTGTCATCGGTTCTTAAGGTCTGCATTCTGAAATGAGTTTTAAAGCAACATAAGAATAGCAGCTATATAAAGATGCTAAAGGGTTGGGATGTTTACTTTCAAAATGTCATAGGTTACAGATTACTAGTTATCTAGCTATTACTAGTATTTAAATGTAATAAGTAATGTTACTTTATCAAAGTAACGTAACTAATTACTTTTTGATTACAGGTTAAAATCTCTAACAAATGTTTTCAGCTGTTAGCCATTTTCCAATCTTTAAAGCAGGCAGTGTTAACCTTCCAGTAGCAGGCTGGAGGTCGGCAGGCAAGGTCTTCCTCACTTTAATTAACATGTCTGCCTACAGTGACCTTATAGGCTACATACCTGCAAATGTTTCCTCTGGGTTGACAGGGAAATTTGTCACTGTTGATAGCATTTTCACAGCTGATTAAAATATTTTGCAATGCACTGTTATATTCAAGCCCTTTTCTGCTTTCTGAAGAATGTTTTTTAAATTTACGCCACTGGAACACGTTTTTATCCGTAGACATGGTGGCATGGTAGCTTTGAGCAGCAATATGGATTGATTTAATTGGCGAATGTGTGGCTCTGCAAATTCTAACCAGAGAAAAAATCATCAGAATTGCATCACTTATTAAACGACCTTGACTGGAAATGGCAAAAGAAAGCATTGTGCTCATCAAAACCATGCAAAGCAACAATTTGAATATTATTCAACATACAGCCTAAGCTTTTCACAGAAGATTTTCCGATGTAACCCCCTTTCTAATCATTAACAGTTTCAGAAGTAAGTAATTTAATTACACATTTTTTTCTCAGTAACTGTAACAGATTACAGTTACATTTGTTACGAAATTTCGTTACATGTAACTTATTACTTCCCAACACTGCAAATCAGTCCAAATTGCAGGTTAACAAAAGAATCCATCAGCTGGAACGGTGTTAAATCATGGCAGTATAAGCCAGACTTAAAGTGAGCTAACCAACAGGGATTTGGTGGGGTGAAAAAATAGTCATTTAAATGCAAATGAAGATGACCCTTTTTAGTGTCAGTGTTTGCAATTATAAATGAGTAACTTTAAGTGCTTAACTCATTTTGCCTGCCCTTTGCATGTCTCTAAGGGAAAGGAAAAGATTTTGGCCATCCTGCATCGCTACATGGAGATCCATGGGACGGTGTACTTTGAGACACAGCGCCCCCCAGAGGTGCCCGCCTTCGTCATGAACCACGGTCTGCTCCCTCAACAGGAGCTGCAGCAGCTCCTCAGAAAGGCCAAGGTGGGAGGAATGTCACTGAGAAGCTCTGATGTTTGCATTTAGAAAGTCTTGGTGATGAAATGTTGTCAGAGTTTTTCTGCTTTTGTAAAGTTGAACCAAGTTTGGATTTGAGACTGTCTATAAACTCATGATCTTCTCCTCCATCTTTTTCACGTTCCTGTTAAGCTTTTCATCGGATTTGGCTTCCCATATGAAGGTCCTGCCCCTTTGGAAGCCATAGCCAATGGCTGCATCTTTCTCCAGCCCAAGTTTGATCCCCCTCACAGCTCGCTCAATCATGAGTTCTTCAGAGGAAAGCCCACCTCCAGGAAGGTAGGTGCTTTTTTTTAACATTTCTCTTTATCAGCACTTTCAGTAGTTTATTGTGGTAGCATACAATACTGCAACACAATGCAAACAGTCCTTAATTTCATGGGTTTACATCAGTCAAACCTCACAAGATATTTTTTTATTATATGCAAAGCAAATAAACATGCATGTTGTTCCAATCATGACTTTTGTTGTGTTGTTTTATCCTATTTATTCCCCCCTCAGGTGTCCTCTCAGCATCCATATGCAGAGCAGTACATCGGCAGGCCGCATGTCATCACCATCGACTTCAATAACTCTGAAGAGTTTGATGCAACCATCCGTGAGATCATGAGAATCAATGTGAGTTAAGTTTTTGGGGTGTGCCTTCCAAACACATTCAAAGTAATGGTTTTCTAATATTACAGCCCACCACAGTGCACTTCCACTGCTGAATAATGATGATGACAATCATTTGCTCCTGCACACCTCATAGTCTGCTTTGACCCATTTTTGAAGCCCTCAGCCTTTAATGGAGCTTTTAATCATGGCATCTGACAGGAAAATGCTTAGCTGGCTCCCTCTCTGCTCTCCACACTGCTAATTGCTTGAGATTTTGTGCGGCTCGGTAGGTAAACTGTGCGCACACACCTGGGTTTGCATGACAGTTTTCCAGAGGCCGGCCCCACAGGCAGGGAGCGTTATCCACAGCAGATCATATTAATCAATCACGCTGTGCTCAATCTGTCACCACGACAACACGGAGCCCGCAGCCAAGCCTCTCGCAGTGCCAAGATGCATGTGTGCCTCCACCTGCCAGGTGTGTTAAATAGACCTTGTGGTTTCCTGCTGATAGGGGCAAAATAAAGTACCAGTTGTTGCTGTGGTGAATGCTTAAAATGTTGAATCCGAGGGAAGAAAACTGAGACTAATCACACAGGCTGACTGAACAAGTTTCAACTTCAGATTAAATAAATGTAGGAGTAGCTTTATTTGGATTGTCCCTGACAAACGTACCTGATTCATACTCGCATTTGTTTATTTTGATCCAGTTATCAGCTCGTGATGGTATGAGTGTGGTGCTTTATTTATTTTTTGTGTTTTTTGGTCTTTTTTAAGGATGTCAGCCACATTTCTCTCCTTTCATTTAAGACAGTCGGTTTTAGTCTAAGTTTCTGTACTTTGTCAGTTTTTAATTGGTCTTTAAGTTTTACACCAAACCTCACAAAGGATGCACAGAAGAAACATGCACCCTGCGCAGTGAATGATCCAGCAACAAGGCAACATTGAACAACAGCACAGACACAAGTTCATTTCAGAACCACAAGTGTATATTGAACAATCAGTAAAAAAATAAATAAATAAATAAAAAAATTCCCCCCACAGTCCGAACACAAAGGTAGACAATCCAAGGCAGTTTTTTTTTCTTAAGTTCTTTGTCTCTCAAAAACTAACAAAAAATGATTTAGCTGAGTTCAACCCAGTTCTTTTCTCCTCTTCAAACAAAAAATAAGTGCAGTTAAATGTTCAAGCAAAAGGAAAAACTTTCAAAAAAACAAAAGAAAATAATTTGCTCCCACTTACTCAGTCAATAGTCAAGTTAATCCAGTCCAATCAGTCCGGGCTTTGTCTGCTGGTGTGTGGAGGATAGCCTGCTTACTTGATGGGCTGAGTAGTGTGTTCAAAAGAGGGAACAATCCAAGAGTAAACACAGATTTGCGTGTCGACTGGAGGTCGCTAATTATGGTGGGTGAATCAACGTGAAGGGATTAAACGCCTTACTTTACTTTCTCTACTGCAGTACTGAGTGTGCTGCTCCGACAAAGCAGTTGCGTAGCTTTTCTTAGTACAAAGACACGAAAACAGGCTGAACAGCTAGCCTTGCTAAATATGAAGCTAAACACATCTGCCAGCTAGCACCTCTAAAGGTCACATCAACTTGTCAACAAACAACAAATCACCATTTTGTGGGAGATGTCAGTAAAATCTGTCGCCTGATATATTCTGCAATTGCGCGATTCGGGCCGCCATCTTGAACTGCAATATTTGGCAACATGTGTGTCCTACACTTGGACAAACTTGATACTGTGTGGTTTAAACCGTTAAACGGTTTCACACTGACCGATGTGACCCGTGCGCACTGACCGCAAGAGAGAGTGACCCTCTTGCATAAATTCCTAAATCCGTTAGCTAAAACAGTTTAAGTGATGTCAGAGTTCTACGCAGCCCTCCGATGAGATCTAGAGGGCCAGAACAACACTTCCGGATGAGGCTGGGAGCTTGAAAGTCGCCCAGGTGGCTTGGAACTACAACCTTAAAGGTCAGAAACCAAAAACAAACTGTTTGTTTTGGGGTTTTTTGCTCTGCAGCCGTAGTTTTCTGCCTTTGTGTTAAAACTCCATCAAAATACAACTCAGTTAAAATTGGAGGTGTCATTTGCCATATGTTTCCATATTTTAGGCTCCATAACTGTGTTATAAATATAAAAAAAACTGTTAAGTATGTGGAGTTTTTCAGTTGGTTCTACACATGATGTTAACAAATGCATGGTACAAATAGAGCAGGGATGAAGCCAAATGTAAAAAACACACCTATCTATGACGTTCAGAGGTGATTGTACTGTATGTTTTGTTACCTTCAGAAAGGCTGTTTTCCTCCTGTTTGCAGTGTTTGTGCTAAGCTAGGCTAGCCAGCTGCTGGCTGTAGCTTCTTATTTACCTTGCAAACATGAAAGTGGTGTTGATTTTCTCATTTAACTCTCAAGAAAAAAAAGAAAAAAAGCCCTTTCATCTAATTTTATTGCTATTTCAAGTTTGTGTAATGCACTGTTTAGGTTTAAAATGAAAAATCCTGCTATGGAATCATGGGCATAGTACAAAGATGGAGGCAGTACGTATTTTAAGTCAACTCCGCTTTAAAGTTCCTTACTGGACATATTTTTGCATAAGGTTTGCTTATAGTGCTGCTCATGTTGTTGTGTTAGAGTCTAAAACACCGTAGCCTGAGATTTTACAAGCAACATGAGAACGCTGCTTAGTAAAAATTAGAAAACAATTAGCTGATAAAGAAGCACTAAAATGTCAGTAAAACCTGCCTGATCGTACTCAAAAGACGGATATTTTTGCTTTTTTCTTGATGTGGGTGCTCCCGGCACAGCTCACCTCAGGAATGTGCGTGAAGTTATATTTTATGTCACCAATGATGGCGTGAAATAATAAATGGCACTCAGATATTTTTGTGGCCGAGCAATGCAATCAATTTAGGTGTGTAAAATGCCCAGTCATTTTAAAAATGTTTTCCACTGCTGAATTCAAATCGCCCTCTATGAAGCATTTTCTCCCTCTCTCTCTCTGATTCTATTATATAACGATGGCCAAAAGGCAAATTGCATTGCAGAATAGCTGATGAAGTGCCAGATACATTTCATTAAACTCAGATGAAATAAAGTAATAAGAGAGTGCTAAAAGGAACACAACACTAAAAGGACCCATTTATCAGTTTAAAAGCCTGAGTGCTTTAGAGACCTGATAGTAAACAATGAGATCTCACTTTAGCTACCACAGGAGACACTCAGAGGGGATTGTGCACTGGGATTCCTGACATACTGTATCCTGTCCTGAAATATTTCACAGTTACCTCTGTCATCAAACCGCAATAGGTTTCAAAATGCACTCATTAATATAAACGAATCTCTTCCTGTCACCGCTGTGTTCCCTACAAGCTGGGCTGTTCGCATAAAACACTTGAAAGTGGAGGAGGAGATATTGATCAGTGCTCTCACGGTGAATTTTAATCCTAAACATGCCATCAGAAGTCAGACAGTGAGTGACAGGCCTTCACAGCAACGCTGAAAACTGCACCCAAAGGAGCTAGAAAGCACAAAAACACAAGCCTCCTCGATGCCGCATGTCCAGCGCTCAGCTGTCACTTTAATCCATTGTTTGACGTATTGATGTGGTCGTCACTAAAAATAATGAAATCAATTTTCAAAGCTGTCACCTGTGATGTATTAGGGCATTGATTTTAATGTGCAGCTGGTGGCATGATATAAGCCTTTCACAATTACGCTAATGAATGTGTCAGCTTTGATTAACTATCAGATGCTCGGTTCCTGTAATTACAATGACTTGCTTGTGCAGACACGCACTCGCTTTCTTTCACACGCACATTCTACTGTTTGTTCATCTGTGTGCACATCTGTGTTTGCAGGTGGAGCCTTTCCTGCCATATGAGTACACCTGTGAGGGGATGCTTGAAAGAGTTCATGCCTACATTCAGAACCAGGTGGGTCCCAGAACTCAACCCGAAGCAGCAGGCAGCTGGCGAGGCTCATAATGATGCGATAAAAGTTATTTGTAGGTGCATGTGTTGCCTCGCAGCAGATTGAGTCGGTCACGGTTCGGTGGTGTGAGTGGGACATAGAAATGGATGGAGCTGGAACAGCGAGATTAATTGTTTAGCAACTTGTTCTGGCTCAGCTGCTGCAGCTCTCGCAGCTGGCAGAGTCCTCAAGTAACCTGTCGCTGTAACAGAGCAGCGCAATCATTTGTGACTTGAAGTATCAGAGCTTAGTTCATAAATAATATCACTAAATTACCACTGAAGTCATGCTGCAAAGAGTCGAGGTAAACTGTCCATGTGCGTCCTTCTCCAATTTGTTTCATATACAGTATATATCTGTGATATTGGTTGATTAGTAATAATAATAATAATTGATTGCATTTATATAGCACTTTTCTAGATACTCAAAGCACTTTGCAGTGAAGGGGGAACATCACCAACCACCAGAATGTAGCACCCACCTGGGTGATGTACTGCAGCGTTGAGGGTTGGAAATAAATTGTCACTTAAAATCAACTGTGAGTGGCGTCTGGGATGTGATAATAAAAATTATTATCTGCAACATCCAGATGCACCAAATTTTTTTTTTTCATCTCGCTGTCTGCCGACTGTTCTTCCGCCTGCTCCCTCCCACGCAACACTCTGCAAACCCTCACAAAAAAAAAAAAACATACACAGCGGAATGTTGTTTAGTATTCTGTCGATTTTACGAATGAAGCTTAAAAGCTTCAAACTTTTCGGTGCAACTCTTGTATGTAGCCACATCATAGTCATATTTCGGTAAAACTGCAAGTTTTTTAAACTGCACTCTACAGATCATGAACGGATGTGTTGGTGGATTATACTAATATCATGTTTTGTAAGAGTGTCATGGGCCAATTCTTTAGCTTGATTATTTTTTCCTTCAGCTGGCAAGTTCACTATGAAGCCTTGAGGCACTGAGTGTTTGACAACAACAAAAAAAAAAAATCACAGCTTCTGCTCTCAGGGTTCATTCAGGTAATTTGTGACTGATGCATCTGCAGCTTTAGCACAAATGATTTGAGCTTTTTAGTCTCGCACTTGGTTTTCTCTCTTTTACCCTGAGTAACTGCTTTGCACTCAATTAACGTGACAAATGTTTGTTTGTATCGTGACTAAGTTAAATATTTCCTTTGACACATTTCTTACTCATAACATGTTTTTCATCAAGGGGTACTGGCTTGCTTCCTTGGGCTCTTTACAGTGTGGTCGGGACACTTCAGGTTGGATTCGTATATAGAGCCCAACTGATATAGGATTTTTGAATGCCTACACTGATGTTTTGTGCAAGAAAATTCCGATTTATCTGAATGTGGTGACAAAGATTTGTAATGGAGGCAGAATACCTACTTTTTTATAAACTTTATTTCAAACATAAGTGCACTCGGTGTTGGAAATTAGCTGGGGGCAAAGGACAAAAGTGCCCCCAGGAAATCTCAAGATGTCCCTTAAAACTGTCACCCAGGGGTAAAAACTGCCGCCATGATTTTGATTATTTCATTTCCACTCAGTTCACTCCATTTCCATCTCCCACACTAAGCAACTTAATCATTTCAATATGCTTTTCAGTGAAAATCAGAATTATGATGCGAAAGTAGTTACTCCCTCTAAAATTACCATTCATATTGCAATCGCAATATCACTCAAAGTAACCTCAGGTATTCATTTTTTCAAAATCATTCCCTAATGTTGACACCAGGTGGTAATTACTAGTATCTGCATTTTAATCTGGGCCTATTTTACATCAAAAATGGAAATGTATGAATCTGTTTTTTAAAAGTGCCCCCAGAATTTTGAAAATGCAACATTTTAGATACCTGAATCAAAAATTGCACCAAAAATATTTTTGGTAATTTCCTACACTGAGTGCACTGAACAGTCAACGCTTCACTTTACAGTTATTAAATAACTTTCTGTCCTCTGCTGGACAAACTAAGCAATTACAGCATTTTAAATCACTAGTCAAAGCTTTTTTGGGGGGGGCCTTACAAAACTGATCTAATATCGGCTTATGTCTGAGAACATGTGTGCCAATAGTGATATGTCTGTGACTGGCCAATACCGGCCAATATCAGCCAATAATATCAGTAAGCTGTTATATCTGTTGGGCCGTACTCCTGGCCTTTTTTCCAAGCATCAGCTTTTCCAAAACCTGCAGTCCTCCATATTAGAGAATGTTTAAAAACACAACACTATGACCGGGTTATGAAGTTATGAATGTTGGAAGGAGACGTGGCTTCTTAACATTAGAATGGAAGGTGTATTCGCTGCTGCTCATTAGCTCATCCCAAGGCATCTCAGCTTCTTTGTTGACGGGGGGGGAGGGGGGGTTTAATTGGCTCTTTTCTGAAGCCTGAACTGATTTGGAGGAGCTTGCTGTTGCATGTTAGATCCTTGTTCCTGATCCAGCATATTTTATTTTTATGTGTGTTTCAAAAGCATTTTAATTGTTCATCTCTTTAACAGACACACACCAAACAAACTGTCATTTAACTCACGCAGTGCCTTGATTTTTTTTTTTCATACTCAGCCTGTTGTTTGTTTCAATCTTTTGTCTCTCTGCACACCTTGACTGCTGCGTCTATCAGCCAAATGTGCTGTGATTGAGTGTGTTCTTTCTGAGTGTGTTGAAGACATTTAAATCGTAGTTTTTCAAAAGTTGCTGGATAAATTACTGACTTCATAGCTGCATGAGCACTCAGCCTCTGAGTTTATCTAAATTCAAGTAAAATACTGAACTTCTGTGAAGAAAATTCCTTTTTGGGATTTCTCACTTGCTTGGCCACAGTCTCATTCCTCTAGGACAATGAAGAAAGAGAAATTAACATGAACTACTTATTCAACCTTTAAAACATTTAAATTGGGAAATAATCTGTAATTAAGATAAGTTATACACATACATACATCAATATACTGTATATTTGCATGTGCCATCATCCTCTGGTTCATCTAAATCATGCTGTGATGATTGGTATAATGTGTGTCTTTGGCAGCTTAAGGAAATGCCTCTGCTCTGCCATGACACCATCTCTTCCCCCGGCTGTCACACACACAAACACACAAACACACACACGCTCAACAGGCCGTGACCGACTGAGACTGTGACTGCCCACCCGGCGTGCACAAGGTCAGACTCCCAATCAGATTCTGTCTCCCTTTCTTGTCTCCCTCTTTTCTGAACCTTCTCCAATTTCAGACTTTTCCAATTATATTTCCAACCTCTCAAATCACTCGGAACTGTTTCTACTTCTCACTGGACCTCTCATCATCATCATCATCCACAATAACTTCCTCTCACCTCCATCCGCTGGCAGAGCTCCAGTCCCACTTTGACGCTAATACAATGTACCAGCAGCTGAGACTCTCGCCATGGAAACACTGCCTGTGTGACGGCACATACCGGCAAGCACAAAAAATGGATTTCACACTTTCCTCTGTCCTGTTATTATTTTTTATCGTGTCCCTGTAATTGCTGAGAAGACAATTAGCGTTGCACTGGAGGTGTATGCAGGTGGACGCATGCATTTACAGAGGAGCGTGACAGAAATGTTTGCTGTCTTTGTGGTAGCTGATCATACAGAGCAGTGCCGTTATATGGAAACATTTCGTGAGGACAGTTTCTCTCATGGATTCTTAATTGGCTTGATGTATGAATAAAACCTGCCGATGTCATATGACAGAGCGGTTTTTGCAGATTTAATTTGACATGTCACTGTAGGAACGCTGAGTTTCATTTGCAGAGGTCAGTTTCAGTGTTCCAGTGCTGTGCATGCTGGGTCACTGTGACTCCGTCGTGGCCTACAAAGACACTTGATTAGAACAAAGGCATTGCAAATGTTAATAGGAAGACCTGTGCTTTTCTTTGGTTTGACATCGCTCAGCATTCATCTCAGTGTGACTCAGTGTCAGGATACACGAATCGGCAAACCAGAAATCAACACTTTCTATTCACAGGATCTGGAAACCGGGTTGCATGCACATTGAGGGAAAAAAATTAAATTACAGGTTTTATTGACATAGCTTCGGCCATGAGTTTTATGCATTTACACCAACACCGATGTCAAGACAAAACATAAGGAATTTACATTTCTATAAACCACAGATACACTACATTTATGCTTCAGACATTTCATGTCAACATTTAATGGACATCAAACGCGTTCAGATTTCATGTGAGCCGGCTTCTTCCTTTTCGAGGAGGAGGAGGTTGTGGCACAGTGACAGCTGGGCAACATCGCTGCCAGACTAGTGTTTGAGAGGGATGTTCGCTTCCTGTTTCAACCAACAGTACAAGGTATTTTTAACAGGACATTATGACTTTTTCCAGCTGTGTTTGTGGCAACAGAACTGGGTATTACATAGCCAAAACATAACTCTCCTAACTCCAAACAAGTGGTGTTTGTGCCGTATACTGGCCGCATTTCAACCATAGTATAGTTTCAACATAAAAAAAGTAATGTTTCAACCTATCCTTAGTTTTCAGAAACGTACAAAGTGACGTCTGTTCTAGTGATTGGATTGATTTCACAACTCTAACTCACCACTTGATCTGCTGACTTCACAAGAACTTGTAAATAAACACCCAGCCAAAGGAGAAATTCTTTTTTTTGCACATTAAGTCTTATAATAAGGATATTTATGATCATGTTCCACGTTCTACAGCATTATTATGACAAATGAACAAACAAGAGCTGAAGATCACTGCTGACGTCACCGCTAGCTGAAAACAACAGAGGTGAAGGGGCATTTTAAGTGCTTCAAAAATTCG
Organism: Naso thynnoides; assembly: GCA_029783665.1. NCBI lineage: Eukaryota > Metazoa > Chordata > Actinopteri > Acanthuriformes > Acanthuridae > Naso > Naso thynnoides. Next base: position 16,126,008 of record JAQLOL010000009.1, on the reverse strand, counting down.
TCAAAAATGGTTGTTTTAAAAGGCAAAACTACCGCCAAATGTTTCGTGGTGTCCTCCCATGTTCTGACACTAAAATTCCAAGTTAAACACGGATAATAAGCCAAAAAAGGCTGTCTGTTTCCTGTAGCAGCTGAAAGAGTCAGTTCCGGGTTGAAAGCTGTTGTTCAACTTTGTGTTTTAGTGTCGGTTCATGGGAGGACACCACTAAACATTTGTTAGAATACTAAACTTTGTTGTCTTTTAAAACAACCTTTGTTCGGTGCATTGTCAAAGCAGTTAAAATGCCTCTTCACCTCCACTGTTTTCAGCTAGTGGTGACGTCAGCAAAGAGCTCCAGCTCACAGGACTGCCCCGACCGTTATAATAATGCTGTAGAAAGTTGTATATGATTGTAAATATCCTTGTGACGAGGTTTAATGTGCAAAAAACAAACTTCTCCTTTACGTCAGTCAACTTAACCACATTTAGAAGTAAAATCATTTGCAAACATAATCACAGTGTCGCGTTAGACGTGCACGACTACAGCACACAAGAAAAAAGAAGCCCTTACTGCTGATTTATACAGTTTGTTAATGATGTTCACCTTAATGTTCTCAATTAAATCAGTAATTACCAAGTACAGAACATGAGCAGGTTACACTAAGTTCTTAACGTCCTCTGGAGGGTTTTGTCCAGATTTACAAAAATACAAAAATAACCAGATTTGCTTCAGATGTTCTCTGATGTTTTTTTTCTCTGTAGGATTTGATGTTTTCTGACTTTTATGACTCATGATTACAACAGCATCAAAAAAAATCTCTAATCACACAAGCTTTTACATGTACCTTATCAACAATAACTGACTTTAAGAAAAAAACAGTTGAAGAATGATGGGAAGTTTCTTGCAAAGCTCCACATACAAAACAAAATATTTTCACACAGATAAACACATTGTTTTGTTGAATATATGATTAGTTTTTATACACTTCTTTTTTTCCCTTTCATAACTACTTACACACTTGATGAGGTCTTTGTGTGTGCGTGTTACAGGTGTCGACTGTGATTTAGATGGTGGAAGTGCAGCAGTGATGGAGAGATTGGAAACACAGTTATTGCCTGCAGGCGTGAGGAGCTTGTTTAATAAATGCCTTTGGAGGCCAGTGAGACATGTCAGAGGAATGTTATTACCTGAGTCTTATGAATAGCCCCAGCTGGAGGGGGGATCTAATCAGGGCCTGATTCTGCTACCAAACCTTATTTGTTATTAGGTGGCATAACTGCTTTCATATCATTTCCTGGATGATTGACGCAGACTTGTCAGTTCAGATAAAAGCTTCTGTATTGTAACAATTCCTTTATTTCCTTTTCAGCCGTCTAGAAGTTGAAAACTGCACAAATGTATTTTTGCCAGTGCTCTAAGCTTGATAATTTTGTCTTTGCACCTGCAGGACTTTTGCTCCCCCGAAGTTCCATTTCCTCCGATGAACTCGTCTGCTGCATGGCTGGGCGGCCCCGCCAGTCCTTTCATGCTCCTGCCCAACTCCAGCATGTTCGCCTGGGCCTCCAACGCCTCCTACTACGCATCCTGGCCGCCACTCAGCGCACTGCGGCTCTTGGCTTCACTCGAGGGCCAGTCGTGTGTGAAGGCGTGCCAGAGCGCAGGACTCATCTGTGAACCCGCCTTGTATCGTTTCATCAACATTAAGGAGGCCTTCAGCGCGTAAGACGCTTCCTCACTGGGACAGTTTGTTTCATTACTTGGGACAATTTAGCCTGAAAAATTTCATTACACAGTTGCTCATATTTATACATGACTATAAAAATAACAACTCTGAGTTATAGCAAAATTACCATGTTAAGTTTGTATCACTTGTGATTCCAGATTTATAGGAAATCAATAGCATCCAGTAGTGGAAAGTAACAAAGTGTATTTACCCAAGTACTGTACTTAAGTACAGTTTTGAGACAGTTAAACTTTACTTGAGTATTTCCACCTTCTGCTACTTTATACTTCAACTCCACTACATTTCAGAATCAATTATTGTTCTTTTCACTCCACTACAATTATCTGATAATTTTAGATACTTATTTACTTTAATTCAAATGAATAAACAAATTATTGATGATATAATGTTTAACTTTGATCCCAAGGAGGAACCCATAAGCTTCTGAGCAGATAAAGTATATAAAGTAGTTTAGATTAACTCCACCTTTACCAGCAACAACATTTACGTTATGTACATATTAATGCGTAAATAATTCAAATCTAACAATACATTTAGTATTCTGAATGAGTACTCTTACTTTTGGTACTTTAAGTGTATTTTGATGTCAATACTTGTTTAATTTAAGTAAAAATGTGATTGCAAGACTTTTATTTGTAATAGAGTATTTCTACTCTGTGGTATTGATACTATTACTTAAGTACGTGGTCAATATGACTTATATCTTTAGTAGTGCCACAGAATAAAAATGCATTTTTGGACATGATCATATGATGCAAAATTAAGTGTTAAATATGCTGATAAAACACGTACTTTTTAAAAAATGTGACATCTGAAAACCTGTCACAGTTCTTTGGATGAACATTCGGATATCAGCTTTACACCCACAACTGTGAAATGCAGCAGCGCATCGACTGAATTTTAATACAAAACTTACTGTCTTCTGGCACAATCCACACTATTGATTATTTTGTGAAACGCCTCGTCAGGACCTTCTTGAAAACCAAACAATGCACCCAGAGGAGCTCATCCTGCAACAACAATAAATTCCACTCGCTAACTCTCCCTCTGCAGTGTTATGCCTCATTTGCACTTCTAGTTTTAAAGTTATGCAGCAGCACAAAGTACAGAAGAAGACAGCAGCTCACCTTTTCCCTGTAATATTTCCCTTTATTCCCTGTGGTGCACGAAGTAGCACTGTAACATTAATATTAAATATATTAGTAGAATAATCATCGATACCCTCTGGCACTCCAGCTAGCATTAATATTAAATATGTCAGGGTGCTGGTGTGAATGTGAGCCTGAACGGTTGTTTCTGTGATTAACTGACAACCTGTCCAGACTGTAACACGGCTCGCTCGGTGTCAGCTGGGATCGACTCCAGCCTGCAATCCTGCAGACCAAATACATTGGTAACACTTCATTTTGATAGTCCACCGACACTTAGTTGCATGTCAACAGTGTGTCAGTTAATCATTCAACAGATAAGTAACAGGCATTTAACTGCCAGTTGACTGTGAGGTGCTTTTTAAGTGGTCTACAGATTACAGACGGGTCCAGCTGAAGAATCAAACAACATACCACCAGTCTTGAATTAAGTACCCTGAAGCCATACTTGAGTAAAAGTAAAGATACCTTATTGGAAAATAACTTTGGTAAAAGTGAAAGTTGCCTATTAAGAAATGACCGGAGTAAAAGTCTTAAAGTAGCTGTATTGTAAAAGTACGAGTGAAAAGTGCATGTTTGACTTTTTTTTTTTTTTTTTTTTTTTAGCCTCAGGTCTACATTATTGACAGAATATCTCAGTCATAAGAAAATATATAATAAAAGTGCTAAAAAAAAAAAGAAGAGAGTTTTCTAAACTTTCTAAACTACTATGGGTCTGATTTGAACACGACAGGCAAAGTTAAGCTCAAGCTGAATCTGTGACTGGGTGACTGCTACTATGTCATAACAATAAAATGATTTAAAATCATGCATAAACCATGACGACAGCAGCAGGCAAAGTGAAAACACAGTCATTACTTGTGCTGCAGCTTAAGAGCTCGTGCCTAACATGATTAACCAGTGATCCAACTTCTTGCAGTCTTTGATCCAACATTTTGATCTACCAAAACAAAACAAACAAACAAACAAACAAAAAAATCACTGGCTGACAGCCTACAAAATGTCTTCAGGTTTTTTTTTGTGATCAGCAACGAAGGTGCTTATGGGAAATGTAACACAGTAAAATTATACATTTTCTTTGGGAAATGTAAAGTGAAAGTCTTCAGAGAGAGAAAGAGTAAAGTACAGATATAAACAAAAACTACTTAACTAGAGTGAGGAAGCATTTCTACTTCATGACTATCCAACACTGATTACCACAAACCGCTTCACTCCAGTACAAGGCACGCCCATTTCATTTTTATTAAAATGGTTAATATGCCTGTCACATAATTACTGCAGAAATATTTTCTAATAGGTTAAAGAATTTCTACTGTTCTCGTCTGTTTTTCACTTAATTTTGATAGTCCTAACACATGTCTACTGCATAATGACAAATCTCTACTAATAGTCTGTTGATAGGTTAAAGAATTTCGACTGTTCTTAACTGTTTTTCACTGTATTTGGATAGTCCTAACTAGGACCTGACTGATATTGAATTGGATTTCTAGGGCTGGTGTTGATGGCGGTATCAGGGAGTAAGAAAATTCCAATATCAGATATATCAGCCAATATTTTAAAAGTAATATTTTGAATGTGGTTATCAAGAAATCCAACAAACTTTATTCCAAACATCAGTGTACTGACCAGTGAACACTTATTACCAATATTAAATAACGGACCACACGCTGCTGGAGAGACTATATGATTATGTCATTTCGAATCACTCGTTGAAGCATTTTTACCAGCCTTAAAAAAATAGTTTAATATCGACAGTTATTGGAGAGCATGTATGCCGATACCGATACATCTGATATCAGCCGATAATTTCAGCAAACATACATTGGTTGGGCCCTAGTCCCAACACATGTCTACACATGGTTAATGATGAATGCCTACTAATAATCTGTTGATAGTCCACTATGGATTACTATCATGTTCTTGATCATATGATGACATCATACTGTTGACTTTAAACTTTCAGTAGCTTTTAGTCAACTGAAATGATGTTGACTCAATGTACAGATAGTTAAATATTGGTTAATAACCTGTTGCAACAAAACACATGAACAGCCAATGGACACTTTTGTACTACTGTACTGTCTACTGATAACTTGTGCAGTGTCAGCAGATGGACTGTCAAAATAAAGTGTCACCAATGCATTTGCAGAAAACAGATCAGGTGTGTTGTGTTCATCAAAACTCTCAACTTTTGTCCGTTCCCAGGCTGGACTTCCAGTGTGAGGGAGTGGAGTCCGAGATGAACCACCTCTTCCCTGCCTTCTCAGCAGAGCACGCCGAGTGCGGCCTGCAGCAGGATCCGCTACTGTTCAGCTGCGCCGGCTCCAGCGCCAAATACCAGCGCCTTTGCCCGTGCAGGGACTATCGTAATGGACAGGTGGCGCTGTGCAGGGACTGCCTATGACCAGAGGTTGATCTGTGGATGGAGACTCTCTTCTGAAGATCCTGGCTGTCCTATTAGACTTTTTTTTGAAAAGGAGAGTCTGTGGTGAGATGCTGTAGAACAAACAGTGACTCTGCTCATTTACCTCTGACCAAGGACGGGCTGCCAAAGTAGGTATAACCTCTCAGGGAACTGCATGATTGTACTCTGAATGTGGTGGGTTTACATGGCTGCATTAGGATCACAGTCTTTACAGAAGTCATGATCAAATATGTCGTTTGATGGATCAGTTAGAATAGTAAAGAAATCAAACAGGAAGCTTTGCTTAAAAAATGCTTGAATTACACAAGTGTGTTTACTCAGTGTTGTGTGAATACGTACAGTATCATAGTGGAGTTTGGATATTTGTACTAGGTGCACCCAAAGCCATTTACACCATGTTGAGATGTACTATTTTACATGTCCTGTAATGAATATATTTGTACATAAGTGTTGTTTAATAAAACACAAGGGAAAAAAAGATGTCATCATTATTTGTAGTCAGTGGGTGGAAGCCGTTAGAATTGATTTTCTTTAAAAAAAAGTAGAACTTGATTAAATTGTAAGATATCATCAATCTTTTATGGTCAGTTTCACAAACTGTGCGAGAAAATATCCTAATTACTTCTCTCAGCTTGTGATTTATATGCAAACAGTGCCGCTGACTCACACTCATTAGTTTATAAAGCAGTCTGCAGACACAAGCGACAACAATGTCTGGCTTTCCAGAAGTCTGCAGCATCAATGGTTTTTCTTCTCCCCCTTTGCTCTGACAGAAGCAGATAATTCTCTGCACTGTTTACTCTCGCCCTCATAGAAACCCATAATATTGTCATCCTTAAAGCAGTGCACTAATGTTGGACCCACATGCAGAGACACGGAGGCAGGCTGATGCAGAAGATCTTATAAACAAGAAAACAGGCTTACAGGTAGATGAGAAAGTGAGTAGATGAGGGAGAAACATGAGGCAGCAAAACATGAACGCTAGAAAACACTAGGAAGCTAAACAGGATGAACCGTCAATTGAGTGAGGACAAATGACTGACTTAAAGTCTGATTGAGGTGGTGATGAAACAGGTGAGGGGGCGGTTATATAAATACAGGTGGAGTCAGAAGGATTTTCCAAAAAATTTAAATACAAACATACAAAAGTAATGCTGTTCAATCATCACTTCTGGGCCTCTGTAAATGTGTGGTGACTGTAAGGTGACACACTGCCGTCGGGATGTTTCTGGGTGGGGAGTGGGTGCATTTCCCTCAGGCTGAGAGCACTGCGGAGCACGGTGACTTTAAAAAGTTAGGGATGCGGACATAGTGCAACGAAAAGGAAATATAGCCCTATGAGGTCCTAAATGGCAAGCAGATAAAACTTGTTCCAGAGCGAGAGTGAATCTCAGTTTGGCATTCAGCTGTTTTGGAGCACTGAAGGAGAGGCTGGGAAGAGCGATGCAGAGTCGACCTGCTTTGTGATGGACAGGTAGGTGCTAAACACCGGCGGTTAGCTTGTTAGCTTGCTAAATTATCAACTTCTCCATTAAACAAATGTAATATTCCTACATAACTTGCTGTGTAATGTTAGGTAAACAATACAACAGTTCACGTAGTACATGCTAAGTTACAGTATATCTGGTGCATTGAGCTTGGAAGAAAGCGTCCATTTTGAATGTTACATTTACAAAGGGCAATAACTAAATGCTACTGACTCTACCTTTAAGAAAAAGTTGAGCAATTGTGAGTGAGTGTGACCAGAACAGGACGTTATGACAAAAGCATTAGGACCTCCTGAAATTCAACAGGAAATTTCAGAACAAAATGCAACCCATGAGTGTACTGTTGTCTTTTTAGATAAAGAGAAACAATTTTGTAATAGCCAAGGATCCAATTGTGAAAACAAGAGAGGCTGACAACTTTCTGAACAGAGATGAGCTGAATTTAATACTACAGTGATTAATGTTTGGTTGCAGCTGATAAAACCACAGCATCATTTTGGTAAAATTACATTACATTACATTTTGAGTTTACTGTGCTGCATTTAGTGGCATCTGGTGGTGAAGTTGCAGACTGCACTCGAGTGAATGTCCCTCTGCTCAGCCTGTGCTTTCAAGCGTGTTTTAAAACCAACTGTGGCCAAAGCCTCTCTTTCGGGCTAGTGTTTAGAAAGCTTCCAGCCATCAGGGAGCGAAGAACATGATATGCAGGACACTGCTGGAGAAACAAGCGTGACATTGTGTGCAATCTCCTGTTGTGGATATCAAATCATGGTTCGAAGTCCAAATAAAACATTCATAGACCAACTTCTGCAAGACATCAGTTGTCAAATTGATAAACTAAAATCAGTCAAATCAGCAATAAAAGACAGCAATGTACGGGGGACAAAGAGTTGAGTTGATCCAAGCAAGCGGTCCATGCAGGTAAGGTTGGTTTTTACATTCAGGGCTGCTGTAGAAACACAGCGAACTCTCTGGAAGAGGCTCATTCTAAGGCAATAAAAGAGAAATTTTCTTGTTTTTAGGTAATTATACACTGAAAAACACAGCTACAAATGTTCAATTTGCCATATTCTACAAAGTGATCCTTCTTAATTCTACACCCTGGAGCTTCAAAACACGTCTATATTTACTATATATTTTTAGCAGCTTTTGGTTGCAATTAGAGCTCCTTTTCTCCTAACAACAGGAGATAGTCTTCCCACGAGTAAATTTAACAGATCGTGTTGGGCAATTAAGAAAGGTATCTTCTAAAGATATTAAAGTTATTTCAGTCTAAAATCCTTCCTAAATGTTTCCCAAGACAGTGTTTCCTTACTGAGCTACCGCAGGGAGATTGTAACAAAGAAAGAACTCTACACTAATAAGATGGTACTTCTTGCAAGATACCTAGTTGATTAGTTTAACTCAAACTGCTGAAACTTTAATGCAGTCTTAGCTGACCTTTAAAGTTCATTTGTGCAAAATAGGACTTTGGATGGGGTTTCCAATTACAGTCAAACTTTGTCTCAGTATGAGGAGACGGGTCGATTACAGCACCCTAAAACTTTGTTGATGTGCAAATGCGAACTCGAATATTACAGGAGTGAACCTACTCTTTAAAGACAAGGCTGGCGAAAAAGAAGAACCTCAGCCAAGGCCTGAGGGAAACCTAGTCACGATTGTTGGATTTAGTAATTTGGATTTAGAAACATAGGACTCATTTCATCCTCACGGCATGGACTCAGTTGTGAGTTACAATGATAGGACATTGAAAAAGGCACATTTTAAACTACTTTCAACTTAATTTTCTCCCAGAAATATATCTGACTGCTTGAGGCAAAAAAAAAAAAAAGATAACAATGGAAACATTTTAACAAATGCACAGTTGTAGTTTAAGGCTGTTTAGGAAATGTATTCAGTTTTTTTCTTGGTGGATTTATTTGCAGCTCAGTTTCATTGTTATCGTTTATAGTCTTGTATATAGTTCGTTTTACAGTTGTACTTCTTGTATTTTCTTGTCTCAGTTTTCCATTAAGAGGATTTCTGCACCAGTTAGATATAGGTCCATCTGTGGGTGGTGCTGCCTTCCATTAGTTCCTTATATA
>JAQLOL010000009.1:16101544-16113513 GCA_029783665.1 Naso thynnoides | reverse complement strand
CTTGGATAAGAGGCGAAACGTCTTCCTAGACAAATACAAGTCCAGTTGCCTACGATTCAATTTGCCCAGAGAGACATATAAAGTAATTTGCATATAATGGACGTCAGGATTATTGTCATTGGAGAGAGATAAAAAGTGAGTGAAAAATAGCCTAAATATGTTTGGACCTACAAATCAACTTATTCTCATCCTTGTTTTCTTTTATGTCGCGATTTGATCAAAACAACTGATAATGAAAAAAGAACTAGAAACACAAGCAGAATTGAACGGACAGCTGTTGGTGTCAACACAAACATTCTCCCAAAGACCAGAAAAAGTCGCTAGTTTTCTCGCAAGTTGCTTTTGACAATTTAGGTTGCCAAAGAGGTCTGGAAAGTTGCCAGATCTTGCGACAAAGTTGCCAAGTTGGCATCACTGGCTGTGAGGATGAGACAAGCAGATGTGGTGTGTTTTACTCTGTTTCCAGCCTTTGTGCCTGCTAATCTAAACCAACTGGTGCTGGCTGTAGCCGACGGATATGAAAGTGCTATCAAACTTCTCATCTACTCTAAACACGACAGTAAATACCTCATTGGCGTACCCGATTTCCCAAAGTGTTGAATCAACCCATTTCCTCTCATTGCAGCAGAAGCCAAACTTAGCTGGAAAATAGGCGACGGTACCTTTTTGTGCGAATCTAATCCGTAATGGTTCTGCTTAAGTTCAATTTTTTTCCTTAAGTGAGAGGAGAGTCGAGTTATGAGCCAGCCGACAGGGCTGCGACCTCCAGGCAGCGTCTCATTCTGTTGGATATTCAACCCTCTTTACAGAAACACTTCACAATAGGCCTGTCTGTATGTATTTCTACAGTAATGCACGCCCTGAGCGGCAGTCTAGAGCACAATGAGAAGTCAAGAGGCTCCTCTGCAGTCGCTCTCGCTTACTGAGTCATCCTCGTCCATGGCTCCCATCGGCAGCTCAGGCAACAGACACTCAGACTCTGTCCACAGCTGTCTAACTGTCAGCTCCTGTACAATTGCAAAGGCCACTCCATTACTGAATGTATAGAGCTGAGCGTGTCGCAGACTAGACATATATAGACCAATCCTCCACAGTCTTGTGTGGCAGCCTGTGTGACTAAAGAGAAAGGATGGCTGTGTGCAGCACAGCTTTCAGGGAGATCTAGAGAGGCTCGGCGACTGCATGCCTTCAGTGAGCTGAGAGAGTGAGGGGAGGGAGATGAAAGAGAGAGATTCTCTCCCTTATAGACAGTCCAACCATCCTGGTGACCCTGTTGTCTGAGTGAGCTGTCAGGATGTAATATAAGTGATTGAGAAGGTGTGAGGGAATTGGACGTATGGGAGAGAATTGAAAAAAGAGCGACCACGCTGCAGAGAAAATGATTCAAAGGGAAAGAGAACCGAGATGAGAAAACAAACGATTGAAAAGTTGCAAAAAGAATCAAGGCAGACGGATCAGAGGCCGGGGGCTGGCTCTTAGAGGGGCTTGGAAAGGAGTGAAGCGGGAGAGAGATGACAGAGAGGGAAGAAGCAGCATGTTTATACGACAGTTTCCATCAGGGCTCCTCTGTGTGACTTCAAAGTGATCCTCTACAAACTCCATACTCAGGATATACAGTTAAAGGCCAGAGCTCTCAAATGGGAATCATTGAAAAACATGTTTTCTTGGATCAGTGTTGTTAGGACCTTGATGTAAAGTTTTTGGAGAGATCAAAGGTATCCTTCAGTTTCACGCTCAGCGTGCGGCATGTTCTCATGAGTTATGTTGTAAAGTATTGATTGATGCAGGAGGTGAGAGGGCTGCAGAGGGGAGGAAGAGTGAGAGTGAATGTGGGAGTTTAGGTTCAGTACAGTCTGTTCTTAGAGACCACCTGCAGAGAGAGATAGAGTTACAAAAACTGCTGCACCAGCGTTAAAAAGTTGTAGTTTGTCCCTTAAGCGGGAAACGTGAAAAAAATAATTGGTGCTGATACAGAAAGGGTCAGTGTGGTCAAAACTACCCAAAGAGAAAGATCCTGGAAATGTTCAGACAAAGTGTTTCTAAGAGAAGCACAGTCATTTTTCATGTTCAGCTTTTTAATGCAGCTGGTTTAGATGGCTTCCGAAGAGGCAGGGAGAGGGTTTAACATCGTTAAAAGTTGGAGCAATGTATCAAACAGTTTTGTCTAAAGTAGTGGAGGAAGTTGGATTACTCCAAAATCCACCTTCTAAAGTTGTATTTTTCAAAAATGACCTTTCGTGCAACCCCTGCCACAAACAGAAATCCAACCATATTTTAGCAGGCCAAACTAGGCACAGTGGCAATTATTTGAGTCCAAAGAGTTCAGGGTGTTGTGTCTTTTTTATTCAGCCCTTTATAAAGTTAAAAATGAAAGACCAAAAGTGTAAAGATGTAATGAAACTGTACAGAAATCTGCTTTAACGTTAGCTGTAGGCTGCCGGCTCACTTCCTTTAGGAGTAACCAACAAGACAAGTCAAGTCAATTTTGTTAATAGAATACCAAATCACAACAAAGCTGTCTCAAGACGCTTTCTATGTAGAGTAGGTCTAGACCCAACTCTATAATTAATATATATTTTAATTTTATTAGAACCCAACAACTGATGGCAATGCCCCCATGAGCAATGAGTGTTGTGCAACTTGTTACATTTTAAGATTAGTTCGAAGTAACTTTTCATTACTAAAATGAAAACTCCAATGCGATTCCTTGTGCACGTGGCTTATATTTTCCAGGAGGCATTTAGTCGACTGTATGTGTGCCTCTAAATGTACTGACATTAACATCCGTGCAAAGTCTTTTCTATAGCTCAGGGCTGGATCCAGGGACACTGGGGCACTGGCCCCTGATGAATACTCGTGACCCCTGAGGCACCCCTGTCCTGTTAGTGGTCTTTTGAATTGTGAATGGAAGTTAGACATACTGTATAATTGGCCCCTCTGTTCATATTGTGGCTCCTTTATGTCCCCTGATTTAAAAAATCCTGTATCCACCACTGCAACAGCCCACAATCTGTAACTCTGCAGAAATTTCGAAGCAATACCTTTACAGCTTTTCTAATTATTGTGTTAGCTGACACGTAGGCTAATAAAAAGTAATCTGAGTACCCGATGGGAACTTAGTATGATCTCCAAAGGCTTCGTAAAAAAAAAAAAAAAAAAAGATCAGTTCAGGACTGAAGAAGTCAAGAAAACACTGTTTAGAGCAACAACAGCTGCTCTCTTTGCTCTTTGTCTGGTTTGTGAAAAGCTGGCACTCCTGATTGTTTAACGTTTACTCATTTCATTAGTTATTCCTCATTCTGATGTTTTTTCTCTTTAAAAAAAAGCTTACTATCAAAAAATACATGTCATAGCAGTTTCTTTTTCAGCTGACAAACTCTGCAGTCATCACCTTCAAAAGAGATGCTCAATGCGTGAAATTGAACAGCATATTTTGAAGGAAAATCTGCAATTGTAAGTGGTGTTTAGTTTCCTGAGTCCTAAAATCTATAAGGTGAACTGACCAACTCTCCGCGCCTGATGTTCTGTTCAAGTTGGTGTTTTACATTTGCAGCACATCATCAGAAACATTTTATTCACAGATGGACTTCAAGTACAGCTTGAGGCAACACATTGAAATGTTTCAGCTCTTACTGAACAATGATGATTAATGTAAATCTATGTCTGTGGTTTCTACCGCAGGCTTTTCCTGTGTAGCCCTGTGTTCATCTGGAGCGTTCGTGACAAAGTCTCTGTCAGCTTTTCACGGTTTCTTTGGCACGGGCCCCGCCACAGATGACGTCCCTTAAGCAGCGCATGGCCTCGTGCCAAAACGCACATCCTGTTTGGTAAATCATTAAGATGTTTACCCACGACTAAAGACGCACTTTCTCTCTGAAGGGCTTCAGATGAGATCCTCAGCTCAGTGTTAGCAGGCAAAAGAAGATGTTTGATAAATGATTCAACACTCGGCTAATCAGTTCCCCTGACTTCCTGTTTGTTCTTGTGGATTAATCCTTGACTGAGTTCAGGGTTGTATGATGACAAGTGTTTAGCTGACCTCTGTGTACGATCTTTTTTTATCTCTCAAAAGAAAACAACTTTGGTTCTTCGACATTGTTTCCACTTCAGTTTCTGTCAGTACTCATTTCTAACAGAAATAACTGATCAGCACGGCATATGAGCTAATTTGAAACATTTAAATAAAAGCAGCAGCAGGAGTTACTTATTCCACTTCATTTCCATGCTCCATTTGAAACAGGTTGCGGATGTAATTATGGAGCATTGTTTCTGGAGCTGCTAGATCTCTGTAATAGCGCGGTAATTGTTCATCAATGCAGCACAAAGTGACACTAAAATCAGGCACGGTTGCGTGTGTAAGTGTGTTTGTGTGTGAGATAACTGGCAATGCTGCCAAAGCTTGGTGCAATCGGGGCATCAGGGTGAACAATAAATCAGAGTGCCATGTTGCTGTCACGTCTCTCTGCTATAAACTCCCACTTTGATCGACCCTAATTAATCTCATTTGAGCAGCACTGATGGACACAGCTGTTGCCTGGCTTGTCACTGCTTACTAATCACATGCAACCACTGTCATGTGACACCAAGTTACCTCTGGCAGCATAGCTTGGTATTGCAGCAACAGAAAAACCTGTGAATTTCACACACTGGAGCACTTCTGTCTTCTTTTTCTAACATCACCTTTGACTCTTGATGGCTGAACACTGCACTGAATCTTCTCCCACACACGCTGCTGTCTGTTCATATAGGAGAATGAAGGTAGATGCAGTAGCCTATATGTGTGGATGTCTTACCCAGTGTTGTTCTGCATGGAGATATCTTTTCTGAAAATGTGCAAGTATGAAAAGAGAACAAGGCCGTTAAGCAGCTATAGTGGCAACCATGGGGGAGGCATTGCCTTCCAGCTGCCGTGCAGTTTATAAAAAGCATTTCTGCCCAGAGGTGTGCGTGTCGGGAAGCAGAATAAATACCAATCACAGACAACACAGCAAACTCATTATCTCCAAGTTAATTTAAATCAGTTTAAAATAACTCACTATTATATGAGCCATTGTACATGCTGTATATTAGTTATTTACGTTCAGTTGTACAAGAACTGCTTTTAAAATTTAGCCATTTACCACAGGACTTAAACTGTAAAATCTCCCTTGCTTTCCTTTACAGATTAACAAAGGAGGTTTTTATGGGGTATCGTGTAGTCAACTTATCAACATCAAAGCCACTCCCAGTACCTGATGTGAGTCCATGAAAATGTCCAGCATCTTGGACAGCTAGCTGTGATTACATCACTTGGACAAACCACGTCATGATCTGAGTTTTGTGTCACGATCTGAGTTTCACGGACTAAATCAGATTTGATGTTTTAAAACCACATCATAACTGCATTATGGCTAGTGCTAGTCAGCTCTGGCGCTAGCAACGTCCACTTGTGGCTAGTTACCTAGCACCAAGCGAAGATGCTGGCCTAACATTAGCCACTAACACTATTTCAGCTTATGTCACTGGCAAACTATGTGACTGGACCATTTTAAATCACTAGTAAAAGCATTTTTTCCGCCCCCCCCAAAAAACAGTTTAAACATTGGCGCATATCAGAGAACATAAACGCCGATAGTGATATATCTGCAATAGGCCAATTTTGGCCAATAATTTTGACAAACTGATAAATCGGTCGGGCCGTAGTCATGATACCTGAAATCACTGTAGAACACTTGCGAAATTTACCTTGAACAGATAATATAAAACTGAGGAGATAAATGTGTGTTCATTTGATAAATGTGTTCATTAGTGATATTAGGGGTTCTGGTAAGTGTTTTTTTTCCTCCTTTGCACAGATTCAGGCAAGCCTTTCCCCACTGTTTCCAGTCTTTAATAATAATGGATTAGATTTATATAGCGCTTTTCAAGAAACCCAAGGTGCTTCACATTAGTGATCCATTATTCATACGCTCACACAATCCCGCTCTGGTGGTGGTAAACTACGCTTGTAGCCACAGCTGCCCTGGGGCAGGCTGACGGAAGTGTGGCTGCCAGTGTGCGCCTACGGCCCCTCCGACCACCACTAAACATTCACTCGCATTCATACACCAGTGGGCGTACTGGAGGCAAGGTGGGTGAAGTGTCTTGCCCAAGGACACAACAGCACATGACTAGGACAGAGCGGGATTTGAACCGCCAACCTTTCGGTTATTTGACAACCCCCTCTACCTCCTGAGCCACGGCTGCCTCGTAAGATGAAAAGCTGCTCAGATTTCACCGAATGTAAATGCAAATATCACACTTTTGAAAGTAGATGTAAGCAGGTGTCCAAAAAATATCCGATATAGGTAACAAATCGAAATTGGGCACCATGACCTGTAGTGTAAATCCAGTCATGATTCTGCAGACTCTCCTTCAGATAAACAGTGCATCAGTTTATTTTACTGTCTGCCATAACACCAACCAGAAAACAATAAACAAATAAAAAATCACATTTTGTTGAATTTGGACACAAAGAATCCTCACTATCAGCTCCTAGTTCAATTCTCTGGACAGATGTCCGACTGTGCGGATGTGTGAGACTGATGATGGATGAAGATTAAAAGGTGGAGAAGGAATGGTAATAGATATGGAGCTAGAGTGAGGGAATATGGATTCACTTAAATTGGGAGAGAAGATGAAATGGCGTGCAGTACTCTTGTTATACTTTGCTGGAAATTTTTGGGTGTTTGATCAAGGCAGGATTTGCTGAGAAGAGATGCCACTTATGTTGCTGTGGATGATCACAGGGAGGTGCTGCAAAGCAAAACTTCAAAAACTGCAATGAGCATTGCAGCAGCGTAAAACTCAAATTTTACATGAAGTGTAAGCAACAAAAAAGGTTATATTATTCTAAATACAAATTGAATTTTTGTAAAAGTAGTAAGATTTACAGTCCACCCCCCACCATTAATCATAGTCGTACAACTTCATCCAACACTATATTTTCCTGATCATTAATCTATGGTCACTTCCTAAAAATCAGCCAAACTCTAAAATATAAAATACAATAGTGCAACAGTGTGCAAAAATCAGCAGTTATGAAAGTGTTGGAAGAAGCTGATGGGAGGTAAAATACACAGAAAAAAGGAGCTGTGAGGAGAGGACATGAAAAAGTAAGACAGAAAATGGATGGCAGGACATGAAGAGAAATGGGAACAACAATATGGGAAAGAAATACCAGAGAAATATTAAAACTGAGAACATTTACTGAAGGGCTAGTTAGGATGACACAGTGAAGAGAATGAAGTTGGGGCAGCCCTTTAAAAATGGTGTGCATGGTCAACTGGTTGACAAACTAAAATAAAACTAAAAGAGCAAATTTAATTTTGCAGTGGCTGATGCATTCTTTATGAAGTTGTTTGTTTTAAATTACGCATTTCCTCATGGAGGAGACTTACAGTTGGTCTCTCTTCATATTTGTCCTTGGAATTTACTTGAGGTTTGCTGTAAGAGAAAAAAACATGTATTTATATAAAATTAATGATTCATAAAAAATAAATCCATTCTCCATTTTGTATCACTGCCAATCTGACCCCTGCTTAAAGTTCTATTTTGTCTCTCCTCCTGTCTTCTAGCACCCTTCCCTTTATCAGCTTTATAAGGGGCTTTTACCCCTTTTTTACTGCCTCACCCTTGCTTTAACACTCTGGCTCCTCAGTCTGAGTTCGGTCGATGCCTTGTCTTACTCCTTACTTACTACATGCTCACTTTAATTAATTGTACACTCATGGATTGTCAGAGAAGGAATGGGTGGGCCGAAAGACTTGAGCACCACTGTCTGCAGGAAACTGTCACTGGCAGCTTTCAATCTCTCTCTCAGGGTGGATCAATAAACTTCACACTCAAGGGACTCAAGTTGACTAAGCCAAGCAAAAGAAACAGTTTGTGATAGGAGGGCTGAGGGATGTCAACATTTTTACTTTGTGATTTTGACAACACACACCAGACTTTTCTTTTGTTGATGAAAGCTGCAATAGTCAGTTTTAAGCCCAAATAACATCTCAAACGAATTCATCAACCACTTCAATCCTTAAAGCAAAGTTAGAGGGTTTGCAGTGCTGTGCTTGTGTAGGAGGGCCGTGGGTATGCTTAAAGCCATCCTGACAAGAGTTTTATTGCACAGAGTGAGTGAGATTACTAATTTCACAGTAGCAGTATGGGTCATATACTGTAGCCTCCATAGACAGGTCCCTTTGGGCTGGAGAAAGTCAGTGCAATGATTTGAAATCCAACCAACCACAGCAGTCGTACTCTGTATTCTAGAGGAAAAGACAGACAGTTCTAGAAGTTAAATGTTGTTGTGTTGTTGTAGTTGCATTCACCTTTTTTTTAGCCTGCTGTGCTACTTAGCAAAACCCTCCAAAATCCATGATATACAGTAGTGTAATATACTGCATCCATTAGTTTTATTGTCTATTAAACTAAACCAATAAAACACACATTAGGAGTATTGGAAATGAGTCACCTTACCTCTAATCCCTGCTTAGTCAGCACTCTCGTCATCATCTTCATCAACTGAGGACACACCTCTCTTTACATCCTCTGCCAAATGCGATCAATCAACTGCAGGAATCCTGAGCCTGGCTTACACATTCTGTTGTCTTTGTAATGAGGAAACTAATGCTTGTTGTCTACCATCTTTTTTTCCAAACACACCAATTAAACATTTTCCCCCCATTCTCCCCCGAAATAAACATTAGAAGAGATGTCAGAAGGATTCTTAAAAATTCCAATAAATAACAAATCCAAAATAAAGCAAATAAATCATTCAATTTAAAAAAAAATTCTGCCAATCACATAAGCAATCAACTGACCAACCATCCAAAATATATAGGTAAATGTATAGCAAATACCCAACCATTCAAACAAATAACCTATCAAACAAATAGTAAATTAAAAGAACCAGTGATTCTCCATCACTTACAGGTCTGTTGGTGGCATAATATAATCAGTAAATAGTAAATATTGGTGTACTTTATAATAAATAAGTATAAAATCCAAATAAATATTTTAAATGAATTAATGAATACCAA
Source organism: Naso thynnoides (assembly GCA_029783665.1). NCBI lineage: Eukaryota > Metazoa > Chordata > Actinopteri > Acanthuriformes > Acanthuridae > Naso > Naso thynnoides. The sequence continues at coordinate 16,104,460 of JAQLOL010000009.1, read as the reverse complement.
CCAGCTGACAAAAATGACAGGAAACCAACCAACAATTCAAATAAACTTAGAAATATGAGTAAACAGCCAAGCATCCTGCTAACCTCCCAAAAAATGAACCAAAAACACATAAATAACAACCAACCAATTCTAAATAATGACCAGACAAGCAACCAACTAAACTCATAACTAGGATCTAACAAATAGAGCACAAAATAACCGATGCTGTTACAGATTTTGTTTTCAAGGAGAGGCAGTGATGGGATTCTTAAATTGAGTTGCTCTTGCTGGAGGCTATAAATTGACCTGATAAATGTTGCGAGGAATCTGTGGAGGATGTGATTCTTCATTGATTTTTGTGGAAAAATTCCACTTTTGCCCCCTTCTTCGGTGAGGTCCAATCGGTATCAGCTTCAAGGACCTACGAAGGTTTTTCAGGGTCTTGTCCAAGGACGCCTCGTAGGGGCAGTAGTATTGGCTCGTACAGGAGGGTTTGACAGATTCTCCTGCTGAAAGCGAAGTTAATATCTTCAAGTTTGTCCAAGACCGTGGTGAAGTAGAGTCAGCTCCAAATAAATGCTGGCAGATGAAATGTTTTTGGCGTAAACAAAGTGCCAAACATGAGGTAATTAGTTACATTTGCTCGAGACTGCCTGGCGCCAAATTGCTTGGACAGAAAGTGAACGCCCCTGTGACACGGCCAAGAAAAAGTCACCTCATGCTCTTGCTGAGTGAGCATTACCACCACACTCTGAGACGTCCTTACACCTTTGGCCAAACGTCAGTCAATAAATACTTCCATCATTGTTTGAACAGCACCACAGTTTAATCACCCCGCTGTGATTTCTCCTGTGGCACATTGATCAGCTCTTTTGGACTCAGACTGGCTTGATTTTGTTCAAGAGCCAGATTCAGCCTCCGCCCCAACTATGGCCTGTTGTTATGAGACAATTAACTGAAAATGAAGAACCTTAGCGCCAACAGATGATCTTGATATATACTATTGTAAACTGTGTATCTCTGTTAAAATAAAACTCAGAATTTTGAGATTTATTTAAAATTCAACTGGAATAGATGCAAAATAGTAAAGAAATAGACTTTTTTGTTGTAAAACTGGAATATGTACTAAAATTGGTATTTGTCTTTAAAGTTACAGCAAACCCAGAGGAAAACAAATACCTATAAGACCTTGGCCAAGAAAACCAACCCAGAATATTTTACCTTCTCAGAGGCTTGGTGTCTGTTCTCCAGGGCTTGCTATTTTTTCTTAAATTTCCGATCTACTGCACTTACGCACTGTGAATTGTAAACATGATCAGATCATTGATCGTTGAATATCTCAAATTTTTCAAATGGCAGTGCAATTTTCAAGAATTAACAGCGACAGTTTCATGGGATGCTGATATGTTGTTGACATCATTAAGAACACACACACACACACACACACACACAAATCAAAAATCCCATAATTTTTCCACATCACCCAGATTGTAACTGATGCTCTCTCCACTCCCCAACAGTAATAATTTTCTCTGGTTGCACGTTCCCCCACGCAGTCTTAAAAATGTCTCTCACCAAAAGTCAGATGGTCTTCTTAATTAATTGGACTCATAAACATTGTAATTGGTTAGATGTCACTGCCATGTGAGACTTGCAGATCCTAATGATGTTCCCAGAAGTGACAATGAAATCTCCATTAAGAGTACATCAGCATTGCTCACTCCACTCTGCAACCCTCAGTTACTGTTGAGTCTAATATCCATTAGACTCCAGTGCAGGACAAACTCAGACAGCTGTTGCCGCCAGTGACAGTTTAATCAAATGCTGCATGTAGCTTGGGGGGGTTTCTTCTCTCTGTGTCTATATGTGTTCATGTCATTACGAAGTGTTGTGTTTGTGTTTGCTTAATGTTTCATGGTTGCAGTTATAAGGTTTTTGTATTTACCTCATTAGGGCCCAACTGATATATCCGTTTGCTGATAATATCGGCCAATAATGGCCTCTTGCAGATGCGTTGATAATTGGTGTGTATGTTCTTGGATATGCGGTAAAATTAATACTATTTTTTAATGCCTGAAATTTATACAGTAATATTGGCCAATATATTGAATATAATAAAAATAGTTACAGGAGATAGTTACAGCCAAATTATGCTGTTTAGTGCTACAGCTAAGGGCAGATCATAGAGGATACTTACTTGTCCCCTTATCTTGTCTTATTTCATTGACCTCTATGCTAACAACTGCTGTTAAGCGTGGCATGCTGTCCTCTCTGTGTAGGTCATATAGGACATGCATGTGTGTGTTTGTGCGCCTAGATGTGTGTGTATTTGTGTGCATTGTGTTGAAAATCACAAATTATCAGTCACCAAGAGCGTTGACATGTTGTGATATGGTTGATTTATTGGCCACAGCTTTGATGAATGCTTAAAGGCACAAAGTCGATAAGATGGCGCAAGTGTGATAGGAAGAACGGATGGAAAACAGCGACAAAGTTATTATGGATAGATCGTCTGTTTCCAACCTTCCTGTGACTTCCGATGACTTACATGGAGTTTTCACAGCTTGGGAAACTTGACAACATGAGACTGAAAGTGGCACCATATTGAAAAAAGAATCACTTTTCAAGAGTGTTTAGTGTTTATAACAGCCTAAATGCTGTGATATGTGAAATGCACATGGCACTGCGTATAGCATACGCTCATCCCATTGAAGGAAACTTTTACTGTGCATATGTCAGTTGACCCAAACCCTGTTATATTGGACCTTACTGACAGGCTACTAACTATAGGGCCCGTTATGGGGGTGTTTTTGGGACCAATGTCAATTCTAATATTAGGGAGCAAGAAATTTGATGTATCAGCTGAATACACACAGTACAAGTTGAAATTTGGTTGTCAGAGACTTGTGACAAATATATGTAATGGAGGCAGGGTAT
>JAQLOL010000009.1:16048410-16068801 GCA_029783665.1 Naso thynnoides | reverse complement strand
AAATGTGACAGCAGAACTATCATGCGTCATCTGATCTAAAGGATACTAGTTTGTTTCCAGTGAGGTATTAGCTTATACTGACTTTAGTTTATGTGGTAAACAGCAATGTGTTGACCGACTCTGCTCCCCCTGACCTAAGACGGAGGTTTTTTAACCACATCTGCCGCCGCTTTTCAGTCAGTTTTTTAAATTTCTCCCCTTTGTGGTTTACAACTTTCGGAATTCAAAAGTAGCTCTTTTGATTTTCCCAGTTTGACCGGTTTGTACAGCCATAGACAGCGCAAAACTTGGGCATTTTCCTGTTGTTATCCTGCCGGCAAAACACTCCCTGCCCCCCATCTGCAGTCGTGACGTTCTGCGTGACGTCACCCGCAAACCACCTATTGGTTGAGGAGGCAATGGTAGCAAAGAGAGAGAATTTAAATGTTTGACTCTGCCTTCATCACAGCACTGACATCGGGGTTTCCAGTTTAAATTCATTCATCTTGGCGTTTGTTGACTCTTCAAAGGAGCTGTAAAGAGTTTCAGTAGGCTTTGCAACACCTGGCGCAAAAAATCTAAAATGCTGGGGTTGGGTGGGTGGGGGAGTGGTGGTGGTGGAAACTAAGAGCTGTCAAGTTATCCCCTAGTCTAAATCAAAATTCATTTAAAAATAAATTAATTATCTGAAACATTATCTATGTAAAAGGCCACTTTAAATAACTTTTTGATTTTTTTAATCTTTATTGTTTTTCAATTAGTGTGACTTTCTGAAATCTCCTTCATCACTAAAGAAGCTACAAAAAAGGTTCTTCTTTTTAACTGATTCTGGTGGCTCCTGTGGACAAAACCTAAGTGAGCACCAACACTAAATGCTTGATCTGGCTATCACATGCTTGTGTTTTAGAAATAGGTAAAATAAAGAGACAACACATGCAAACTTTTTGCCAGTACTGTTTTGTTTCATGCACATGCAGTCCTAGTGTACACATAAAGTCTTCATAATAACAAGCCAACGCCAAGAAACATAAAATGTAGACTATAAACCAGTTTTGCTGCAGAAGTATCTGTTGCCATACCACCAGACTAGAGAGCAGCTTCTGTTCTCATGTGAGACGCCTCAACCTCAGCACTCGACCATAAAACAAAGATTTATTTTTTGGTATCCAACTTGGCAGGCATTATTCAAGTCAGAGGAAGGCATATAGAAATACCCAGTCTTCTTGCTGATGGTCTTATTTGCATATGCAGGTCATAAAAAGGCATCAGTATCAAGTTGAGACCATTCATAAAAAGTTAAATGTTTCTCATAGTATTTTAAACACATTTGCAAGGCAAAAGTCATAAAACATTTTGTAAATAATTAATAAGATGCATCCTAAGAATTTAGATATCAGCCATTTTCATCTCACATAAAATTTTACTGCTATACTTTTGTTGTGAGTGAATAATGAATAAGATCTACGCAGATGCAAAACTGCAGGATTATTTGTTCAGTCTTATGACATCAATCCAGCTATGCAAACAAAAGCAATACCTCGACATATGGTGATTGCCACATACACACCCACACACAAAACGCTTTCTGCTAGGAGTCAGAGTCAAGTTAGATTATGTACACATTGCTTGTAGGTAAACATTTACTGAACGCCTTGCATTGCATTTTTTACTGCAGAGGGCATAAAGGGCATGGAGTATGTTTTCACTGTTTATTAATCTGTTTGTTAATTTTCTTGCTGCTTGTTCATGTCTGTGTTGTTGTGGCAACATTGTGAGGAGCAGCCTAAGTTTTCTTATAGAGAAACACTTCCAATGACGTCATTCAGAAGTAGAGATGAGTGAAAAGTTGTAAACAAAGTAGGTCCCTGGGATCCACAGAGGGTCATTTGAGTTGATCCCTGGTCAAGTGAGTTGCACCCTGATAAAATGTGTCGTAGACAGGGACCCAACTGATTTATTGGTTTGCCAATATTACCAGACGATTTTGGCCCAGACATATCGATATCGGCGTATATGTTCTCTGATATGAGCTGATATTAAACCTTTTTGTTAAACCTGTGAATTTTGTTAATATGGGACCTTTAAGGTTGAAAAAATGCTTGGAATATTGATTTAAATGATATAATTAGGTAATTTGCCCAGCAGAGGGCATTGATATCAGCATCAGCCCCGATAATCCCATATCGGTTGGACTTGAGTTATAGAATAGAATAACACCTTTTATTAATTGTTTTATGTCATATGGTTATACCTGTGGCTATATTTATGTATGTTAAAAATGCATCTTAAAATTGTATTTTAATAACCCAAATCTGAAAACCTAACAATGTCATGCAAGTCTAGAATGGCTGGAGTGGTCCATGCTTACAGTGGAGAGATGCTCCTTTGTATGTTGGGAACTAAACTGTGTGCTGAACACACACTCTTACTATCTATGACTGTGTAGAAATCTGAGGTTTTTATGCGACAGATGAAAAAAAGACATTAAACAACAAGTCTTACAGGTAAAATGTGGAGCTGAACTAAAAATGAAAGAAAAACCAAATGTAGCACGGCTGGCAAAACTGACAGGTACAGCCCAACAAAGGTCAATCAATAGCCCATAGTACAGAATTCAAATAAAGAAGTTAATTTTTTTGATCCAACATGGCTATTTCAAGGTACAGTATCATAGCCGTCAGTGCATTAAGTTGAACAAAAAAGTTCCAATACTATCCTAGTTTACTTGTTAGGGTGTGAACTGGGAGGCCGGTATTGGCAAATCATCAAGTAATACGTTTTGAATTTCTGCAGTGAATAAAAGATACGAGAAGACAATGCTGATTTTCACAGAAGTAATTTATTAAGCAAACTACTTTTAGTTTTCCGCCTGGTATTTGACTATTTATATTTCACTGTTGGAGAGATGTGTCATCAGCAGAATCCATTCCAGTTTGTGTTTTATTTGTGCCATTTTGAATCCATGCCAATATTGCTTTCTATTTTTATTCCTTTGCTTTCCTGCGTTTATCCAACACTGCTGTGACTCATGAGTTAGCGTTGATGTGACGTTCCACTTCTGAGAGAACAAATGAGTGAGTCCACAAGAAAAGAGAGAGGAGAGCGTCATGTAGTGCACCTAAATATAATTTAATTGTCATTATGAATCACCAAGAGACAGAGATCACCAGGGCACTGGGAGCTTGTGAGAGGTCCTGGTACACCGTGAAAAATTCTGGTGTGCCAGGGAGTAAAATCTAGAAATGGGGGACAGCCTACCAGTGTGTACTGGCACTGAAGCACTAAATGTTGGTCATCAACATTAGTGAGGGAATCAATCAGAGTTGATAATTACTGACAGTGACAACAAGAGTTATACAATCAAGCAGCCTTAATTATTCAAAAGTGAACTGTGCAGGGAGGATTGTTTTTGCTGCAATAGAAATAGCATTTTAAAATGATTGACAACAACAGTGTTTTTTTTTTTTTTTTTTTTTGTAGAGCCTGACAAGTTTTTAATGCATCGGAGAAGCAGGAAGAAATACCAACATCACTAAAAGTGGATATGGCCCTGAAGCTTCCGTATTACTTCAGCTTGTAAAAAGCAATCGGAGCATCTCTCCTGTTTGCCAATCCAAGGATGCACAGCTGTGAGCTTGAGAAATATCATGGAGTCTAATAATATCCACAGCCTTCTGGTATTACAGTGAAGATACACAGGACACCCTGGCACTGTACTGACATGTACCATGTCATGTAATTATTTACAAGGTCATCCCTCACAGCTCTTCACAGGCCAGTTCACTACCTTTAAAGCACTTGTAACCCCACTGGCGCTCTGTAACATCACTTAATTGGGACGAGAAGTTAAATTGACATACCCACAGCTTCTTTAATAGGCTCTGGATGTGGCCTGCACATTTAACTGCAAATTGCCTTACACGAAGAGGCCATAAATCTCGTGGGTGTACAAGTGATAATGGGCTCCAATAACAGACATCAGGTTTGGGAATTTTTCAATATTTAATAACAGGTGGGTCAAGATATTTGTAGTGGCAGGTGATGTTTATTTTGAGATCGACACTGTTAAGTCACTGAAAACCAGCTAAACCCACAATCATGTCAATCATCAGAGAGGCTGTCTCAGGTGGGATTTCTGCTCTCTTCCAGAAGGCTCCAAACATAAATCAACTGATTTTTATCACATTAGATTAACCATCAGGTCTGTGTTTTCTGTTTCCTACAAGAATACAGGTGTAGCTTCCTGTAATCATATGATTTAATTCTGTTGCTATCTGTTGGCTTTATGGTTCATGTTGACGATATTTATACAAACACATTTAATCCAACAGTAACCGTAGTCTGCAATGCAGTCATTTATATTTTCATGTGAAGAGTTTTAGGTACAAATGAAACTAAAATAAGTGCTGCCAAAAAAAAAGTCAAGATGCATCCTCTTAAGTTTCTGCCTGATTTTCATCTCACTGATTGGAGTTGTTTGCATTATCCTGCCTGGTAAGATCAATGCAACACAACCAGCTGGTTTTGACAATCAAAGATCTCAGATTCATTGCATTAGGCATTTTCGGACCGCAGGAACCATTTCATAGTTCTAGGAACCTCCCGTTTTATTGCATCTAAACCGCAGGAACTGTGAACTATTATAGTTCTTAGAACTACGTTTTGAGGAACTTTCTTAGCTCCAACTCCAGAGTAGGTACATTCGCCGCACATGAGGAAATATAGAGAGGGAAGTGCACTTTGATTGGTTAAACTCAGGAGCCAGAAAAACCTGACAGCTGTATTAACCTACAACACAAACTACAAACCAGAGCTTGTAACTTCTTCTCTGAGATTTAATGGCATTCAGTATGAGAGTCATGGCAGGTTATCGCCACACACTAGAGCGGTAATGCAGTAACAGCCTTCATTTGTTGTTGTAAAGTTACGTTTTAAATCATGTAGAAGTGATGTAAGCGTACCAACTGCTGGCCGGTTTACGTAGCTTATGCAGGGGGTCTCTATTTGCGGTGCGAATGCCAACAGATAAAAAGCTTTTAAAGGTGTTTAGTTCCCAAAGAACTCCTCAGTGGACAGTTCCTCTCAAAAAGTTACTATAACTGAATGGTCCAAAGACGCCTATTGTCTGTTCTGTACTGAAGTGCTAATGATCCACAGAACAAAAGACTTACAATATACGGTCTCTCAGCACAGAAGGAGTGTGGTGATGCCAAAGCAAGTGGCACAAATTGGCTCTCAAACACAGGCTTTCATCTGCATAGGATTGTGTGTTTTCACGCAACAACTATGTAATAGGCTTAACAGATCACAGCTGAAAGATCCTTGGTCTTGAGTCTAAGCCAGTCTTGAAGGCAATTATAGTCACAATGCTTTCACACCACACAGCAGAGGGGCAGACAGAGAGAAGATGAGCCGGGGGGGGTGGGGGGGGGGGGTGATGGTAAAAACCTTCATCACTGTCACACTGTAACTGTCACGTTCTTCGTGACTCTCTGCGACTGGCAGCCTTGTGTGACTGCAGTAAGGGAAGACTGTTCATTTCAATATCCAAACAAGGGACTGAAAGGCAACAAACATGGCTAACACACTGGCCCATATTCATTTTAGCCCTGACAGGTGATGAGTTTCCCTCAGGCACATACAATAGGCAGACCTGTCAAGGTTCATATCTCATCTCAAGTGGCTGCCAAAGCCATTTTCCCCAACTGCCCAGCAGGAAAGTCAAAAACATTTTCGATATCTGCATGTAAAACAAACCTGTTCCCTTGAAATGCAAAACTGACAAACTTAAACTTGCAGCAGCCCAGGACACTGAGAAACGGTGAATAAAAGGTGGAACAATCTGGGTTGGATGTCACCTCAAAGGAGAAGTTTGACATTTTGGAACGATTGTTTCCCTATCGAGACTTGGATAATGAGATTGATACCATGTCTTTACAATAAATGCTTATCAGCTGGTTTCCTTAGCTGAACGAAAAGAGGTGGAGGGGGGGGGGGGTTTGGCTCTAAGTAGGGTTGGGTCAGTTTCTGGTGCTGCAGGTCTGATCAGTGTGATTTTCTAAATTGGTTTAATTTGATTTAAACTTGATGAACGGCATTTGTAATATTTAAGTGGAGAAATCTAGCAGCAAGAGTCGGGTGATTGCCAGTCATCATAGTGCCACAGGGTGCTTCCATTTGTTTTGTAGTAATGTAGAGCAGGTGAGAGTTGTGTTCACAGAGGCACTATACAACTCCGACCGATGTCCACAAGAGAACTCTCACAAGTAATGAGTTGGCGCAGTTTATGTTTTAAATCTCTGTTAACTTCTGCCAATAGCCTCATTTTGTCTGCGCCTAATTGTTCCGGTAATGTTAGTGCGGTATGCCGTTAATAATTCAACATTTCTTGTATCCGTTTCAAATTAAAAGCCCGAACATTGTTATCGTCACTTTGTTATTTCAGCATGTTACACTCTGAAGCAGCTGAGTTATGTGTCACCTAGTGGTAAAATGCTTTACTAACCGGTCTGATATTTGGCTTACTATCAAACTGATTTAAAATGATTCTGCCTCCCAAACCTCACAATCATTTAACAAAAATACAGGTTTAATATCCAACAGAGCTCGACCGGTATGGGATTTTTTAGGCTGATGCGGATACTGACTTGAGAGAACAAGAAAATTCCGATATCAAGTATATCAGCCAATATTAGGCATATATACTAACTAACTAACTAACTAACTAACTAACTAACTAACTAACTAACTAACTTACTTTATTATAATACTTAAATTATTGGTTATTAAGCACATGTAGCTTGATTGTCATCTTGATGCCTGCTTTTTTGTTTTTTAGCAGGCAACCTAGAGCAAGCAGCAGTGGTGGGTGGGGCATGAGGCCTGTCATTTATAAATCCAGAATTTCTTAATGAGAGAGAAAAAGTAGATATACCTCCAACTTCTTTTGAAAGCTTTTATCTTATTTATAAGCAGGAAAACAATGTTTAAGTATTAAGCACAGCAAAATATCAAAACATGTCTGAGAGAAACTTTTAGCTTAACAATTGAATCAGTTTTTATGGAAGATTTTTATAAAGTTCATTGCCCTTGAGGTTGTATTTTGTAACGTTAAATGAATCAGGTACCAATAAAGTCCTTCCTGTTACCTTCTGGCATTTGAAAATGGGTAGAGTGGAACAAAACAAGACTACAGGGAACAAGTAAACAACAAATAGACATTTTGGAGAAAAGGGGAAATAATTATATTCTTGTATTTTTGTGACTCTTGGGTACCTGTGGGGTACAGTACTGGGGAATATTACTCAAGTTTGGGGAAATTGTGTCACCACCGATATTCATAAAAACTGGAGAAATTTTGGTGAAACATATTTCACAGATATGATATGCTCCCAGCAATAAAGGTGAAGTAAGGTGAAAGTAGCTTTGAGAAAATTTGTTGAAACTTATAATGAAGTTTGAAAGGTTTTTCAAAGCCTCTTTTGTTTCCACACTATGTATATAACTGTGAAATCCAATACACTACATGTACTACATTACATTTACCCCAGCTCATTACTGCGCCCTGTGAATATAGAGTATTTACAAATAGACTTCTTACTGTTCTTTATCATTGACTTGATATCTTCCACTGTTTTAAGTCCAAGTAGGGACCCGTAGGTATTTTATTGGTACTGATTTTCACAACAAAATTGCCTTGTAATTGAAGGCTGCAGTATAAAATGTTCCTCTTCTCTGTCTTCTCTGGTCTGAAGGCTGAGTTGTGCCTCTGAGTCAGTGGGCTGAACTTTCAGAGATCAAGAGCAGAGCAAAGGTGATTTATGGGTTTTCACTCCTGCGGCACAAATTAGCAGGACCAGGGTTCAATTACGCTCAGTGGTAGTCGCAGGGCGTGGGCACTGTTATAATGAGGGTCAGCAGGGCAGAGCTGGGGAAGGAGGCAGAGGAGAGTGCAGCTTTTTAAAAGACATGAAGTTGAACATGAGAGCTGCCATAGAGGGAAAAAGTCGACTGACTGTCCAGACTTTACCCTCACCTGTTAATTGTGCTGCGAATTGGATTTGCCATGACACAGCTGTCAGTCAGACCTGTCCTAAACACTTTGTCTTGGTGTTTTTCATTTTCATGCCATTATCTGGTCTCCATGTGGCTCTCCTCTGTTTGGTTTGGGTTTTTATTTGATCAGTTTATTACTCTGCCTAGTTTTAGCTCCCTGTTTTCATCATTTTACTGATTTCCTTTAAGCTTGTAAATCACAATGTGAGCTGTTGTTGGCTTAATTAACATCAAACAGCGCACCTGTGACCCTATGCCAATTTTTTTTTTTAATACCACTGTGAAAATTGATGTGTCTTTGTTGACTTAGTATCATGTTTCCTTACACAATCTGCTGTGCCAACCATTGTGCTATCCTGCTAATCAATAGCATCGCTAACTATACAGGGAAAATGCTTCCAGCCAGGATTTTACTCGGAAAAACCCTCAATCATCCATCTAGCAGCTCGGATAATTGGTCCAGATACAATACACTGGTATATTTCTATACAATGCAGGTGTCATTAGAAGTGAGTCACATGCTCAGCATGGAGGCAGCAGGGAGAAACATGAGACAGAGATAAAGAGGAGGGTTATTAAAAGAAGCTCCGGTGCAGGAATGCAGTAGAGGATGACAGGTTTTGAGGCATGAATAAAGATTTAAAGCCGAGGGAAGAGAGTTTCTGTTGAATCCCAGATTCTGACAGAGCCGCTGATCCTGCGTCTCCTGTGGCATCTGCTTTGTCTGTTCCATCTCAGATGTGCTAATGGCATTAGGGTGGATGTTCTCATTACCAGTGTAATTTAGAATTTTGATGTTACAGATAAATGAACAGCAAGGTTAGATTATGACTTTGAAGTAAAGTAAGAAAAGAGTGTCTATTGATTGAATTATTATGTAATAGAACTGTGTACAGACAGGGTTTGTCTTTTTTGAGGATATCTGCATAAAAATCGTGTTGTTAATGTTCAATATACACATTTCATAATCAAAAATCCAGTACAAGCACAGGAAAATGCAACTCTTGAGCACATCTGCAACGATTTCAGGTTAATTCCTTGTATCCCTGTCTCCTTCTTGAAACTCTTATGGTTGCACTCGTGTTTCCTACTGTTTGGTTTTTTGACAACTGCAAATGTTGAGAAACAGATGTTCAGTCAAATGCATTCATTAGTTATTTCACTTGACTGGTAGAAATTTGAATCTGTTTACAGAGTTTGTGGGAAAGTACAGAGGAAAAAAATTAACATAATTGTGATTAAATTATTTTAAAAATCTTATCGGGTCCAAAATAATTATTAGTTTAACTCTTTCTGGGATGGTCAACGTTGGTACCTCAGTGGTATCTCTGTGTCTTCAGTAGGGGTGTAATGATACATTTGAGCAACGATGTGATGCATATTACAATACATGGTTGGCGATACACTGAAGAAAGATATGGGCTCATTTTTAGTAATATGATCGATTCAGTTACTAGAAAATGTCTCGTTCCCCGTTCTCCTAGTGCTTCTCCGTCATGATCCGCCATAAACTGAAGCAATGCTGCTGACACAATACACATGCCCAGAACTTCTAAGGACTGAACTAGAGTAATGGTTACAACCATTTACCATCGCAAATGCGAAAAATACACCCAGATAACAATGTTTGCTGTGCTAAATACAAGGCACAGATTCTTAGCATCGATTTTTGCTTTGAAAAACAATTTCAGATCGATACAAGTCACATTAGATGGACAACTGGTTGTTTATATATTGATGTAGTTTGATCGTAGAAATATAAATTGATGCATCGATTCACTGATGTATCGTTACACCCCTAGTCTTCATTCTAGATTCTCAGTGGTGATGGTTTGAAGTTGTCTATAAGGCCTTAAGACCAGATGATTAAAGAGCAATAAAAGCACTTCCTTAGCTCATATCGTTCCATGTGTGATGTGTTTTTTACACTGTACTTAAGTTGACAGTTTGATTCTTGTGATAATAACAAATTTAAATTTGCCTGATACCAAGCACACTGTAAATTGTGTTCAGTTATCTGTAAACAGACAAGACTACTTCAAAACCCAACACATCAGAGGGAAATATTATATTATATATTATATATATATATATTTTTTTAAAATACATATGTTACATTCTCCAGCTGAGGAAAAACCACATTATATTCATATTTGATTATGAAATGGGAAATACTCTATGTGATAGCGGTGATAGATTTATCCCTCGCATACTTTCTTCTTGATTGATTATACATATTTGTGCCAGTGTTTGATTTTCCACATTGTGCTAAAGCCCTTGCAAGAAACCGAAGCGAGGCCGCTGTTTGCTCCTGATCAAAGCCTAAATGAGATGGGGGTGTTGTCAGTAATACTTTTTTTTCTTTTTTCCCATTTGTGCATATTTGATGTTTCCCACCACAAACCAGAGAGCGAAGCGCTGATGTCTTCAGCTCTTTTACCTAAGAAGAACTGAGCCTCCGAGTGATTTACAGATGAAAGCTGTCAGCGCCACCCTCTCCATTCAGAGAGCCTGGAGAATAATATTGCATCAGAGCCTTTCGTGACAAAAGAACAGTGGTTCTGAGTCTGCATAGACTTTAAATGAAGTGACAACTGGAAACAAGGAATGGAGGTGAATTTCAGCACTACCTCAAGTTTATGTAAGTTAATGACTCATCCTAATGTTTTCCATAATGGTGAATGAGCAGTGTAGGTGTGCAGGTGAAGCGTGGTTATACATTCAGGTGATGAATGTCATGTTAATTTTACTTTTGCAGCTGTAATGGTAAGAGGCTTGCATGTCATACAGACAGGCTTTAGGATTCATACGTTTTTATACGTGTTTGAGACATTTAGAACTGAGACAATTTCTCTATCCAGCAACTTTTTGGATTATTTATGCTAACAAAGAATCAAAAATAAATCTCTTGCACACCTGAATATTCTCTGTCACATGTGCATAGGCGAGACAAACTTAAATGTAGCTCAACAACCTTCTTCATACCTGAAGGGGGTTGCTGATCAAACATTCTGTTGTTACATCAATGAAGAATCTTTTGTGCAAATGTGGAAAGTGTGCTAAAATCCTAAAAATGCTAAAAATTCATGGGATTCAGGTATCAAAGCAGGTTTAAAAATATCAGATGTAAGCATTTAAAGCCCATCTTTGTCTTGTCTTCTGGTCACCTAAAATATGTTTGGAATTTTGGACTGTCGCTTGGATTAAAAAAGTAATTTATGTCCAACTTTGTTTGCAGGGGAACCTTCTGAAAATTCAGTACTCAGCAGCTCCATCAGACACTTTCAAACAGATGTGAGTTATGCTGCCAAATATAAGAACATTTTTGGAATCATCTCTAAGTAGGAATTGCATCCAGACTGCTTACGTTATGTTGGTGTCTTCACAAACAACTGTTAGTTGCTTACCCAGTTTTTCATCATAATCCAAAAGCAATATTTGCCCACTTATAGAGTACAGAAGATACTGTAAATTAAAACTCATGTATTTAGACAGTTACAGTACACATACATCATCGTCTTTGATACAGTTTTGGCTCAGATGTTCTCACCATATGGGCTCGTATGGTTCAGACGAGTAAGATTCACTTCATCGACTAAGATTAATTAGCGCTTATTAAACTTAAAGAATTGTGGAACATGAGACCATTATAGAAAGAAATGTGTTTACATTTAGAAAAAAAGATGGAGACTCAGGAAATTTTGGCAAATGTGCTTTACCATCTTTCGGTTTTCGGTATGTGAATATTTTTAAAAATATATATTTTTTCTCTGCATTTTGGCCTCCAGCCCCCACGCAAATTGAGTTTTAGGTCACTGGAAATGGAGGTTTTGAAGATTACCTTCTATGATGGAGATTTTTATAACCTCAATTATGTCCATATTCATGGGGACAGCTAAAATGTTTTTTGGGGTATGTCGTTATGAACTCAGTTTGTGCATGGCAATTTTTTGTTTATGTGTATTTAAATGTTGTTATACATACTTTGGCACAACTTCCAGTCAACAAGTCCCCTGGTACTTGTTGATTTTATATTCCAGTGTAAGACGAGGTAGTAACTCTACCTCGGTGTCTGTCCGAACATATGACATTTTGTCCTTTTCTGACTTCGCCGTTTTTGTCCTGTTCACAATTGCTGCCTGCTTAAGAAGATACTCAATGTACAAACTCACAGTGTTCTTCTATAGTGTTTGACGGAACAGACAGATTACACATTATCGCCACCTACTGGCCTGGCATGCTTATATGGGCGTTTCAACCATTTCTGCATTGATGTGGGGGCAGAGAAATGTTCATTAACACCTCTGGTGTCGACAGAATTTTTTTTCTGCAAACAGAGAGTAAAAAATTTCCTTTTTAAAAATATCTGCATGAGTGTGGAGGTAACCTTAGTTACATCAAATGACAGAAGCCACACTGATGTGTCACAATGTGTCTTGTGAGGCAAGGCTTTGTTCAATGCTCAGTTATTAATTGGCCGACTGTTTAGTCGATCTACTTCTAGTTGTATTTATTTGTATCCTCGATAAAACAGGGCGGACCAAAGCTAACTATCTCATCTACACTAGACATTTGTACAATAATGATTAACCTAGTGTTTCAAAGGTGAAATAATGCAATCGATGTAGTTTTCAGGGAAACAAATACATATATATTTCCCCACTCCATGAGGACTGAGTCATCTGTTGAACCAGAGCCACAACCACCACGTTGGCCCTCTCCCCAAGGACACCCCATTGCTCTTTTTATGTGTGTGTGCTCTCTGAAATCTTCTGTGTCTGTGTGCGTGCTTTTGTGTGAGTCTGCTTTGTGGGTGGCAGTGTGATTCATTATTTATCCACTCCCTCTCATCTGCGGACTGGATTCATTTGTTAAAGCTCGGCGCCTATTTGTTATTTGGAGAGAGAGAGTGCAGCACAAAGGAACACAACTTTAGATGGACTGAATTAATGAAGGGCTCGATGAAGTGTTTGCTAACGCCGTTGTTTAATAGGCGTGCTACCTAGAGCTGCGCTATCATTCGTCTAAATGTAAAGTGTTTGGCCCTTTTGTGTGTTTTAGAGTTGTGGGGATAATGTTACAGAAAAGAGCTTTTGTTATTGCTGAGAGCTTTTTGTTCACACTTAAAAGCCTATCGTTTCAGATTCAGATGTGCTGAAACTGTCATGAAAAATCACCTTTTCTTCTTTTTTTTGTTTTTTTTACTCATCACCATATGAACAATTTCTTTTATAAGCTGTCCTTCATGGCTGAATGCTTGAACTTCAATAACAAGAAAAATCGTAGAGAGATAAATGAACACAGATGAAAAGAGTTTTCAGTGAGTCACAGCAGAGATGACTGTAGGCAGCACAGTAAACCCTGCACATATGGTCTGTTTACTATAACTTGCACATGCTATGGCTGATGCAACACAACAGTAGTGACGTCAAAAAAAAAAGTCAAATCCCATAAGCTTTATGTGAGTTAAAATACATTCACACATTCCAAGAAAAGCTTTAATATTAGAATATCACTCGATTATTTAAATATTTGTGAAAGTCAATCATATCCACAATGTTTTTTAAGTAAACCTGCACATATTTGTTAACATACATATATTATACACAAGCATAGAAGGAGACAAACATTGAGGAGCTTTAGGGTTTGTGGCACAAACTCGGCTGCTGCACAAGTCTAAACATGTTTGTACACAACCCTCATATTATGACTATTGAGGGCAAGTATTTAATTGGATTTATATTAGCAGTTAGTCTGAAGAAAAATAATTTACATTCCATAATGGATGCATGAAAATCCGGTATGTGTTGTGCCAGTTTCCCTGTTGTTTTAGTAAATGCTAATGAAACTTCTCAGCGTTGGCAGTTCACATCATATGGCTGTTGCTGATATGTTTGTTCATAAATGTGTGGTTCAGAGAACTTTGAAAAATTGAATCAGCCATGAAGCAATTTAGTATTGAATAAGCCGAGTGGAGGCCGGGGTTAGCGGGGCACAATCTTGTTAGCATTTTGTATTATACACATCAAAGCTGAGCTCAAAGCAATCGCATGCTCTCATTAACAACAGGCTGGTGGTTGAAATGTGTAGCTGCTTGAGGAAAGAAAGGATGATGAAGAGAGGGAAAGTTCACAAGTCATGTTTCTTTTGGATCTCCTATTAAACTCACTGTGGAAAACAATAAACATCAGAACATTGTTATTGTGATATCTGGATTATGTACGTGTTGCTAGAGTTTATAATACAGTCTCTCTTTAATCTTCCCTTAATGTACTTCCTTTGATACAAAAAAAAAATAATAGTATGTATTTTGTTTTCTGCTCTGCAGTATACTTTAACAATCTTATGTTTCCATTGCTGGTTTCCTTTGTCTGCTTTTTGCAACAAAGTCGTTTGATCTTCGCTCAGGCTCCCCTTTGTGGTTTGAGAACAGGCTGAAAGTCTCCAGGAAGATTTGTTTCTATTTTTTATTCATCAGCTTTGCAATAAACAGATTTAGCTTCCCTGAGCAGCGTTTCTGTTGAGGAGCTCTTTCTCACAAAGTGACCGAAGCAGGTACACTCTTAAAAGTAGTGCTGGCTGTAGTCAAGACCATATTAACTGAGGCCAAGACTTGACCGGGACAAGACCAAGACCAAGACCTTAAAAATTTTTCCTCTGATTTCAAGGTGGCAACAGAAAATTAATGTTTTCCCAGCCGTCTCAGTAAGCCCTGTCTTGCAGAACCTGCAATCTACCGAGTGTTTTCTCTTGTATGTTCTTATGCTGATGAATTCACTGTAATTAAGGCACCCAAAATCCCGAGTCCACTATGTCCGAGACCGAGTCAAAATGTGATCCAAAGTGCGATTCTGAGACAAGACCTTTAAAAAGTGGTCTCGAGACCGAGACCAATCTCGAGTACTACAACGCTACTTAAAGGAGCACGCCAGTGTAACTACATGTCACTGTCCTTTGTCAACATCTGCCACATAGGTTAAATAAACCCCGCACGTTTTTTTCCGAAATAGCTTATCTGTGAGATATCATGTTTCTTTACATTTTGTCAACATTCATACGTTACAGAAAATACCTGAAAATGTGCAGCAATGTTAGTTAAAATTACACTTATGTCAAAATCCTTCTTCTCCTTCCGTCTTGTCCCTACCTAGCAGCTTTTAAGTGTTCTATAGTGTTTCTTTGCCTTGTTTCAACACAAATGGCAGTGAATGGGGTTTAAAGATGCAGTCGGAGATCTACTAAAGTAAACACACGGTCAGTTTTTAACTACATATGTAGAATAGGTGCAATCTCTGCTAATGATTAGAAGTCAAAATTAAACCAGTATGCTGCTTTAACAGCGTTATTCCAGCAGTTTTACTTGATTATCAGCCAAAAGTGAACATTATGTAATGTATTGATGTGCTTTGACAGGCATATCCGGCAAAGTGACCTTGGATTAGAGCCTTCACCACACCGGTCTGGGGTTTCAGCCAGTGTCCTGGGATTATGGGAAACCACTGCTCTGCCAGTTCCACACACAGGATTATTTGCCGCCACATTTTTATGGTCTGGCAAGCAAACTACTGCACGATTCAAACACACATGGGATTCAAAGTCAAGGACTCTTTAAGAGTTGTACAGTAACATAAACGCTAATGTTCCTAATGATTTCGATGTCACTGATTGATTAACTTTATTATGTAGTCATTCAGGTTTTGTCTGAATTTAACTTTACAGACAACCACTGCAAGCCTTCAGTACCAATATTTCCCCCACTCTATCATTTTTATCAGAGTGACATTACAAGAGTATCTGAGCACATTATTGTTTAGCATTTAATACATCCAATATCCTCAGCAGCTGTCATATCAGATGCTCCAAAACACCCATTTAAATTCCTGACACTGACTCATCTTAGCATGGAGCAGCCACACTGTCATCTGTGATCTGTGTGCACATAAAACACAATGAAATCTCATTCATGATGATGTCTTATTTGCTCTCCATGTGATTTGACAATTTGATTGCATTTTATGGAGAGTACATCAATTTGATCTCTGCAAAAAATAAAATGTAAACACAAACAACCAGTACTTACAGTATTGATGTTTTTGGCCCGTGGAGCAAATATGAAAGTCAAAACAGAAAACAGTCACTAGGTTAAAGTGTGTTTTTTAGTCGAATCGTGAACAGTTTAATAAATAGAAAAAGATGAAATGGAAAGAGAAGCGGAGAGGGGGGATGTTTTGATTTTTGGACGGCAGCTGAGAAAGCCTGAAAATTTACTGCTACATCTCACACCACACAGAAATTTGGACCTTGTGTGTCTCTTTCAAGTTCTGTTGCAGTAAAAAGAAGCTAGAATCTAAATTGCTATAGCGTTGGTAGCAGGTTTGATAAAGGTCATGGAACCTTGTGAGATAACAAAAAAGAAAGTGAAGTGTTACAGTAAATGAGGCAGGGGCTAAAAAGGTCAGAGCCACACGGGGTAGCTGAGCATTTGTAAATGACTCTCAGTTAGTTAAAGCTTAATTTGCAGTAACATGTACAATTATTCAACCGACATGAATCAAAAATGTGTAAAAGGAACAAAAATTAGGTAGTAGAATAAAACTGAGTCTTGAGTCCTGATGTCTCGAGGCCAGTTTGGAAGTCTGTTGTTTTATTTCGGTAAACAAGATTCTCACTGTATTACTCTCACTTACCTGTTAATTTGACTCAACCACAGATGTCTTTGACCCACTGCGTCACTGTTTTTACCAGTTTGTCAGATTAAAAGCAGAAAACAAACAAAAAACAGTACAGCTGCAGTCTGTGTGATGTGACTCGTTGGGGTGTAACTGTTGTCTTAACTGTGTGCCCGAGGAGAGATTTGGATAATTCCAGTAAACACTCTGAAATCTGATGTAAAGGTCTCACACACACACAGTCACTCACACACACACAAAAACACACAGAGATCACCAGTTTAAAGCAACAGGCCTACAAAATTTCTGGTTTAAAAATTCCACTGTGAATGAGCTTGTTAGGTGACCCACTGTTTGTCTCTTGCCAGTGAAAAGCTGTTTAGTTTTGCATTTATAAAGAGGACGATCACTGGACTGCAGCTCTCCATAACTGACTTGTGGCTGTTGCCTCCTGAAGAGCTGTGGCTTTTGCTAAATTTGACTTTTTGCGGCGGTGTGCTGTGGTTGATGCATTTAGCTGATGGTAAAAGTCACATTGTGCTCAAAGAGGCTTTAGCACACTTACAGCGGGGGTAGGCAACATCTCGAAATTAAGCTAGCTGTTGCTTCCTCTGCTTGCGTTCCAGCTCCGTCACAGCTCCGGCGATCTGGAGCACTCCACAGCAGATACGCAGGACTTCTATTTTTGCCAGATGGCGGATCACAATGGATGATTAACAAAATTAATCATCTGGTGGATTTTCAAAAAAAAAAACTCTGTGTTGACGACAGATCATATTTCACTGTACTACACTAATAAAACATTGCAAACGGTTGGAACCAGACCTGAAGTCAACAGATCAGAGGTTTTCAGAGACTTCGGTCACATGTTATATTTTAATTACCGCAAAATCTCGTAGTCTCGCGACTTAAGCTGTTTGCCGTGCTGCGCTCTACAAACGCAGCCGGTGGGTGTTGACAGACAGCAAAGCACGGAGCGGACACGCAACGCAGCCATTCCGAAACGCACACGCATCCAGTGGAATCCCGGGGTAAAGCCTGAACACAGAGCCAAGAAGAGATGCAGAAGTGTAGTTTCCTTTCAGACCACCTGAATTATAAAGTGCTGAAAGGTTATTATGAATTTTTTACCCAGTGACGCCAAAAATAAAATGGCCTACCCCAGCTTTAAAAAATTTTTACTCGTTTTTTTTTTTTTTTACACAGTTCTATGTATTATTTACCTGCTTGAGATGAAAAAAGTGTGATGCCTGCATTAATGTGCATTGCTTCTGTAGTCAGTGTTGCATCTTCAGTTGAATATAATGGATGTGCTCTACAGATATGTGGCTGACATGTAGCAACACATCCGTGCCTCGTGTGTATGTGCTGTACAGGCACGCTATTGAATAGACCTGTGTCGTTATGCTTGATCTGTTTGCTATCATGTGACTTTATTAGCACAGATGGAACCACAGACACACAAGCACACTCACCTACATCCTCACTAAAGGTTTTTTTCTGGATCATTAGTCCTCTGAGTATTTCACTCTCTCTGCTTCTGTCACAGAGGGAACCTAATTGTGTCGAAAACCTGTGCTCCCAAAGCCACATCCTATTTTCAGCACAACACCCAAACACACAGGGGAAACAGAGGGGCAGGCTCTTACAGCACCCAACTTTATTAACATCTTCTTCACTAAAACCCAGACAGTGGTTACAGCAGGAAAGGGCAAAGCTGAGTATATGAGTTTTATTAAAAGATACTGCATATTTTAATATGTTTAAAGGTTAGACAAAGTAAATAATGGTCTGCAGTCCTGAAGCATCTTTTCAGGCCAGTCTCCTTTTTTTCTACAGAGTTTTTCCTTCTCTTCTCCTGTCACATGTCCCTGAGGACGAGCTTACATTAGCGTGCACATAGATTCTGCTTATTGTCTATTTGCAGCACTCACGGTCATGCAACAATGAGACAATCAATCGGCTTTGTTATGCTGTACTAAACATATTATGTTGTGGTGCTATAGCAGTGGGTTAATGATCCGTGTATTTGAGCCGCATGCTTTTTTTCGATTTATCTTGTGTTCACACATCATTATTATAACAAAATGCCAAAACTAGCTGAAGTTTCGCAGTACAGACACATCTCATGCATTAGCACAGAGAGTCTCACAGTGAGAGCTGACACAGGGTCACTTCAGAGGCTTCTGCCCTCTGCAATAAGAGCAATTAATTGAAGACAGATTATATCTCCAGCAATGTAATGGCTGTTGTCCATTAGTGTAATGATAGTCCTCCATGCAGTCTCCGCTGTCAATTAGCCTGACATGAAGCACTTGGTCTATTTGCACATAAAATGATCTTTTCATCTTAACACCCAGCAGTAATTAAGTGGAATATGTGTGTTTTTACAGGAAGATCAGTCATTCGTTATACGGTCAAACCCTTTGACAAATTAGGAAAAGATAGTCTCGGCCCAATTTGAGTTGACCAGGGGGAATTGCTTTTTCCACCAAAATTCTTTATTCGAGTACACAGCTACTTCACTTTTCCGGTTTGTTTTTAGACTCAGAGCAGAAAAGCCACACATTAATGCAGTGAAATAAGAAATTTGGTCATTGTTAAACCAATAGCCTAATTTTCTGTAAATTTTATCTGTGTAGATGCGTGTCCGAGTTGAAGGAATAGCATGATTTTTTGTTGCTCTTATGCTAAAAATAGATGACAGTTGATACTACTCTAAAAACTGTATGCAGGCTACAGTCAGCAGCTGGTTAGATTAGCTTAGTTTGGGCTAAAGATCAAATAGCTAGCTAGCTGGGTTCTGTCTGAAAGTATCAGTTTGCTAGCCAACACCTCTAAAGCCCACTAGTTAACACTTTGAACCTTGAGGAAAATACTGCTCCTGGCGGGCCAAGAAATAGTCCATCACATACAGCATGCTGGCTTTGTGTTTAACACTGTTGCCTCACAGCAAGAGGATACTGGGTTCGGATCAAGGTCTGCTCATCTACCTTACCTGGGTTTGATACCTGGCTGAGGTGTTGAGTTGCATAGTCATCCCGCTGCCTCTGGGTACTCCGGCTTCCTCCCACAGTCCATGTAGGTTAGGTTGAATGGTCACTCTAAATTGCCCGTGATTGCGAATGTGATTGTGAATGGTCATTGTCTTTATATGTCAGCCCTGTGATGAACTGGTGACTTGTCAAGGGTTTGCCTCGCCCTCGCCGAATGTTAGCTTGGATTGGTTCCAGCTCCTTGCAACCCTGCAAAAGGATAAGCAGTTACAAAAATGTTTTAATCAATGAGTATTAATCATCTGTTCTTACAGAGTAATTTAGAATTCACATTATGCCTGTAGGTGGGTTATGTTGTGTCTCAGTGAGGCTAACTGAAGACTTTGGCTACATACAGAGTAGACATGATGTTGATGGCTATCCTTTGATTTCACAAAGTAAGACAATTCCCTAATATGTCAAAGTCTTTTTCAAGTTTGAAAAAGACTTTGATATATTCTGTGCCTTCAGTTATTCTAAATGAGTCGCCGTCTGTCATGGATAAACTTGAAAACCTGAACACCATGAATGTTTTAGCACACAGGAAGATACTGTGGGTGTGGACAAACAGCAAGAAACTATGCCGAAAGGTAGGAAAAGGAGGCCGGTTGTAAATGTTGAAGTTGGTATACACACACACACACACACACACA
>JAQLOL010000009.1:16019618-16032346 GCA_029783665.1 Naso thynnoides | reverse complement strand
TGTTTATTTGACGATTAACTGTAATGAAAATGCATAGATTACTTTTCCTGGTCCATCCTGCACTTGTCTGCACACACACACGCACACACACACACACACACACACACACACACACACACTTTCCCTAAAACACTCTCTTGCAGTGGCGATCTGCTAACCACCTCACCACTATAATAATCTCAATAATTCAGTTTCTAAAATGATAATCTGTCCCCAAGCAATTTACCCAATCTATTATTCAGGAAGGACAATTTTATTATTTTCCATTGCCAGCTCAGCTCTTATTTATTCAGTCAATGTTGAAAATAAAAGGAAAACATTCTGAATAAGTAATGGAAACATATCGGCTCTCAGATTAAAATTGATTTCCTCTGAAAGATGAACGCGGGAGATGTCCTGAACCTTGAGAGAAAAGCGTGTGCATGTGATCAAAAGGATGTTAGTTGAGGAGGTTAGACAGGTCATGATATGATCACCATCATCTAATGGTTTATGGCTGCAGGTGCCTTTTTACAGGCTGGATATTAACACTGAATGACCAATTAAGTTGTTGTCAGGAGGAAGATGATCAGTTAATGCTGCAAAACCTACCAGGAGCATAATAAGATCTGTGGCAATATACATACTGTAGCACTTTTTTCAGTGGGTGGGAGCGATCACTAAACTAAACAAAATGCTGCATTTTAGAGATTTAAACTAAATCCTGCTTCCAAACATTCCCTTTTTTCATCCTAAAAATGTCGTCTTTATGATGTTTTGCTGCAAAACGGCTTTGCGATTTTGAGAAGTCATTGCCTGATGCTGTAATCTTAAAGCACATTAAAGTGAAGAGTGTCATAACACGTGACATCACTTGTTTGTTTGTTTTACTCTTGAATGCCTCCTGTAGATTATGCTCCATTTACATGATGCAACAGCATCAAAGAGGAGCAAAAAGGGAGAGAGGGTTAGTGACTTCACTCTCCTGCGTAATCCAGAGTTGATGGAATGTTTTTGATATGGTGAAAAACAAACATGAAGCTTACAGGTGTGAAAGAAAGCAATTTCATAGGAAAAATTGGATTTTTACGTGATGTAACTCTTTGGACTTGTGTAACCGGTGCTTCTTGTTATTGTGCTGATCTCAAGGTTGTCATGAAAAGGGCTAAAATATATTAAAACTCGGGTCCAAGGTCAACACCAAGAGGCCGACTGCAGAATTAACCGAACCGTTTCAGTGGGGATCCAGCAGAAGTTTTCACAAAAAACCAAACAGTGAATGAGGAGAGCGGGAGCAGCAGCACACAGAGGAGTGCTTTTAGCGGCATTGCTTTTAGGTAAAATGAAAACAGACAAAAAAGCCCGAGACCTTATCAAATGTTATGCAACATGGAGCCATGTACTCTGGCCCTGTTAGTAGGGATGCCTGATGTTGGCTTTTCCGCTGATATCCAATATGCTTATATTTTACAACTCATTTAGCCGATAATCGATATATATGTATTTTTTTTCCCAGACCTATTTGCAGAGATCATCAAATCTCCTCTGTAGTGGATTTTACAAACAGTATTATTATGCATACTCTTGCCATGTTGGCCCACCAGCAAATGCAGGCATAAAATACAAAGCTAAAAATTATGCAGTATTCACTCCTTTGGCAAAAAAAAGAAAAATACCTGAACTTGCGTTATGTAAAACATGTCATATTTACCTCTGACAGTTACTTTTAAACAAAACAAGTAGGATACATTTGTTCACAAGTGACAAAGTAAGTAAACATAATGTCTGTCCACAGGGAATATTGGCGTGTTGGACGATATCCAATTGTTAATTTTGAAAGCAGCATTGGCCGATACTGAGCCGATTACATCGTGCATCCCTGCCTGTTAGGGTGCCCTCACATGCAGCTCAAGAAAAATGAGCAAACAACTTTTTCTCCACATCCCTGCAACCATCTGGTAAATTCATCCGCTTATATAATCCCACAATTCTTCGAAAAGGTCTTTCATACTTTCAATATTAACATTTTTTGTTGGGATTGAATGTATTCGACTGTATGTGCTGTATAATCAGACGAAAAAAAAAAAAAGCCTAGACATCTTCTACCCTGTGGGACCGAAGTAGCATTGCAAAAAGTCCAAAGTCTGGCTCTCATTATGAATTCATTATTCAGTGCTTCCCACACATGCAAGTCTCACAGCCATATGCTTAAGAAGAAAAGCCTTCACTCCTCAGAAAAACACACTGTGCCGCTTCCCATCACCTCTACCACTCCCTGCATTCCTCCCCTTCCTCATCTCTCCTCCTACAGGCACTTTTCTCAAAAAACCCCTTTAAGCACACTGCTGTTTTGCAGCCAGTCTCTAAAATTATTGTTTTCCTCTGGATGCCATGAGTTCGTCCTGTAAGCATATTGGGTTATGCTGTGATTTAAAAAAAAAAAAACAAACCCCAACAACATTGTAACAGCTGTTGAATTTATAATGTTGTTAGCCGTTGCGTGCATGAAATAATAATAGGGTTCGGATGAAGCGATTACTCGTTGTTCAAGTCATTGTGCGAGACATGACAGCACAACAATCTGTGACACTGGAGATACTAATCTCACACAAACAGCTGCCAGGAGCTCTTATCACAATCCTACAGCCGGGGTTCTGTGTGCGCTGCCGTCCACCTGTTGTGGCGAACAGTACCTCCTTAATAATGCATTTAAACACAGTGGAAATGCTTTCTCCAGCACTAGAGATCAATAGTTGTAATTTCACACGTTGGCATCTTGCCTTGACTTGCTTTTTCTTTCCATCTTGTGCTGTAGTGGAGAAGGCCATTATGAAGAGAAAAACATCGAGCGATTTTAAATTATTTTATGTTTTTCAAAACCAAGAGTAGGTCGGATAATTGGACATCAAGGCTCTGCATAGAACTTAATTACAGAAACTGTTGAATACTGAAAGTTGACATGACTGTGTTGAAAAATCAATCCCTGTATAATAAACACTTAGAGTAGTTTGCACTTTTTGAGCAGTAATTTAAAGTTTCACGCTGTGAATCATGGTCATTTTGTCTTTGACAGGTGTGTCTCACTGACGTATTTGCGGTGGTGTGCAATTTTCTGGACGATTTTCTTTCCATCGTGGGGTTTTTTGAATATATTTACTAAGGATGAGCCAATACGATATTTAGTATTGGTATCTGTCCGCTATTGGCCAAAATCACTGCATGAAACTGTTATGAAACTGTTAACTGACCGGATATCAGAGAGGGAAATGTATGATCCAATCCAATTAATAAACTTAATCTCTCCCATAAATGCTTAATTAAACTGTGCGCGACATGCTGTAGAGAGAGATGTCAGCACAATACAGACTAGCAGCATGTGTGACATGACTAATTTAAATGGCTGCTTTGAGCAAAATGCTTCCATACAGATGTTTTATCTATAGCTTTGTTGTTTAAGAGAGGGGAAAAGGCTGTATTTGATTGATATCAGTATCGGCAGATACTCAGGGTTGTCTTATTGGTATTGGCATCAGACATTAAAGTGGCATGGAGCCATCCCTAATATTTACACTTTTTTACTTTATATGCTGCACTACGTAGTTAATGTGGTTTCAGACTAGGGCTCGACCAATGTATTGGTTTGCTGATATTATTGGCTGAAAGTGGCCTATTGCATCAATCCATATTAGCACATATGTTCTACCATATGTGTCGATATTAAAACTGTTTTTAAAGGCCAGAAAAAAGGCTCAAACTTTTGATTAGAAAATGGCATCATCATGCATTTTGTCCGGCAGAGGGTGGTCCGTTATTTATTTATTAACATGTCAAGTGTTTCCTGTTCAGTGCACTGATGTTTGTGAGATTTTGTGACATTTGGACCCCAAGGCAGACTCTGAGACCAGCTCTGAAAGTTTAACAGTCTCCTAATTAACTAAGGCAGGAAACGGGAAATTGTGCAGGCAGGGGGTTCGACTGGCTCGGTGGCGATCAGTAGAGCGCTGCAGAGTGGAGCACAATGGCTAAGCACACGAAAACACAGGTACACTGGAGAAGCTGAAGCAGGTATGGCAGGGAGACACACAGGCAAGGTCTGTATACACACACACACACACACACACACACACAAATGCAGTTAAGTAAGGCACGAGGGTAACACACTAGGAAACACAACACTAGAAAACACTGGAAACAAAGGCATGAGCAGCACTATCGACGAGTCAGAATCATCTGGCACAGGAGTGGTGATTGAAGTCAGTTGTTCCTCATCTGCATCCGGAAAGCCAGCCACACCTCCTGCCAAACACAAACTGAGGGGAAGGTAAACGGCAGCACAAACCAAAACCAAACTAAAATAAAATCCAGAACAAAACCCCCGGAACGTTTTCAGCGTAAGCTTGTATTTACAAAAAGTCAGACAGTCCTAGTATATTTTCTGTTCTTCAAATTGATTTTTACAAGTTGCATCTGTCAGTTGTTTCTGCACAACTGACTATATATACAGTGGAAAAACAAGATACTTTTCTAGCAGATAAAAAGTTATATAATTTAAAAGCCTGTGCTCTAAAATAATGCCGTTTGTTGTCACTTTGAAAGTCACTCTGATATGTCCAAGTGACATTAAGCAGGGAAACCCAGCCGATTAAATCAAAAATAATTAGACAATGAGCTGCACGTCTGCAGTGTAAACATTTACAGTATGTCTGCAGAGGCTTAAGACCAACAACAACTGATGTTTTCCATGTCAGCATAACCGCTGTGTGGAACTGTATCTGATAAATACTGGAAGGTATTTCATTAATTTTGAGGAACGAGAGCCTAATTAAGCTGCTCTTCCTCTGTGTGACAGGCCACAGCCATGCTTGCCATACCAGAGGAGGAAAACAGCTGCCATTTGGGGGTCACTGGAACCTCAGTGGCTGAATGGCACGAGGAAAATGTCATGCAGTTGCCAACATTGTGGAAAAAGAAAAAAAAATAGCCCAGGGAGGCTAATTAAGACAAAGACATTCTTACTCATAACTTCCAATAACTCCCCTTTTTCTTAATCATTTCCCTCCTGGTCTGCAGATGGAGTTTCTCATACTGTATGATTGCTGTCCTTATGTTTTATTAAAGGTTGTGATTAAATTATTTTTCCTTCCACATGAGCCGAGCAACCATCTGAAATTGATGCAATGCATCATCTGGCATTGGGATCATTTTCTGCACTGATGTGACAGTGTTCCTCCTCTGCTGGAGATTATGAGGAAATATGTAGCAATGTGCACGTGGAAGTGCATGTTTTTCTCTCCTTCGCTGCACTGTATCTGATGATACAATATTACTAAACTTACTGTTGTGCATGGGCAGTGGGATTCTTTTACAACTCACTCATTTATCATTTAATTTCCCTAATATAATCTGCTGCCAGATGTGTGCCAAGCACTCAAATGCTGTATTCTTTATGGAAGGTTTGAGATCCCCTAATTGTGTGTGAACAAGCAAACATTCACACCATCACTGATTCTTTGCTCTCTTGTACTTGTTTGAATTTTATGGAGTTTTTATGACTTTAATACTTTGCTTTTTCTGTGTGTTTGTCTCTCTGTGATTGCTTCTCTCAGCTTTTTATACTTTCCTGCCTCAACCACATTATTAAAGCTGCAGTAGGTAACTTTTGCTAACGAGCAAACAAGCTAAAGTTAGCTGTAGAATGAGACTCGTTGGTAGCCTCACCTCCCTGTTTTTGCGCCGGCTCGCATTTTATTTCATCTGTTGTCACTCTCTCTTTGAAGTCCAGTTTGAGTGGTTGCAGGGAAAGTTGCAGCGGAGTAAACTGGTCGTCTCAGCTCGAGCTTGAGACGACTGACGGTGTCATTTGCAGACACTCTGTTGTCTGTAGAGGGGAGTCAGACTGGCACCAACGGCTAATCAGCTCATATGAACGTCACCTGTTGCTAAGAAGCAGAGCATAGACCGACCAATCAGGACAGAGAGCACAGAGAGCATCACTGATTGGGAGAATAAAACAGGAGATATAGTATTTTACCAATCCTGAATGCAGAGGCATGATGGGAAAACAGAGATCTCATGATACTCTCACACCACGTCACTTACTAACAGCTGTTTGTGGGTATTATGACATTTTTTCCAAATTGAGCACAAAAAAGTTATCGATGTTTACCCCAGAGATACAAATTACAGGTTTAATTTTTTATTTTCAATTTTCTTAAACACCTTTTATCACTTCATTTGTAGTTGTCCTCAACCAAAAGGATGTTAAAGTGGTAATGTTGAAGATTTTCATTTAGATAACTGTCTGTTAAGACACTGTCTACCCAGAGTGAGGTAAAACAGTGTTGAGTGAGCCTATGACCCACTGATGAAAGCTCTTGTTTTTGCAGCATTGCCGAGTTCTATGAGCTGGGTGTTTATGGCGACATTTCCACGGTAAATCAGTAGCAGCGTACAGTTAGTGAAGCTGTTTACGTCAGTCAGCAGTGGTTGGTCGGCCCAGAGGACTAAAGGAGCCAACATCACAGGTCCGCTCTTGCTATATTCAAACAAAATAAGGTGGTCCGGGCAAACGCTGCTGGGCTGTCCGGTGCTATGAGTGTCATTGAATTAACCTGTATGATGTCAAGTCGTGACCTCTATTCCTTAACCAATCCACAGGTGGCGTTCGTTCCCTGGAAGACGGCCTCTTTATGTGATTGGCTGCCGCAGCATAACACAGCCGGCTGCGGTGAACAAAGTCGAAATCGGCTAAACTTTTTTCGCCGCAGCCGGCTGTGTTCTTTCGGGCAGCCTCGAACCGCTGCAGCCAAAACGGATGGGCCCTTTTCCGTGTCTGACTGGCGAAGATACTTTTTTATTCCCTGTGAGCTACAATGGCTGATTAATGCATGAAGAAAATGCAACATCCAGGCAACAACAGTTCAAGTACAAATACAGGTCGAAGAAAGAGAAAATTCAACGTTCTGAGGAAGGCAAACAGGCTGTCCACTGACATCATACAGTCAACACTGTTTGGTTTCGACATGAACTCTGTGAGATGAGGTCCAAAAGCACTTCTGCAATCGCAGCTTATCGCCAAGGGTGCCATCACACACAATGTAACTCAAATCTTCGGGATTACCACTCTAACATAATTTTGACTACCCACTAGATGTCTGCATGACTATAAGGCCTTAAAAAATGAGGCACAGATTCTTGTTATTCATCAGTATCGAGGAGAACTTGGTCTCTACAGCACATCGATTTCTCATTGTCATTGCGATTGTATTTTACTGCTTGGGATGAATGCCAGCAGTACAGTAGCCATTCAGTACCTGAAGGGATGTTACATTATGAATTAGACATCAGAAATTCCCTGTATCACATCACAGGCGGACTTGTGGGTTTGATTTCGATCGGGCTTGGATTCCTTCAGCACTGTTGAGGACCGGCACACACTGTGCTGCTCACATTTAATGCTCTACATCAAACAATTCTTGCAGCTGCCCAACAGAATATCTTTCCTCAAGTAACAGGTTGTGTGACCATTTTTACAGCAATTTGACAAATGAGGCCTCTATAAAACAGACCTGTGAATTATTATGAAACACCTTTTGTCCAAGTGAGCCTCTCAGCGCAGCATACTGCATGATGACTGCATGATCAGGATTTATACATTTTCCCTTTGGATCCTGATAATCTGCGGTTGGTTTTCTGTTTTGCATACAAAGCAACAGATGTAAATGTAGGTTCAGCTTAATGCACAATCTATCCATCCCTTATCTATAACTGCTTATCCTTTGCAGGGTCATGGGTGGGATTGAGGGAGCCAATCCAAGCTTACCCCTTGCCTGGGGTGGCTGTGGCTCAGTAGGTAGAGCGAGTCGTCTACAAATCAGAATGTCGGTGGTTTGATCCCGGCTCCTCTGGTCTACATGTCGAAGTGTCCTTGGGCAAGATACCTGGGCAAGATACTGAACCCCAAATTGCTCCCAATGGCTGCGCCACTGGTGAGTGCCTGTGTGTGAATGAGTTCCTAATGAGCAGGTTGAAGTCACCTGCCCTCTGTGTGTGAATGCTGACTTGTGTTGTAAAGCGCTTTGAGTAGTCAAAAAGACTATATAAATACAGTCCGTTTACCATTTGACTGGCTGAGCAGTGGGGTTGCTAGTTCAACACCTAGAGACAAACAGCCATTCACACTTGCACTCACTCCTGTTGTTGATTTAGAATCGTCAGTTAAACTAACCTGCATGTCTTTCCTCTGTGAGAGGAAGATGGAGCAACTCAGACACAGTTTGAACAAATTGGGAATGATAAGGTGGGTTGGGGTGGACTCAGGTGGGGTTTCTTCCACATTTGTTTGTTTGTTTGTTTGTTTGTATTTAATAATATAGCTATACTATGTATATTTCATGCCCAATATATGCTGTAAGATACCTGGTTTAATGGGAAATCAATTAAAAAAATGTTTAAACAAGACACAAATTGAACATGCATACTTCACAAAGTCAGTACGTTCACATGCACAGTTCGATCGAGCTATGGCTATAGCTCAGTACCTTGATTAGGGCCATTTCATTGCACTTGTATGTATGTCCCACTAAAAAGCAGACGGAGAATTGTTTTATAGGTAAAAGTATGTCTGACTCTGCATTGGGAGGCTGCGATGTGCCCCCCACTAAGCTGGTTGGACCTTCTTCCACTTGAACTTTTACGTCACATACCAAACAAGTAAAAACAACTTTGCAATTGTCTAGGTGGATCCATGTTGAACTGTGAAAACATGGACAACGCTGCACATTTCAAAAATCAAGTTAATTTTTGCTTTAACTTTGTTATACCTTCTTGTTTTCTTCCAGGCTTTCACAAATTTATGCTCTTCCAGTTCAAAGACTGCTGCAGGAATGTTTGATCAGGTGCAGAACACTGAAGCTGGTTCAGGGCCAATTTAAGTATCTATGCATGAGTAAATCGATCCCCGACCGCTTTATCTAGGTAAGTCAGAATATATGTTCATATATATTTCAAAGGTCTGGCTTTAGCACAATAATTTGACATTTTCTTACATCATGTAAATGTTCTGAGTAAGACTAAGCCAACCACTGGGGTCCAAAATGAGAGCTTTCTTGCTGTGAGGTGAAAGTGCTCACCACCACACCATGGTGTTGCCCCTTGATTGCGTAAGAATAAAACAGCACGGAGTTTAGACCGTGCACTGTAACTCACCTCAGCATTGTCTATGGCTCATTTTCAGTAATTTTTTATTAAGTTCATAACATGTTTTGTGAAAGCAGTATTATTCATCAACCTCACAGATACCAAAATAGACCAAAATATTTGATGTAAAGAAACATGTATTCTATGTTGGTGGCATGTGTCCATGACACTGAGCAGCGAGCCGGCCATGAACGGTGCGTAGGTGGGAGCCTCATGCTTGTGCACCACTCAGCTGTCACAGAAGCAGTGGAAGCATGACGTGCTGTCAAGAGATGCCGTCTAATGAACGGATGTACTCTTGCCGAGCAACACAAAAGCAGTGTGAGTGACTTGCTCAAGGCCTCTGTCTGGCATCTTCTCTCTACAGGAGAGACTGCAGACATCACGCTGGATCACGCCTAGCAAGAGAAAAAAGAAGTTAAGGTAGCTGAAGAAAAAGTTATGCCTTACTAACTTATTAAAATTCAAACCCGCCCACACTGTGTTTGAGAGGGGAGATTCATGCCTGTTTTACTGATCGACAGCAATTACAAAACTTCGAAAGAAGACTTAAAGATTCATTGAAATGCTGCTGCTGCCGTTTGTTTCAGATGATTGTGACTTCAGGATGGCTCAAGTTGTTTCAAGTATATTTTTCTGCTAATTAGTGCTTCTGGAGTTCAGTGTAAAAAGATTTGGCACAGTGTCCGACAAATGCTGAACAGTCTTAATTAAAAGGACCCTGTGGAGTTTTGGACCACCAGTGGCACAATGGAGCAATGCTGTTCAAGGGTGTCTGCGATTTGTTTGTATTGTTCTCGAGCTTGCAGGTGCCATGATGCTCCTGCTGTGGATTTCATGATTTTCCCCCGATTAACAAGTGCTAGTGGTCACGCGTAAATAGGTGCAGCAGTTCCATTACTGTGAAGTCAAAGACTGTGAACCTTTGTTTAAAATCTTGTACTCCTTTTTGCTTTTAGTATGCACTGCAGCTGTCCTCACAGAGTGCATACTTGCATGCAGCATGCATAAAATTTAGATGTATCGTCATTAAATTTCGCCTTGAAACTTGACTGTCTTGCTCATAAATTCATGGCAGTCGTTGGAGGGAAATTAATTACATACACAAGTGGTGCAAAATATTTAGTGCTCACACTCGGAAGTGCTGTCATCTGTCATTGCACTTTCTGTCATCTGTCTGTGTTCTCTCTGGTTTGATGTATCTCCCCCTGCACAGAGAATTGTGGGTCAGATTAGCTGTAAAGCGTGCTGGCTTGCACTCTGCAAAATGCGACAAGATGCGGTAAGACATCCTGATAACTTTTGGCATTTTGCATTTGACAAAAGACGTATTTGGACATACTAATCTTTTTCTGGCATACTAGATAGTATAGTTTTGGCACTATACCTGTGATGAGCACAAAGAAAGATTTAGATGCTCCTGAAATTTGGCTTTAAAAATGATTTATATGTAGTTTTTGTATGTTTGTCAGACCTCTGGAAGGCACATTAGTGATGTTATGTTCGCAAACAATCAGATTCTTTTGAATGGCTCTTTGGTAGGAATGAAGGAGACCGAGTCGCATTTGTTGAGAGCCATTCTCTATTATCGTTGTGCTCAAATTTTACTGCCTAACGCCCAATTCATACTTCGTCACTTTACTTTTATGATTGAGTGACAGCCAAACAGCAAGTTTAAGCGAGCCAAAGCTAAATCAAACTGCAATGAAGGGTTTGATTCATACTATCCAGTGAAAAGAATTCA
This sequence comes from Naso thynnoides, assembly GCA_029783665.1. Lineage (NCBI taxonomy): Eukaryota > Metazoa > Chordata > Actinopteri > Acanthuriformes > Acanthuridae > Naso > Naso thynnoides. The sequence continues at coordinate 16,021,425 of JAQLOL010000009.1, read as the reverse complement.
AAACAACTTGAGCCATGTTTTTATCCTTCTTATTACAACCACTTCCTGTTCCTTGATTTACAGCTGGTGGGTTACTGGCATTCCTGCTGCTGCTGCCACCTAGTGCTCTTTTCTTTGCAAAATAGGAATTACACGTGCTGTATTGAACAACAAAATACTTGTCAAAAATAGAGCGGAATGGAGCCATTGAATCTGGCTCCCTTTAAAGCCAATTCCCATCATAAATGCACATGACTGCTTTTTTTTTATTTTTGTTTTTTTTGAGTAATTTAAACATAAGTTTGATAAACACCAAAAAGTAACACTGCGGTTCACATCTTGCCGTTGGTTGCATGCTACCTGACACAAGGATGTGAACAATATGTTGTTTGAAATGGTTTTAAAATAGTGGCTTTTAGTGTTTTATATAAAAATTACACTGAAGTGTTACTGAGGCCTTGAGGATACAGACAATCCATTTTGTAAAAGAAGGCTAAAATTAATATATCATTCATCCACAAGACACCCTTAATACTCAATTAAAAGAGGAAAGGACATTGTCTGAAGGAAGTCTACCTTTCATGCAGAAACATCCATATGCTATTCATGAGTAACAGATTGAGCCAGTACAAAAATAGCCCACATATGTTTCATTTTGGTAGAAAAGGGCTTGTTGAAGGGAGCCTGCACGCAATGAAAGAACAGCCACATGCACGCAATCACGCACCGTGTAAGAGCACTCAGTAAAAAAAACAGCTCTTCATCAGGTTTGTCTGATGTTGCTGTGGATCACGTGCAGCTCCTACCAAGCCAGTTAAGAGGAGAGAGGAGTTAGCAGTCAATAGAGTAGGATTTTTTTTGTTTGTTTTGTTGTTTTTTTGTTTTTTTTTTAAGAGTGTGAATTGCTGCAACCATTAGAGGTCCTTGAGCAAACAGTCCTAAATGTGCCTAAAAATATCGAGCTGATGGGTTCAGTGGTATAAGCTGCTGACAGACACACGGACACACACGAGAACAAACATGATCCTCTCCAGGCTTACGCATTGGCAGAGATAAAAAAAAGTTGCCATGTAGATTCATTCATTCATCATTATCCGTAACGGCTTATCCTTTGCAGGGTCAAGGGGGGGCTGTATCCAATCCCAGCTGACACTTGGCGTTCATCGCAGGGCTGACGTATACAGTGACAAGCAACCATTAACACTTACATAGAGTCACCAGTTAACCTATTCTGCATGTCTCTGGACTGTGTGAGGACACCGGAGTATCTGGAGGGAACCCACACAGACACAGGGAGAATATGCAGAAAGGTCCTACCCCACCTGGGTATCAAACCCAGGACCTTGTTGCTGTGAGGCAATAATGCAAACCACTTATCCACCGTGCTTCCCTGCCATGTAGATAACTTCTCTAAAACAGCTGTATGTAAAAATATACTTGAAACACATTTTATCTAAAGCCATCAGGTCCTCTGTATGCCCTCGCTGAGGTCACATTCGGTCACATCCAGCTGACACGCGGCTACATTTGATTACTCCTCATCAATCTGTATCCATAAGTACTGCGAGCATTAAAGGCTTCCAGCTGATGTCCAGCAGACACGCCACGGACAGGACTGTCTGGCCTTGAACTGAATTACAGTATAAGCGACGGGATATAATTGTGATGCAACGTGGGAGAGGATAATCTGAGGCAGAAGTGGAAGTAAAAATGTATTGATCTTTCAGTACATCAAGGTCACTTCCTCTTTCTGTGTGTGTGTGTGTGTGTGTGTGTGTGTGTGTGTAACAAGTCAGGGTAGATGCAGTTCCGTGCACGGAGCAGAGAT
>JAQLOL010000009.1:16008427-16019518 GCA_029783665.1 Naso thynnoides | reverse complement strand
TGAGGATATCACAATTTAAAAATAAAGTCACACTTTTGATGCTCTGTACAGTCAGTTAGACTCACACGCTGTACTTTTTCTCAAAAATAAAACCTGAATAAAAAAAATAAAGGGCTGCAAGAAAAGAATAGAGGCTGAGATAAAGTTTTCAGCTTCTGAAGGTCAGAAATTAGGTGAATCACGCCATATTGCTTGTGGATGATGGTGATCTCCAACTTGTTAAAAAAAAAGTCCCAGGATGATGCATAAATCAGTGCTTCACTGCCTCTCCCACATCTTTGCTCTGTGAACCCTGTAACCCAGCAAGCCTGCGCAGATGTGTGTGTGTGTGCATTGAAAGAAAGAGCAGGATCGCTGCCTCCACATGAAGGCTCCCTCTCCAAGCCTCTGCCAGAGAAGAGCCAGCCTTGCATCTGTGTGGAATAATAAAAATGTGTCAAAAAGTGCAGGCAAATATTTCTGTACACCGGTGCTCTCTGTGGAGGAAGGAGCTCCGGCAACTGCAGCAAATCTCTTTTTTCCTTCTTCTTCTTCTTCTCGACCTCTTTCCTTCATGCTTCCCCTGTTTTCAGCTCAAATCTGCCCAGATTTAAATGTGATATTGTGCTCCATTTCGTCTTGTTATTGCAATGCCCCCTCCCTAAAGAAAACCACTATTACACACACATTTGCCCGAGAACCAGAGAGCACCCCCGTACAGCAACATCAATAATACAACTGAAGCACCCCCCACCACTTGTGTCTAAAAATAGACCTCCTTTTTTGATAAATATTTCATTTGCTCCTTCTATCTCTCCATCTCCCTCTCTTCCTCTTTTCTCTATTCATTGTCTCTAAATAGGTGATGAGGAAGGATGTCAACAGATGAATCCGCGCTTCCAGCTTCCCACTTACTGCCCATCAACTATTCTGTTTTCCCCCAAACCCACAAACCCCATTTCTTCAAAACGCTGTCTACACTGGAAAGTGGGAGCTCTCCTCGGCCTTACAGTAGGTCTCAGGGTGTTTTCTTTGTACTTTGTTTGCGACTAGAGGCACAAACGAAAAAGCTTCGACTACGAAGGCTCCCAGATCGCTCAGTTCTGCATTTGATGTTCTTTATTCAATTTACCAAGGTGTTCCCCGTGAAATTGCACTTTTTTATGCATTTGACTTTGCCTTCAGAATCATTATACCTCTTTTGTACAGACTGAACTATCTGATGGATTCCTTGAGATTACAGATATTCATGGCAGAGTAGGGTTAGGGGTTAGGCAGCACCGGGAGATGAATTCTAATGATTTGGAGATCACCTGGATTTTTATTTAATGTAATAATGATAATTCAATTTAATTTAATTTTGTACTAAAAGGCTCTTAGAGGTTGCATCCTAATGACTTCAGAAAGACTTTGACTGTTGGAAATTCCTCCATCGCTCACTTATTAACTACATTAAATGCTTTAGTTTGTGCTTTAGAAATCATATGTTGAGATTCCCCCCTCGTATTAAGCATTTTTATTTTGTGTAATCGTTCACAGCTGGAGTAACAAAACGATAACTGTCTATATTTCTTTTCCATTGTTGGAGATTTTGAGGGGACGTTTTTGTAGATAACTACATTTTCAGATTTGAGACACTCCAATAAAATGGAGAAAAGATAGCAAGTAAATGTAAATGTAATAAATGTAATAAAAGTACATAGTAAGTAAAATCCGTCACAGCTTCAGACTTTTTCTCCAGCAACACCACAAGGTGCACAACTGTTATTTGGACTGAAGCAAACTAGTCGATGGATAATCTGGAAATCCGGTGTAGAATTTTCTCCATGTGAACGATCGAAACTTCTGTTTCTGCAGGATAAACGGATAAAGAAAGAACAGTAAATCCGAACGGAAATGTTTTATGAGAATTTGTGTTTTACTTAGTTTCATGTCACTGGTGTCACTAAAAGAAAATCCAAGTCTCCTCTTGGCTATATTGAACAACTCAAGGTGCGATATGAACAAAATCTCCTTGCCAACACATTTAGACACTATTTGTCATAGAAGCAACAGGAGAGATACTGAGGGGAAGTCATGTTTAGTTATGTGTGTTCGCTCACCTTTCGAAATCAAAACTGCAAAATGTAACACATACACATTCAAAATTCACTCTGCTGACATATCTGGACTCTAACTACTTATAAAATTATTTGTAACCAGTGGCAACAGGACCGAGATTGTGAGAGTGGAGTCAGATTTTGTTAGGGGAAAAAAGTTACCTAATAAAATCTGACTCCCCCCAGTCTCTGTCCTGTCACAACTGGATACAAATAACTTTACACATAAGTAGCAGAAATCCAGATATGTTAGCAGAGTGAGTTTTGTGCGTCACAGCTTGAATTTCTAATATAAGAGGGGAGTCTGATTATGCAGGGAATCAGAAAATTCTACAATATAAGACAGTCACAAGTCTCTCATTGTGAAGTGCAGTCATTTCAGTCGACTCCAGGCTCGAATTTGTCTAATTCAGTTCATGTACAAATAGCTGAAAAACTAACTACATTCCCGTCAGCCTCAGCTGCATTTTGTTTTTAGTGCCAATTAGCAAAAGCTAGCATGCTAGCATGATAAACTAAGACTGTGATTATGAAAACATTATACCTGCTTAGCATCAGCATGTTAGCAGTTTAATTTTAAGCGCGTTAGCATGCTGACACTAGCATTTAGCTCAAAGCACCTCTGTGCCTGAGCACTGCCTCACAGAGCTGCTGACTGTCAACTCTTGTTTCAATATGAGTTCAAGAATTAGAAGGAAGTAACAGAGAGACGACAATAGTAGCAGACAGAGAATAACAGCAGGAAAATTAGATTGCTTGGATTATTTAATTTTTTTTGTAACTGTGAAGCGTGTTTTATTGGCTGCTGCCTGCTGGATCTAAATATCTTTACATGATACAAGAGTCCCATCAGAAATTTGATATGAACCATGTTGTTGTCTTTCCCTCAGGCTTCTTCTGTTCTGTGTAGTTGCCTTTATAACGATAGCGCTCTGGTTGTCTGTCAAAAAAGTACCAAAAATGTCTCTGCTTTTACGTTCTCCGCTTTAATCCGTCATCAGCGAGACAGATTCAAGCAGAGGTGAAATGCCTACTGAGACAAGTGTGTGTGTGTGTGTGTGTGTTTAAACCACAGTCAATCCTGCTTCACACAGAGTCTCTATATTCTTCATAAACAGTTTTCCCCCCGTTGAGCAAATACAAGTTACCTCTCACGTGGGAAGTGATTTCAGAGGTGGCTGAGCGCGCCTCACCCGCTGCTGTGTGTGTTTCTAGTTTTCACTCCATGTCTGATTGTTGTGGCTGCCTCAGACTGACTGAGAGGAGGCAGGAAAAAGAGGAACGCTCTGCTGAGAGTTGACTGAGCGTTTGTTATTTAATGCATCCCAATGGGGCTCATACAGTAGGTCCCTGCTGATGGGTAGATAGTGCTGATGCTGGACTCGGTCCTGCTTACCCATCACTGCCTCCATTTGTAATTTACATCTCGTCATCTCTGCAAGCTCCTCTCGAATTAGCGTTTTTCAAACTGATGAGAGTAATTAAACAGCTGGAAACTAAACTATTTCAGGATGGAATGCGTAAAGTTTCATTGACACATTAATTTCCTTTTGTTCTTTTTCAACACAGTGAAGAATGGCTGAGTCTGCCTTTAGTCCGGCGTGTTGTCGACGTTAGTAAAATTACAGTTTAGCTCTCTCTTTGCTCATTATTCGTGTCTTTTTATCTCTCAGCTCTGGCGCATTAACTTCAAATTATAATTGCTTTAGCCTCATAAATCATTCCAGGTTATTGTCTTAAGATGTTTGCAGGCATATTTTCACAGGCGCAACGTAATGAAGTGTGCAAATTGGTTTTGGCAGGCAGGATTACGGCAGTGTTTGTACACGGCCACTGTATCAGTGAACGGTTTACCTGAACAACGTCGTAATGTGATGATGATAGAGTTTGTCTTACAATCAAATATTGTTTGGGTCATGTTTACAATGCTTAGGCTGTGGCAGAAAGCACAGAGAGAAATTATGTTACTCCATTAGTGCAAACAACATTGCAGTTTATTTCTTCATTACTACTTGAATTCAAGCACTGCATCCTTATGAGAAATCTTCACTTTGTTTGTGCTGCAAAATGCTCTTTTTAAGTACCACTTAAGGAAAATTAAGCCCTCTAGGCAATCATTAGATGGTATCCACTTGTGAAGTATAAATATCATTGATGCAACTAAAGATTCGTGATGCCAGGGGGGACTTTTCAGGAGCACTGGATCCAGTAACCGTCTGCCTACTTCAAAATCAATCACAGCAAAAAGCCCTCTGTTCTCAGAAAACTGAACTTCTCACTCTCACGTACTTTTTTCTCACTAACCTCGGAGAGCTTTGTCTGACAGCAGGTGAAAAGTTTGAACACGACATCTAAATCTGTAGAAGAGATATGTAATGTCTCCTCAAGTACTCCAACTTTTTAAGCAGTTTGTGCAGTAACTGAGCTGATATTAATGGATACATGTACCCACTCGCAAATTTACCATGACTCCATGCTCATCACAGGCACGAGCGTGGGCGAAGCTGTGCTTTCCCTTCACAACCCATCACATCAGCAACGACTTCTAAAATTTTGTTCCGGCAGTCAGTTGTAAATAACTGATTTATGTACAGTGAGTTCTTTTAGATGTCTCTGAGCTCCCGAGCAAAAACATCCAAGTAGAACAAGTTGAATTCATTTTCAGTTTGCACACTTAAGCGAATTCCTTGTCACATTTCTTTAACTCTTAATGCGCAAGAAGTAGGGAACGCCACGTTAAAACAAACTGCATAAAATCACACAAAATTAGTTTGTTTATTCTGGTCTTGGAAAAAGTCTGTTTATTTACCAGTTTACAGCAAATACAGTTTAGTTTTTTTTACTAACAGGAACACACAGAAAAAACATTTTATGGGATCTTTATGATGGAAATGTTGGTCAGTTAATTTAGTCACTTTGGTCCAAATTGAAATACCTATACTCTCTCTTTCAGACTATTTGCCATGAAATTTGACATTCGTTGTCCACAGAGGATAAATCCTTCTGACTTTGGTGATTCACTAATTTTTTCCTCAAGGGCCACCATGAAGTTGACTTTTGTTATTTCCGAGTAATATCTCAAAAATTTTAAATGACATTAAATTTGGATTTGGAGACTTTTTTTCCTCACCTCAAGATAAATTGTAATCAGTTTGGTGATCATTTAATTTTTCCTCCAGCTCCAACATTAGATCCAAATTGCAATTTTTTCAGTTCTTCAAATTACCATCAGTTTCACTTTGTATTTGGTGAAAATTAGTTGATGACAAAGTACCATGATAAACATGATATAAAAAAAATTGTTAGTGAAAATATGTTAGCATGTTGATGTTAGCCTTTAGCTCTTGGCACCACCGTGTTTAACACAGCTTCACTGAGCTGCTAATATGGCTGTGGACTTTCAGTCTTGTTGATGCAAAGCATTGCAGTGACTGGCAATGTATCTGAAGTCCCCATGGGAAACTTTTATCAGGCCATGAAGCCGTCTAAATGTAATACTGATGCCTCACATCTTATCTACATCTGCGAATGAGACCATCATCGAGGAGACTGGAGATTATGGTCATGTCTTGTAGAATGCCTTTACCCAGTTTGCTTAGTCAGCAGAAATGCTATGAAACGCTTTTACGGCACACAGGCCAGGAGAGACGATTTGTTGTTTACGAGTGTGATCGATCAGCTGTTTTCTTTTTAGCTATCTATGGTTGGAAGCAGGAGGATTTTTCTTTAGATAATTTCAATATTTTGTGTTTATGGCCGAACTGGTTTTGTGCAAATAAGTATTGTGTTTCTTTCACTCTCTTACAAAACAAATGTTTGAGCTAGATGCCATCTTATAAGCAGTACTGCTAATTTGTCCTTTAATGTTTGGGCTTTAATGTTTCCTCAACAATATCCTCTGTTGATGTTTAATTTACAATAAGCAACATTTTCGCATCAAAAATCTAAAAATGACAATATCTTTGTCATATAGTGTGTTTAGTTAAAGAAACCTGGTCATACTTAGCAGCACATGTACTTGCTTTAAAGTATGAATGGTTTGGCTTTAAATAAATATTATTCACATGAGACAGAATCGTTGGGACACAGTTTCCTGATGATTCTTCCATCCCTTAATTACCATTAAACCCTTCTGTCTATTCAGTGTCTTTGCTCTCTCCAGAGAAGGACGGCTGACACAAAAAAGGTGAGGGACAACAGGCCTTCGATACAGGACGACTGTCGTCAGCTTGGGACCAGGACACACACATTACTCCAGTGATCGATGGAGACAACAGTGGTAATGGCCTTAACAGCGAAGCATGGAGGTGATCAGTGGCTATTGATCCGAGCAGCCGGGGGACGGGTCCATGTCCGGTTTAAAGGTAATGTTTCAATGATTTCTGAGACCCGTGTGGTCAGTGGGAACTGAGTATAGTATCACACTAGGTCAGTGGGAGCTCTCTTATTGCTGGGCACCTTCAATTATTTACTGCCCCACTCTTTCTCGAACCAGCCCTCTTCTTTTCATTCAGTCGGTGTCTGTGTATTTGGCTCCGTCAGCTCCCTCCTCTCTCATTTTCTCTTTTCACCCTATGTTCAGTCAACTTGGGTCAAACATTGTTCAAGTGTTTGATGTTTCTGCTTTTAGATGTTCATTCAATTTCCCGCTGTTGGCATAATTTGCTGCTGCAGTGAGACCATGTAAACACAGGAGCCAGATTCCATTAGTATGCTGCCTACTTAGCACATGTTATTTTAAGCTTACTTTGTACATTTTCTCAACAAGGACTTCAGCTACATCAGGAGTTCAGAGAGACACTGGCTGACTGTTTGCTGCTACATGCAAGGAATTTCACCACTGAAAGGTCTTGGATGTTTATGCTTAGACGGATGCTAAAAGCTCGTACCGTCCCAGAAGATTTCACAGGACATTTCCATATTCTCCCGTAGTACATCTTCACAAACGGCCTGCGGGTACTCTACATGCACATAAAGCGGTGCCTCTATATTTACTCTTTAAAAGCCTTGTTCCCTCTGCATTTAGGGTGCTTTTGGAGTAGCTGAAGACCAGGCAACACAGCATGTTCTTTAAAATGGATACTCTCCAACCTTTCTTTTCTCAATAAAGGAAACAGCTGTGGCCGGAAGGACTATCTTGTCTGTTCCTCAGTCCAATTTTCACGAATACCTCGTGATCACCTTGAAGGAATTTTTTCACATTTGGCACAAACTTTGAAAATATGTGCTAAATTTTGCTGGGCAACGGTCAACTTCACATTGACATCGTAATATTTTGTGTAAATACTTTTCTGTCCATTACTCAATGTCAGAACCTTAGAACACAAAGAGAAATTGTGACCACATTTCACATATTGGCTGGTGACATCTTTATCAGGTGCACCATGAAATTGTGCTGATTGTTTAGATCTTCTTTGCTGCATGGTTGAAGATATGTGTGGAGCGTCAACATTTCAGAATTTGTAGCTTCTTTGCAGCAGCATCCATATTGGAAGAATTGTAGACAAACACCAGCTCATTGTTTTCTCTGATACTTGGTTTCAGGTAGTCACAGTATGTCATGATTCTCTGTACTCCTCTGTAGAAATAGTCTTTCAGTGACAGTAATAACTCTTCACCAAAAAAGACACTCAGCACCCCTTTTTTACACTCCTTCAAGCTCTCCCTATAAACATTGTATGTGTTCACATACGTGGATATAAAGAAAAGAAAAGAAAATCGACTGGCTGACAGAGGCTTACAACCACGAGGCAGTAATTAGGAAAGCAGTAAGCATGCACACCCAGAATCACAAAAATTGGGCAGGTGCAGAACTCAAAGTCATCAAACATAGAAAAGAAAGGAAAACAGCACAGACATGACACTGATGCTTGCATTCATATGCATATTATGCAAATGGAAATGTGTGTGCATACACAAACACACCCAGATGAAATGGTATGTGTGTTCATACTCGTGGACCTACACACATGCATACCCATAAAATAGTCAGCAGCTATCCAAAACAAACACCATCAAGACTGGTGGTGCAGGGCACTGAGTTGTGATACGTGTACCCAGCAAACATTTAGATGATGTAAGACCGTAGTTTAAACGTCCAATTACGACATTATTATTCAAAAATTGTTCCGAAATGGAAATCGTGTCGACGTCCCTAATGTTACATGGCCGTCATCTGGACGTCCTTGTCAGTCATGCCCACACTGTCGAAATATGCTGTTACCGCGACCCAGACAGCAATAATAAACAACATGTAAAAATAAAAACCAAACTAAAAAATAAATATATAAAGTTGTCGCTGAGCTGTTGACATTATGAGGCAAAGAAGAGAAGCCAAATTCAAAAGACGTCCTTGGAATTAAACCCATGATCTTTACTTCTCCAACCAAGCAGGTTAAACACTACACTATTACACTGTTCGGTAAACAGGCAGAAATTATGAAAGGGGTTTAGGAAGATTTAATACGTGTGCCAATCACCATGTGCCAAGAAAAGTTGATCTTTTGGGTTACGGTTGACTTAGGGAGAGTTGAAAAGAAATACTGATTAGTGTTATTTGTTCGGAGGTGAGCTGATCTAAAGCCGACCCCAGCAGTTTTTATATTTTAAAGAGAGGTGTCGCCTTTGTACGTGAAGTGGATGTTGCGTGGCCGCGTGATTGCAACCATTTCACAATCAAATGAATTGTCAGTTAAATATAATTTTAGTCAACAAAGACATATACATTTGTTTGTTTGTTTTTTCATAGCGATAGCGTGATCGTTTTTCCTGGTTTGTCAGAGTGGATCTGACTGGATCATTAGTTGACGTGGAAACAACGACATCATTTGACCTGCTGCTTCTGTATTTGGTGTCCGGACTGAACCAGTTTTGAACGTATCGGGACGTCACTGTCCGTACAGTGTTTCTTGAGGGTATTTATCTAATGTGACTGTAGTAATTACCGTTACAAGATAAGTTTTGTTTATTTTCAACATCAGCACAACGATGGTGCAAAGCATTTGATAGTAATGGACAGTAATGTTTACTGACATACTCTCAGAGCCTGAATAATATAAACTCATTAAGTGTGATGTGGAAGAAATGACTTCCCTTACTCTATATTTTAGATCTTGTAAAACCTCTGTGGTTTAATAGTGTTTGCTTCAGTGAGGCTAATTTGATATTGATCTCTGCACCAAATACTGCTCTTTACACTGCTACAGTCCTTTGATGTCTCATTGGCTTTGTTTAAGACGGGCTGTCTATTGAACTTGAGTATTTCGACATTGTGCAGGAATATCTGAGGCTCAGTTGGCTGCGTACACTGGAGACACACCTCAGAGCTCAGCAGCTGTCAATTCAAACTCGATGTGCCTCGCAGGTGCCAGCTCCACTCCGCCTCTCATAAGCCTTTGTGCATCGATCAAAGCGAACCGCCTGCCGAGGACTCAAAATGCAATACTGCACATTTCTGCAAAGTCAAACTGACCAGTCGCTCAACTTACTCTAAGCTCAATATTGTCACAGGGCCGAGCTGACACGACAAACCCAGCAGTGTGAGTGCATGTGAGTGTGCAGTATGTACAGTACTGTGGTGCATGCATGTCAGTCTGTGAGCGACTGAAGCGCACGCTTGTTGTCGTGAGGTGTTCAAAGAGGAGTATCACAGGAAAGTGAACATTGCACCTCTCAGTGTTTCCCCGGTTTGCAGTACAGTGTTGGTCTCAGTGTTAGATCAGTGAATCCATGTGTAGCAGCTCCTCACCTAAGCCGTCTTTCCTGTTTTAAGTGAACTGATGTCATGGATAGGAAGGATTTCTTCAATACTGATATTTACAGGCAATTTATATTTCTTATCATTCCCGATATTTACCGATAATCTGATAGTACTCTGGTATTTTAGTTTAAAATAGAGACACATCTTTAAAGAAATGTGTGAAGCTTTGACTGTTTTTGAATTTTCTCTGCAGGAATTGCAAGTTGTAAGGGCTGTGATCATCTACCAAGACAAAAAGAGTCACCTCTAGTCGTCTGGAGAGTTTAGACTATCTCAAGAAGATACCAAAGTTCCCCCATGCACCCATCTACCCACCTAGACCCTCATCATTTTAAAACTCTTGGATGGCTCAAGATGGAGGACAGAGTGGATATGCTTAGGCTCAGACTCGTCCGTTTTTGTTTGTTGTTTTTTTTTTACCTAATTATTTCAAAGGCTATTTTAAATGCATCAGTTACTCCCACTACTACAGGACCAAAGCTGGTGACTACAATGTGAACATTTTTAGATTTAGGACATTAGTTGGGAGACTTTGATTACACTGGAACTGTGGCATGGACAGTCTACCAGTATCAATAAAAGCTGTAGACTCTAAGAACCAGTTTAAAGTGGCTGTTGAAAAGAGGCTGGTGACAAACACTGAACAATAGGAAGCTCTACATTCCATAGGAGGGTTGTTTTCAAAGATATAACCCTTTATATCGTAAAATGTGAAGATATTGTTGCTGTATAATGTCTTGCCTGTCTGTCATTTACTAATACCGTAAGAGGACTACAGTGGAAATAAGTCTTTGACCATTCTGTTTTTATATCTTCATTAGTTATTGAATGCTCACTGAGGTTTCATCTCAGGTGTCTTGTGCCAGTGAGAGACTATTTGCGTATGTGTTTTTTAACTTTCAAATAAACCAAACCTAGCTGCTATTTTGCCATGCTAGCCTGGGATAACTCTAAGGCTAGCTGTGTTTGTCCAAGAGTTGGTCAATATTTTTATACTGACTGATAAGGAACTGATATCCAAGGTCATAGACATCTACCAACTTTGTTTCTAGCGAGCGATCCAAAACACTGACTTTATCTTCACTGTGTTCATGTTTGCAGTATTAATTTGAACTCTCTGAAGCTACCAAATCCTACGATTTAGACAAAATATGTTTTTTTGTTTTGTTTTGTTTTGTTTTTTTTGTTAACAGCGCCAAAGATTTTATTTTTTAGACAAGTTTATCCAACTTAAATTAGACCATTAAAACATAT
>JAQLOL010000009.1:15988075-16008327 GCA_029783665.1 Naso thynnoides | reverse complement strand
CACACACACACACACTAGAGCTGATGTGTGAATAGGAACACCTCCTAATGCGATGATTTTTGCACATTTGATGCTATAATAGAGCTGTAACAGCACACTCTGCACAGTTACATAACTTGTGTTAATGCAGGTCTTTCTCATGCCTTTTTCTGTGTAGGCTTTGAAAATGATTTTAAACCTTTAAACCTATAAACCTTTCCTGTTTTTTTTAAAAATTTATTTATTTATTTTTTTTTAAGGATACCCCATTTGACAAGAATTCATTACCATTTTTCTTTTTCCCTGTCAGGTTTTTACACCAGAAATGATTTTTCCAAATTGTTGGATAAATGTGCTAAAGAAAATAATGCCTTGCTGGCAGACGTTATTGGTTTCCATTTTCAGATTCCCACCTTATCCACTTTGGGCTTTTTTGTGTTCAGAGGGCTGAAATCCCACCCCTTCAGATCAAGAGTTCATCCAAACACAGCATCTGCCAAGGTGGAGACATGCAGCAGGGAGAACATATTGGCAAAAATCACTTTAAAGATCAGGACAGACTTTTTGTTTCAAGCATAGCAAAATGATAAGTCAAAAAAACAACAACAACAAAAAATTCCAGCTATGGCTGAGAGAACAAAGATGAATGCTGTGTATACACAGCACTCAGTCACACACTGCTGATTTTAAAAAAAGTAGCCTTGGTACTACATGAACCCCCTTGTCCAAACTTTTTTTTTCAATTTTGCTGTATGTTTCTCTAAAGTGCTGAGCGTAGAGGCACCTCTACGTCTCTGTCATCCCTGCACCTTGGAAACACGTTGGCACCAGTTCCATTGCTATCAAGATCCCACCCAGTCAGCACTTTTGCCTTTAAGATGAACATTTCCCTGACTTGGGGATTTCAAGGACACAAGAAAGAATAATGACAAGTGGGATGAAAGTGATAAAGAGCTCGTGCTTGAGAATGAGACCAGATGTTAAAAAAGGGGTTAAAAAGTGGAAAGACAAGCAGACAAAAAGAGACTGACAGACATGTGCGATAACAGAGAGATAGTGAGGTAAAGGGCATTTCGGTGGCTGAGCACTTGAAAGACTGAGAGCAAATAGCGTGGGTGTGACTCAAAGGGCAGGCAAAGCTTTTTGCAAGTATTTTGTCATGTCTAGTGTCCAGGGGACCCAGAAAGCTCTCAGGGAGCAGGACGACAAGATGAGCTGTAATACGACAGCTGACACATGTCACCTTGAGAGGACAGACAGTGTTAGAAAAAACGGTGACACCTTGCTGATGTTCCTGTGAAGTGGCCCGAAGGACCACCCTGGACCTGTGAAGATGCTGTAATTCCAGCTCGTTGGCAAAAATCCATGAAATAGCAACTGGGATTATAAAGTAGAGAATTAAGAAGCGGAAAACTGAGTTCTTTTTTTTTGTGCATTTCTTTTTTTTCCCCCCCATATTTTATTTTATTTTCACACATAATGAAGACAACTAACAATAAACACACAATCAACAATGACACATGACAATGACAAAAACATCACAAAGGCACCCGCTTTTTTGTCCGCCAGGATCTTTCCGCCAGGGTGCAACAACAACGAGCAACATACTCCGGCATAATCGAGAAGATTAAAAGCAATGGATACCGGTTCGGAATACTACACCCGGCAAGTTTAACATCACCATTGATGGGCAACAATTGATCTATGGATCCGCAGCCGAGGCAGAGAAGGGTTCTTCTGAGTTGGTCTGGACAGTAGCTGTGTGAGTAAAACACTGGATAAACTGTGCAAAAAGACAATGACTTTCTCTCTTTCTCCTGCCCCCCCCTTTTCTCTTTCTTTGACAAAATATGTTGTTAACTCTCTAGATTGACACACTGACACATAGAAGTGTTTTCTGGTCCGACTTCTCTTTTGACAAACGACATCATTTTTCTGTACCTTCTTAGAATGTCACAATCTGAAAAACATGTTTTGAATATAAATCTTTTTTATGAGGTTACATCACTGTGGAAAAGGTCTAGTGAGGTTAGGCACAAAAATGACTTATTTGGTTTCTTGTGCATAAGGTTGCATTATCATCAAGCACTTACAGTATAATATGCGAAAGGTAAAATTCTCTATGAAGCCTGTCTCTATAATTCATTATAACACATTATGAACATATATAGCAGATTATAACACATTATGAATACAATGATAGTGCATTATATATGATTAGGGTTAGGGTTAACCTTGCTTATAACTATGATCATACAGCATGATAGGCGCATTATGATGCATTATAAGCATGTTCATAATGCTTCATTGATGGATTATTGAAGTGAAGTGTTACCCCCAAAAAATGTAACCCTTTATAACCATTTACCACCCACCAGCAATGTGTGGTGGTGTCTGTGTGAGAGCCCGCCCTCTGCGTGTGTTCAGGGCTTTTCTGGACGTTAACCTCCGGCACAGTGGTGTGTTCCCCTTCAACAGTGCAGTCGGGATTCTATAAAGACATAGCGACCATGTTTCATCACTGTTTTGTCTCTCTCCACTGCTCCTGACTGTGTCATGAGCTTCCAGTCTGTGCACACACACTCACACACAGCACACCCACACAGCGGAGAGGATGAAGTGTGCACTTTTGTTAAATTCCCAAACAATCAGGCGACGTGGCGCCTTCCTGCAGAGTTGAGTGGAGGTGTAGGCGCGTTTATTTGTGCTTCAGAACTTAATAGCTGTGAAACAATCAGGAAATAAAGTTTTATTTCTCTGATTCACGGCTTTGTTTGTTAGTAACGTCATTCCCTTTCATCATTCACTCGCCTAATCGACCACTGCTGCTCAGTCCACTCAAAGTGTTTGTTTTTGTTCAGATTTCTGAGCCTCAAAGAATAAAGTCTACATTGACTTTAATGATCTTAAGAATTTTATGTAGTTCCGCCATGAGGTTAACATTTTTGTTTTTTGTCCAGTTTTTGGTTTATAACCACATTCCTTTCAAGCTAGATTTAATGGACTCTTACAATGTTAGCGTATTATCATGCTAAAACTTTGATGTTATACCTGCTTAACATCGCAAGCATTGTCGTTGTCAGCATGTTAGCATGTTGTTGTCAGCATTTAGATAAAAACACTGTTGTGCCAAGTTGCCTTTCAGTGCTGCAACCATGGTTGTGGGCTCCCAGTCTGTCTTGCCCCCAAGTGTTATGATCAGAAATAGAAGTATGCAATAAACTGAGCATAGCAGCATAGCAGGCAGGTCACAAAATCAAGCTGAGCTGTCACCAGCAGCAGTCAACTGATCAGTCAGCTGATCGCCTGCTACCCACAAAATTGGCTAAACTAGTCAAAGGCGCTTTACTAAAGCTCCTGTAGCCTTGTCTGTTCTGCTGCTTCCTCTGCAAACCACTTTGCCCACCTCAACCACAGCTTCTCCTTTTGGGTCTGACATAGGGCACATATAGATGAGAGCAAAGGAAAAGTTTTTCTTTTGCATCTTTAAAAAAGTCTGCATTTACTTGAACAACCGAAAAACGCTGTAATATGCATGCCAGGCCAGTAGTTGGCAGTATAAATTTGTAATGACATACTGTTGGAGCTGCTGAAGTTGTTTCCTGTTGTTGCTAAGCCCTAAGCAGCGTCAAATTAAAGAAATTCAGCTATGAACACATGAATTCGCCTCAACAGACTGTTGTCATATTCGACCTGCTTTCGGTGCACTGCAGAGTGTTTTTAGTAGCGGCTACAGCAGAATCCATTGACTTCTGTTTGCATTAGCATTAGCGATACAGTAGTTTGCCAGTTTACACAGCCGGAAATGGGGGAGGGGTGTCTGCTGCTGTCCCTGCCTCAGGCTTTCCATGTATGCGCATGGAAGGGCAGGGAGGTCCCAGAACAGTGACATACTGCCAAATTTAACTTGCTGCAATTAAACACATGAATATAATCTTTTAATGTAGTGGTCCTGACTGAACAGATTTTTATTTGTCCAAATCAATTTATGTTTAAAAATGTTTCCATCAGGTCATCAGCGAAGTTAATAAGCCACCATTTTGTCTCCAAATCTATCTCTGCTTTTCAACAATAAGTTAATAACTCCAAGTATGAGTTTTACTGTCATATAAAGATTGATTTGACTTAAAGAGAGTAGCTAGCTTAAAATGAAGAGGATATTTAGGCTCACTTTGTGTCTTTACCCCAGCACAATAATGAAAAATATGCATTTTCAGTGTCTTTTGCTGTCCACCCATAAAACTTTAGTTTTTGATGAATCATGTTTGCTGCAAACCCAAGTGCTGAAAAACAACCTGCCATGGATAACACACTCATGTGTGAGATCCCCGAAAAGTTTAACTTAGAAATAAAGTAGCAGCATCACAGTCATTTTTCTCCCCACGAACACTAAGCAGCATTTCATCTCTGTGCTATCGTGACTCACTGTGTGTCTGTGTGAGCAGGCATCTGTGTGTGCTATTTAAGGCGGTATGGTCACAGTGCACAGCCCGCTGTGCTTGTCTGATCTCTGGAGGGAGAGGTAGCTCGTGCTGAGTGGTCATGACCCTCCCACATAGTGCTGGGGGTGCAGTGGAAAGAAATGCAGCCTGAATGGCACTGTAGCACAATGCCCACTCTTTAATATCAGCAGCTAATGCATCTGTGATCAAAGCTGGTGATTGCTTTCATCTTGCACCCTGAAAATGATCTGCGTCGTTGTTTGTGTGTATTTGCTTCTCTTAATGGTTACTATCCAAAAAAAAGAGGCTTATTTTGAAAGCATTACTGTAACGCACCAAAGTGTTTCCTTAATTAGCCACTGAAAATCTTCAAAAATGAAGTCTAAAAGGCAAAATGTTTAGTTTTCAAGAGCAGAGTGAATCCAGCCAACAGTTTTATCTCTCAACTCTGACCTAACCTGACTTTCTCTGTCTGCGCTAACTCCTGACCTGTCTCAACCTATCAATTTGTGTTCTACTCCTGCTGCTATGTTTATCTGACCCAGGCTTGACTCGAATCTATCGGGAAGATTTCACTCTACTCTCTGCTCTCGTCTCAAATTGACCAGGCATTAGAGTTTTCCTTTTAGGGCCACCGCAAATTGCCAGTTTGCAACATAAAATACACCTGTGGGAATACAACAATCCTGACTCTGTGGTAAAGTGAAAGAAAGCTGTGGGCTCTGCTTTTTTAAGTATTATTTTGGTCAATGAGGCTCAGTTCCTCAAATAACGAGCAAGGTGCCACCAGCGTTTTATCATAATCAGTGATAATTGCCTATGATTGCTCCCATTCGGCGTGTTTACAGCTCAGCAATTGCCTGATGTGATGGAGCTGCTGAGAAAAGCCAAGCGGAGGTAATAGATTTTTAATTGTGACCTTTATCTTTCCGCTGTCTTTAAAGGTCACTCTCTTATACAACAGACCGTGTTCCTGACTTTTCTGGAGCAGATTTGAGACTGTCAAATCCAGCATGTTCCCATTGACTCATATCATGACAGCACAGAGCAAAATGTCCTTGAAACATATGCTCTATATCTAATTAAAGTGATGCTCAAGAAAAAGCCCAAAGTAGTCCAAAGCCTTAATTAATGAAAACAGTCCTCATGTTCGTTGAAGTGGTTGTCAATGCTGCACTTATCAACCAAGTAACGACATTTCAATCGTATAATGTCACAGCCCCCTCCCCTCGTCACAGTGTCACCCATGAACTCTGTTGTGAAATAACATTTAATATTGTACTTGTTTTGTATCATGATTTATAAATAATGTGTATAAAATTTTTATTGTTCATGTACCTTGAACCTAATGAATTATTTGAGGGGATGTCCTAATAAAAGATGATGCTTTTGATACTGATTAATTAATACTGGTGCCTCCCATCTTGCCTACATCAGCAAATGTGACCATCAGCCAGGAGATTAGAGCGCACTATCGTGCCTTTTACAATACCTTTGTCCGGTTCGCTCAGTCAGCAGAAACGCTACAAAATGCTTTACAGCACAAAGACCAAAAGAGACGATTTGCTGTTAAGGAGCATGATCAACCTGCTGTTCTCTTTTTTACTATCTATGGTTGGAAGCAGGAGGATATTTTTCTTTAAATATTTTCAGTATTTTGTGTTTATGGCTGAACTGGTGTGCAAATAAATGGCGTGTTCCTTTCACTCTCCTCTAAAACAAATGCTTGCACTAGATAAGATCTGTGTGACAGTAAGCAGTACCACTTTTGTCCACACGCAACACTACATTCAACACAACGTGAAAGTTTCTTGAAGCTTTAAAATCTTCTTAACTGAAGGTCTCAACATATAACATATAACCATTTCCTTGTTTTCTTTAAAGGTGGAGTCAGTAGGATTTTCCTTAAAAATAAAATATAGACTCATGTCGGGGTCAGACTACAAGATATTTTTGTCTATTAAAATGTTCATTGTGTCAGACTGGGCGAATAAAGGGTCATAGATTCTTGCCGTGTTGTTGCCGAGAGACATGACAGACTACACGTTGCTCCCCAGTCAGTCGTTGTTTGCAGTTCATGACATTCGTGATGTCAACGGCAAGGAAGCGCTCGCCACTGACTACTACTGACAAGCTAGAATCTTTCTGTCATGAGCGACTGAGATGCAGCATTGATTGTCGTCCATTATGACACACTACACAACATGAAAAGATCAATTGTCGTGCCCGATGCTCATTGATCATTTCAGTCTACTCGATGCCCTATGTCTTCCTGGTCAGTTTAGTATTGGGCTGATATTGTGTAGACTGACCACGGCATAATCCTGCTCAATCTTCACTTCAGGGTCCCTATAAATGTGTGGTGGTGACTGTGTATGGAGACACACTGCCCTCTGCTTATATCTTGAAGTTTTACTTGGGATGTTCCTTGGTAGAGTAGGGTGCTTTTTACCTCAGTCAATGACAGTGCGCAGTTGAGTTTGGGAGCACAGTGACTGAACGTCCTTCAGATAAATAGAAAGGGTCAGTTGGTTGGCTAGTCAGTCGGTTTGTCAGTAGGTCAAACAGATAAAGTTCGTTCTGGAACGAGAGTGAATCTTGGTTTGGCTTTCAGCCAGTTTTGAGCTGAGGAGAGGCTGGGAAGAGCAACGTGGAATTTACCTGCTTTATGTTGGACAGGTAGGTGCCAAACACTGGCAGCATGCTCGTTAGCTTGTAATGTTCCTATATAGCTTGCTGTGTAATGGTTGGTACAAGCAACATACACGTACACGTTGTACACCCTAAGTTAGGATGTGCTTGGTGCGTTGAGCCAAGATGAGGGGCCCAATTTCTATACAGTGTTTACAAGCTGCACTGAATAAATCCTACTGACTTTAAGGTTGGTACAGTCCTCATAAATTATTTTCTACAAATTAAAAACTTGAATATAAAAAAGCTTTAAGACCAGTCTAAAAAACACATAACAGTAATACTGTGTAGCTTTGTGTCATTCTCATATCTTGTGACCTCTTTGTAACCCACTAAGCTAGAGCTCAGTCACTAATCAAAATATGTTTTGGGATCTTGCATTTTAATGCATTTTACTGCATCCAAATGCTTTTTCTGGAGATTGGTTTTTTTTGGTCTTCTTCTTCTTCCTCTTCTGTGAAAAGTTTTCTGGTG
Source organism: Naso thynnoides (assembly GCA_029783665.1). Taxonomy (NCBI): domain Eukaryota; kingdom Metazoa; phylum Chordata; class Actinopteri; order Acanthuriformes; family Acanthuridae; genus Naso; species Naso thynnoides. Next base: position 16,000,741 of record JAQLOL010000009.1, on the reverse strand, counting down.
ATTGCACTCAGAAGAAAATGTGGGATGGGAACTTTGGCACAAAGCAAGGCACCCTAGATCCATGTCGTTAACCCAGATCTTCACTAAATCAATACTGGGGGTTGGACTTCACTGTACAACACGTCTCCTCTTCCACACTGACAGGCTACCTGGGCTTGGCACAGTTGTTTTTCTCCATGCAGGAATCTAATACTTTGTAACACAAAGGTATTAACTCTTAAACAGCCTTTCTGTTATTGGGCAGCTATTTACTTCAACTTCAGTTGTTTTTAGGGGGCTAGAAAGCAGAGATTTATAGCAGAAGAGGTAGATTTTTTCTTAACATTCCACATTTGCAGCAGTTTCTGTCAGCTTCTGTACACAATCTTGACGCTGGTGTTCACAATAATGTAGCAATTTGAAGGACATTATTTTGCTGGATCACTCTAAAGAGCTTCCAAGAATCCACTTGTGTTACCACGCAGAGGTATAAAGGAATGGCCTTGTAGGTAGCACACATCGATACCACAGAGGGGCTGATCCAACGTGATGCCATGTGCACAGTGAGCAAAATTTGATACCAGTGAATCCATTAAACATTGACATCAATAAAAATCTCTCCAAGAGAATGTCTACAATGAGCTCAAGTGACGCCTCTGCTGATGTTTCGGCAGCCTCTGCTCTGACATCAGGGCATGCTATTCACAGTATCTTCTAAATCAAGTGAAAACAGTCTGTGTCTGAGACGTCTGCATTTATACCAGCTACAGCCATGTGTTTTTACAGTCACATGCATCATGTTTATTCATGAGTTTATGTTTCAATCCAAACAAGAAAAAAAAAGTTTTCCCAGAGGAGTTAGAGAAGAGTTGCATAAACTTAAAGAAATCCAAAGCAAGTATGTGGCGTTCCCACACAGACAGACCCCCTCATTTTTCCTCCTCACAGCCTCCAGGCTGAGTCCATCCATTTATGGAGGACAGTGCCATATTATTAGAAAGGGCTCTCCTCATCAGTGCAGAAGTGTGTGGGCTGAGCACTATTAAAGTGCCGACGCCGCAGTCGAACAGACACCTCTCCATTGCCTTTTCTATTTGCGCTTCAAATGCAGCCGGAGGCGGAACAAACAGGCGCAAAATTCGTCGCCCGTGATGTCTTCGTGCAAGAGCGCCAGCGAGCGTGCGGGTGAATCAGTGTGCCATTTGACTCGACTTGTATCGGTAACGCAGTTTTTGTTTGCACATCAGATGACAAAGTCTTCAGCACGATTTCATACGCCCACGGCTCAAGTCATCCATACAGTGTGATGGTGTTAACCCACAGTCACGATGCAAAACTGATACTGATGCACAGGTTGTGCATGATTTTATTTGTATTATTTATTTCATTAATTACATACACTCGCGCACCTCTCATTGTGGGAGCTCTTTTTCAGTTTCCCTGTCTTTGGTTGGAATTCAGTTATTTGGTAAAACATTTCTTTGACTGATTCTCTTCATGTCCTCGTTATTTAAAGCTTATTGTTAAAACAGTGTGAAAACTTGACATGAGATGTATATTTTTCTTCCTTTTAGCATCATTGTTAGTTTGTTTTTCTGGTCTCATGCTGGCCCTGAATTGCTGGAGCAGAAGGGAAGCTAACAATGAGCATTTGTTCCCTGTAACCATGGACTTATTCTGACAATCAAACCTTCACATGGACAAAAATGGTAACAAGAAGTGTAGACAGTGTACATACTGTGCACAGAGTTGCTGCTGCTTTCACAGGAAGCCCGAAGGTTGCTTCATTATGTGGCTACATTTCTTACCTTTTTACCTTCACCCTGAGCTGTACCACAGCATAAAACAGACATATTCATGAATTTCACTATGAAAAAACCAACTTTCAGTACTTTGGATTTCCCTTTTAGTCTTTTAATACTTTAGGCTTTTAAAGATAACAACAATTTTTATATTCTGTATGTTGTTATTAGCAAAAGTCCCCATTACTGTTGTTCCAGACTCTAATGCTACATAAATTTCATATGTGGTCCTGAATTTGTTGGGGTTTTTTTGTCAGTCAATCCATTAATCACTACAATTTTTCATGGTCGTGTTTTATGGTGAATATATGATGTATGATGAAATTGTTGTTATATCCTGACGGGAAGTGCTGGAAGAAATATAGTAAATAAATGAAATGATGAATGTGTGCAATGGTATATAATTCTAAAACTCTGCTGCTTTTCACACATATTTTGCGACTGTGGCTGACGAGCTCATTAAACATGTGTCCACTTCCACTTTAAGTTGAACTTTGAAGAAAAGCTGCTTCAGGCTACAGTTTCGTGCTGCACCAGGTGTGTATGTGTGTGTTTGTGTGTGTGTGTGTGTGTGCTGATGTGCGTGTCAGTGATACAGGCATGAGGTAGAGGACAGGAGGCCCGTGACCTTTACCAACACCACAGATACCAGATGCTGGCATCACGTGGCAGCAGCCAGCTGGAGGGATCAATGGCCTACATAGCAGCTGGTCATATGGGGAGGCTTAACATGGGGCAGCAATTAACCTGCAAATGTAGCACAGATCAGAGACCGTCCGTCTACCGAGGGAATGTTTGATTTATTCAACCTAGGTGTCTGGAAACTAGCAAGTCCTCCAAAATTTAGTCCTCCACGACTAAACTGTTTGGCCTTCTTTACTTACACAGCTGCGCTTTAAAGATCTTACAGACAGTTTCCAACTTTTCTCCCACTTCATCTCTCCCTAAAGCGTTTTAAAATTATGTTATTTTTTGTGCCAGGTGTCGCAAAGCCAAACAAATCCCTTTCCGGCTCCTTGAAAAGTCAACAAATGCCATAATGGAGGAAATTAGAATGTTCACTGGGAAGGTAAATGAAAATTGTCAGTTTTATATTGAATTTGCAAACAGGCAAAAGATTTTGTAATAATGTTTGTTGTATGAAACATAGTTTGGGTAATTTTATTGCCTCACACTCTTCAGTAACAGAATTTTGGCCTGCAGTGCATTAACATTTGAAGTAAACAGGAGAAAGTTCACTTTAGATTTTCCTCTAATTCTGTCATCCTCCCTCTTCGCCTTCTCCGTTTACAGAGCCCTTTTTCTTTTCTTTACCATTGGAACCTCTGTTGTTCCACTGTCCACCATTGCTGCTACTGAAGATGGCCAGTTTCTTCTTCTTCTGCAGGTATAGCTGTTTGCTGTTCCTGCCATGAATCGTTCCGTGCACTACAGCTCTGACTCGTTTCCGATGGCAGACATTGTGTGGTGAGAGTTTGGCTTGTAGGGATCCAAACTAGAAACAGAGTAGTCTCGTATTCCACAAAATTACACTGGAAAATAAGAATTTATTAAATGATTGTAAGTTTAATCAAAAAAGTTGTCTGTAGCCACTTTAAAGTTTGGTTTGGTTTAGGCCAAAAAAAAAAAAAAAAAGGTAAGAGTGCATTTGTTTGAACAGTCTTGAAGTCTTGGCTCTATAATTATATCACCTTGCTTCCCCCAGGTTGACAAGCATCATAACTCCTACAATTGGCAGAGAATTTCGTCATTTGAGTGTAAACATGTCATTTCAGGGAAGATCCTGAAATGGCCAGTGGTGTTGTCTCTCGGTAACAAAGTCTTGTGTTGCTGATGTAGGAGGACATTGTTTGGAAATAATGAGCTCTGGTCAGACTTCAAATCAGAAACAAAAAGTGACGTAAATTTGATCTTGTCTGTTTACACCAGTTTGGCATAATTAAGACCCTAACTGGGAGCAACAAAAGCTGTGACGTTTTATATAGTTATGATGAGTTTGTGTGTGTGTGTGTATGTGTGTGTGTGTGTGTGTGTGTGTTGCTGGGTTGGTATATAAGCTCCTTTCATTCTGTTGCCTCTTCTAAGTTTCTAAAGCAACGGATCGATCAGTGCTGTCTGCCATAACGAGCCCACTGCAGGTCTTCATGTTGAGGGTGTGGGTGTCACAGTGAAATGCTCGCTCTCACCCACTAATGCACACATCACCTTGACTCATTCTTATAACACCACTCTCCTCCTTCGATCTGCATTGGAGCCAATTCGTGGAGAAAAGCTCTCTGCTTGCCGACTGACTCAAAAGATGAGCTCGTGTTGGGGTTTTTTTTGGCTCAAATTAAATCACGAGGATCTGTGCTCATTCCCATGCTCCTCATATGTTCTTACAAAGCTGTACATGCATGTGTGTTCAGCATATCAATGATGCTATTTACCTCCTCTCCTACAGGATTACGCTCTCCTGAGTCATGTGACAGCAACCTGTGCTGACAGTTTTTGTTCTGCGGCACATTCTTTCAAATTGATTTTGTGGGAGAAGCTGCCCTGTGGATTGATAATTCAGCATGAGTTTGACAGCTGCGTGGCCAGACACAAGCTTGATACACACAGACCTTGTCTTTATATATTTTTTTCCTTGCTGCCATACAGCTGTCAGCCACCCCGCTGAATTATCAATCAATTCACAGTTGATAAAAAATTTATTTCGTTATTTAAGATTGCTTTTTTTTCCCTCCTCCCTCCTTATTGTGGAGGCAGTGTGTAAATCATTAGAGGAGAGGGAGGATGGAGAGAGAGAGGAAAAAGAAAGGCTGAGGAGAAAAGAAGTGAGAGGAAAAAAAGGAAAGAGAAAAGGGCTGACATTCAGGAGTGGGAGAAAAAAAATGAAATAGAAGAATTGATGGGTAAGAGGCTGGCTGTCTCAGGGGAACAGAGGAGGAGAAGGTCAAGGGGATGAGGGTCCACTGCTCCACAAATTACCGCTCAGCTAGTTGTTGGCGTTTCTCGATAATTTGCAGCCCAGGGGGGAGAAGGAGATCGGTAGTGATTGTAGTGGATAGATATGAGAGGGGGAATATATTGCTATGGACTTTTCTGAGTTTCAGTGGCAGATCTATAAAGAGAGCGCTTATGGGAGAAAGGGCCAGGGTCAGAGTGATCAGCTGACCGCGGGAGGGGCCTGAGCCTTTGAGATGGTCAGCTCATATTCTTTGCTGATACAGTATGTACTATATGGAAATACAAATGCGCATTTTGACTACTGAAATGTAATTATTTTTCATGCCTTTAGAGATTTAATCATTAACACCTTGATTTATTGATTTCACATGAACACAAACATAACTGATGCATCAACATCAGTGTCATGGGCGCCCTCATATTATTTAGTATTAGCGTAACAAAACAATAAAAATTGCAACACAAAGTCTTGTCACATATTGCACTAAAAACTCCAAAATGAATGGTATGAAATAACCCAAGTGACTGATACACCAGTGTCTATATTTGTATTTTTCATACAATAAAGCATTGATTTCTCACTGTTATGACACTGTCTCTGTAGTCATGGCAACCTTTATGTATCGTCTCATACCGGTGTCTTTCACTTCAGGGAATGCAAAAATTCTTCAAGGGATTCTTCTCGAGAAGCGAAACTCAGTTTCATCTTTTGTTTTCTTGTTTTTTATTGACACATTAAAGAGGTGTTGAGATGAGCATGAGTCTAACATTGGCTTCGAGCTCTGCGGTCCTGTTGCAAACTCCATTGTTGGGTGTTTAGTACAGAGAAACTATGTACGAAATAGTGTCTAATGGCATTATTGGTATGTGCTTTGTAGTTTCTGCCATTTACACTGTGCCGTGTCCGTGCTGGAGAAAGGCCTGTCATCTCTGTTCAAATATCATTCTGCTATTGGAAAAAAAGCTCTAATTTGTCATTTCTTCTTAAGCCGATCACTATTTTGGGCAACACAAAGTCAAGATGCAGCAACTGTGCCCCTGAGAATACCAACTAAAATAGTTGCCCAATAGCAAGCTACATTGTAGAGGGTCAGGGGTCAGATCCTAAAAACAGTGCCAGAGACCTCTGGATAGTATATTGCATGCTGGGAAATGAAAGACTGCACAATGACACCAGACGGGCACCTTGTCTGCCACTACGACAACCCTAGCTGCAGCTTGTTGCATGCTATGAATCATGTTAGCGACATGTGAATGTTCCGCTTTCCTCTGTGATAAATCCTCATTGATGAATTGTCTATGCATAACTTCTCCCCTGTAAAGGGACTGAGAGCTGAATGTCACCTGTGGGTAGAGACACCTGGGCAAGGGGAAGAGGAGAGGAGAAACAAGTAGCTAGAAGAAAGCAGCCCCGCAGGTAGATGTGCAATTAGTAGATTATAATATATCATGTTAACCATCCAACATTTTTAAGAGTAATATGAAATCATTGCGTTCTAGTTAAAATCTGCAGTTTTATGCGCCAAGAAATGTAGACTTCAAAAACATCTCCAGTGAGTCTATACTCCAATATTGTGTAGACAATTGTAAAGAAAATGTCAGCTGTAATCACATGATTCAATACTAGTGTTGGGGGTAAAACATTGCAAACTAAACCATTATGCAATCACATGACATTTGACTGTAACACAGTAATTTAACATGTTACAGTTTGAAATTCATCTTATCGCATTTTCAGTCAAACACTTGCAATTAAGCTCCCTCTGAGGAAGAACAAGTTGCCTGATTGACAATTTTAGGGACCCTTCTCATGAGGGATAACCAACCTGTTAAGCGAGCGACCAAGTTGGTTTGACCGTGTTTGGCTTATTTACTTCTTCATATGCTGTTTTGTGTCTCATATATTAAGGCAATTCATAATTTTACTAAGTGGTGTAAGGAAGTCCGATTTCTTTTTAGGCCTAAAACATACAGGATATTCTGTATATCGTACTCATAAGGATAGACATTAGTGTTGATATGTGGGCATATGTAAGGTTTAAAGACGGGGTAGGCAGTTTATTTTTGGTGTTGTCGGGCTAAAATTCCAGAAAGAGAGAAAAGAGAATGTATGTTCCTATTGGCTGCTTTATGCTTTGCTTCTTAGCGACAGGTGACACCAACAAGAGCTGACTTGCTGTTGAAACAAGTAACATGCCGTAAGCTCTAAAACTTGCCTCTGGCAACAATGTCTACAGGTGACACCGTCAGCCGACTTGAGTTGAGCTGAGACGGACCAGTTTACTCTGCTGCAACTCTCCCTGAAACCACTGCACCTCGTCGGAAGACTTTTGTGTAAACTGGCCTTAAAAGAGAGATCGACCAAAAGAAATAAAATGCAAACCAGAGCAAAAACAGGAAGGGGAGGGTGCAGCGGAGTTGCTTGCAAAGGAATCTCATGCTACGGCTAGTTTGATGTTCAAATGCTGCCTTCCTCAGCCTTAATGTCACATTATTGACCAGTAGTTACCTGACAAAACATCTGAGGAATCTCAGGAATACAGGATGCCCTGAGATTGGAGAAGCTTAAAAGAAGAAATAAACAACATTGACCTTTCTAGTGTCTCACTGTTTCACTGAGCAGCACCAACATACATCCTGTTTTGCTTTAATATGTTTACAGTGGTATGTGGAAGAGCTTCTCTGCTCCCATTGTTTAGGGTTGGAATTTGTCACGGAAGGCAAAAAGTTCTCGATCTGAGGGTGTCAACTGTTGTATTCATTCCCAGCACACTACATATGTTAAGTCACGCTAGTCAGTCTTATATCATGTAGTTTGTGTGACAATGTCAGGTTTGCGTTCCGCATTTTTCCTTTATGTGTCCTTTCTCTTTGTCTTTGTTTGTCAGGAAGCTTGTACCAATCGCTGAGTTCTGTGGGTTCAGGTTTTTACAAGCACTCAGCAACAAGGTCCAGGGAGTGATGGAGTGTCCACCTGCCCAAATCTATTGTTCATCTTGACAAGCGCTTCATTTCTCCGCCTTCTTGTAGGTTGTACGTAATAGACAAATGCCTCGAGTCGTCTATGAAGAGGTGAATGTCACCTGATATGTGGATCCACTGTAGCATCGACTGCAGTATGTGATCACATAAGTGGGCCAGAGTAATGTGTGTGCGTATGTTTACATTTATTTGACAGATGTGTGCATCTCAATGACATGACGGGCTGTTCGCAAAGCTGATGTGTATTTATGTCACTCCACTATCCTTCAACAGCAGCTTACCTGGTGTGTGTGTGTGTGTGTGTGTGTGTAGGTGCTAAATGTGTCAGTGTTGTGCTGGTGCAGCTAGCTTCACTGCCCTCCTCCCAGCTGCAGACAGATTCTCCGCCGCAGGAACACACAAACTCTTGGAAGTCTCTGTCTACACGCCACAACACAGCCACAAAAACACACACAGACGCCCGTGCATACTCAGCACACACAAGCGCACACACACACTGAAATTCACCCTGAGACAATCCAGCAGTTGAGCTGACTGTAGCACATTGCCACATATTGCCAGTCCCTCACGGGGGCTCTTTTGCATTGTCACCCCGGGCCTGACTCAGCCAGCCGATTCTCTCCCTGCCGCACCTGGATGCAACTCATTTTAATTCATTTCTCCTGCAGAAAATCTACTTATTTCACATCATCCTGTTACCCTCTCCTGAAAAAATTTGCTGTCTTACAGATATCAGCAGTCCCAGAGAGATTGCAGATTTTTTAATAGCTCAAACTCTGTGGCAGACCATCGCTGGAGCAGAATTAATGTGCTGCTCTCTGGCGTGTGTGTATGTGTGTGTGCGCTCGTCTGTGTGCGGTGTGATGTTTGTTTGTTTGTCATGGTGGCGACGGTGGTGTTATGGAATGTTTTGGCGGAAGCTTGTACCGTTCTCCTCACTGGCAGGCTGACATACTCCTGGAGCAGATGGTGCCGACTGAGAACATGAACACTGCCATGCCCTTGGATGGGACAGGAAGTCTCTCTTCTCCTCATTTCCTCTGATTGCCTGTTTTGTTCCTTTTTACCTCTCTATTCCCTCTCTCATGCTACCTTTGCTTTTTTTCTTCTTTTGCGAAAGAACTGGGCAACAAGAGCCGCATTGGATAAAGCTTTGTTTGCTTGCAGTACCACAGCTATAAAATCTAACATTTCTTATTTGCATGAGTATAGCATTCTCAGTTTAATAAATATGCTAATAACTCCCAAATTTACAATACTCTCCTGCAGTGTCTGTGTCCTCCACTTTGTTTGGAGTTTGTTTGCTTCAGTGTCCCGCTGCTGAGCCTCTAACCTCTGACCGCAGACCACTGGGAGAAGCTGTAACTGTGGCTTAGCCTTCATTAAGCTTGTCTCCTCTGTCCAAGCCGATTATTAGTGCGAGTAGTTGACCCAAGGCTGCACATGTGACCCCACCAGCAGCCAACTTTCCCCAAGTCTAACCCAGACGTCACAGCAGCTGCCTGTCTTCCCCTTTCTGACGCAATAGTGATGCATTTATTGCCTTGTCTGTCTGTCTGTCCTCCTGGCCTCGTTCGGTCATCAAGCCGCCCACTCACCTGTCGGCTCCACCACCATCTGTTTACCTGCTAATCATATTTTCATCAGCAGCGTGGTGATATCACCACTCTTGTTTTTTTTCCCCCCTGTTCCCATGTTTCTGTCAGTCTGGTCCACTCATCTGCATCCCGACAGCCTCATGTCTCCATCTACATGATTTGTTTTGTCTCCCTACCTGTCATTTTTAACAGGAGGTGATGGACAGAGACGGTGTCCATGTGCCACTGTCAGATGACAGGATGACACATTTCCGTCCATTTCGCAGTGTGATATTTTTATCACACTGCTCTGTTTCACAGTGTGATCCATTTTTCATTGTGCTGAGGTGATTGCAGCTATCAGTCATGAGGATCCACTGAGTTTTCATTATCTTACAGCGTCAGTGCATTTATATCTTTTGAGACCGCAGATGCATTTAACCACACAAGAATGAAGAGCAGAGCGGGAATATCCAGAAGGTCTTGGGGTCAATCGCTGCTGAGCTCAGTCTGTGGCTGTCTGTGCTGGTGTGTGTGTGTGTATGTGTGTGTGAGAGAGCTCTTAGACACAAAGAGTGTTAGTGGACACAGAGGGGATGAGCCACAGAGGTCATCAAATTGTGAGATTATTACTCCAGACAGACAGTCTGGCTTGAAAAAAACAAAACTCCAGAGAGAGAAGAGATGCTATTTGTGGAGTGAGTTCAAGGTCCAACCTGGGTTTCAAATGCACACAAATGTGTGTAGAGTCACGACTGAATCTCAGACCAAGATAGACCTGAACTGTACACATGGTTCCATTGTAGAACAGCCTGCAGTTAAACAAACTTGGTCTCCCACAGATGGTTATGAACAGAAGCAGGCACCTGTATCATTAATACTCTGTTGCCTCAGAGATGTTAGAAAAAACAACGACAAAGCAGTGGTACAAAGTTATCAATGAGCTGTCATTACCTGCACCCAGCCGTGGCTAATGTACTTGTAGTCTAACATTAATTCATCACATAGTTGTATCAGTAATTGGCAGCAATATTTCAATCATCATCATCATCAAATATGAAAAAGGTAGCAAATGTTTCCGGGATGCCACCTAAAGAAAAGCCAAGGACGCTACCTTTTGTAAATGTAAACTGTATATTTACACTGAAATTTTTTTCACCTCATCACATAAAAATGAGACTGAATTGATATTCCTGTAATTTTCAAAAGCATCAGATAATCAAGCATTGAATAGCTGTGTTACACACCATGTTAAACAAACAGATGTTGCAGCTAAGACCAGTAACAACAGCTCATGGTTGTCTTAGTAACCACATGCAAACCGACATGAATACTGTGTTTGTAAAGGGGTGGCATGAAATAAAAATACTACAAGAAAGGGTTGCTGTGGTTTAAAACAGTTCGTGAACCACAGACAATTCTTCCTTTCATACAATCACCTTGAAACAGACTTCACAAGATCCTTCAGAAAAATGGAAATAACACCAATCAGAGTGAGAACATGTGACTTTAAAGATGAAATAACAGCTATATATATATAGCTGTTATATATATATATTTCTTTTTTTTTTTTATTCTGTATGCATCACCTGCACTGTGCATCTGTGCTGTTTTCGGGTACCTGCATTTCCCTTCCACTGATCTGATCACTGCATTAGAACCCCCCTCAACAAACATGGTTTCATGTGTCTCCCCTTTGAACATCACATCGTCTGTAGATATTTAAGAGACTTCTTGAAGGCTTCCTCTAGTTGCCTGTCGTATCTGTCAGTTGCTGCTTTTCACTACCTGTAAAAAGATCAGGAGGTGTCAGAATATCCACGGCAGGTCATTACTGTGAGGGGAGCTTTGCACTTACGCATATTGACCTGCTATGCAGTCAGATTTAATCCAACCATCTGAGTCTTTTATTCCTCATCAATGGGAATGTTGTTCTCTCTCACAGATGAAGTTGACACGGTAATACACTGTTCTCATCCTGCCCGTGCAGGCGAGAGTGTGTAGCCTTTGATTCAGTCGCTGCTCAGGATTCTCATCAATTACAGCTCCTTGATTAGTGCGGAGTGAACACATGCTCTGCTCTTTTAAAGCATAATGATGCAGTCCTCCCTTCCCTCCCCATACTTTACACACTAATGGATGGAACTACAAGCAGTCTTGCAGGGTCTTTCTGTGCAGTAATTGGGGGATACTGTACTGCATATTGGCAGACTTTTAGGAAGAAAAGGACACTGCTACATGTAGTGTTTCTGTGCGTGAGTGGAGACAGGCCTTCATGTTACTGAAAATGAACTTAATCTCATTATAATTTAAATACAATATGTGGCAAAATGGATTTTAGTTATACTGTATGTGTTTTATTTAACAACTGCAGTGTTTCTCCACCTGAGAGAGCGATCAGGCGAGCAGAAGGACGCTAGGCAACAGCGGACCTTTTTCTTTTATCTTTAATTTTATAACCGCATGCGCCCTGTGGGACGCATCATTACCTGTGTGTGTGATTGGACATGTTCGTGTTTGTGTTTGCATCCCTTTGCTGCATATTAATCCAATTTTTCGGCAATCTCATGGCTGTGTGCGCTTATTGGCTGACACTGGATAAAAGCCAGGTGTGTTTAACTAGGCCGGGCCCCTGTAGCTATAAGCAAGGAGACATGTATATTGTATAAGTGTACTCGCTTTAACGAAACACTTACAGGGGCCCGCAGCGGATGATAATGTCTTAAGGCAACACATACTTTGAAGATAATAACTGTGTCCATCCCCTCATCGGCTGATTAAGCGGGGTGTGTGTGAATACACTCCATCACAGCCGTTTTCTTCTGAGACCACAATGAGTCATTACTGATTTAAGCACCCTGTTTTCCCTGCCAAATCATCAAACATTCTCGGGTTCTACTTGTCCCTGTTTAATATAATTGTGAGTTAAAGATATATTTGGGTGCTGAACACAAACAAGACATTTAAGGGCTTAAAACTGTGCAGTGAAAAAGTCAGATGCATTTTTCATTATTTTCTGACATTTTTTAAGACAAGCGATTAAAGCTGGCGTGTGGAGTTTAGGGCCTCTAGTGGCGCTAGAGAGCATCTTTTCATGACTGAGGTACGAGGATGCAAATGCATGTGCACTCAGGTGACACTTGACTTCATCCTAAGCAGCTGCAGATGCAGTAGGTGCCAAGAAATGTGAAGCAATACGCTTGCAAAGGCAGAAGGAAAAATTTCCGAAATGTTAAAGTCCATGTAAAGCAGAGCAAATATCTTTCTGAGTTGTTAAGCCCACAGGAAAAATGCGTTATTAGACGCCTAGCCAAATTTCAATGATTAAAAAAAGTTGCGAAGTACATAAAATTAGGTTTCAAAAGCATTGAAAT
>JAQLOL010000009.1:15958270-15972399 GCA_029783665.1 Naso thynnoides | reverse complement strand
GTCTCATTTAAATTACTTCCCACATCCATGAGATACGTAATCCCTTGATTTTCCACTTGGAGAGAATTACACCATACTGCATGAGGGTGAAGTTACTGAAGTTTTTCTGCTGTTGTACTTTTTGAACAGTCCCTGCAGCTCACCTCACAAGCAACTGAACCTTAAAAGTTGCTCATTACCTTCTTCATCTTAAAACATTAATATAGTCGATCTGAGAGTGCAACTGTTTGCTGCTGTTCAACGTGTCATGAGTCACAAATTCTGGCATGGAGTATTAAGTGAAGTAATTATCTTACTTTTGAAAAAAAGTAATGAGTAATATTTTACTTTTTTCAGCAATGAGCCCAGCACTGATCTTTGGACAGCCAGGCTAGCTGTTTCCCTTGATTACAGGCTTTATGCGTAGCTAAGCTAATCGGCTATTTTCTCTAGCTGCGCTACATATTTCTTGATAAAGGCACTATTGTCTTATTCTATTTACTAAACACACAAATTTTATCTCAAAATTTAAAAAAAAAACTTTTTAAACATTTGCTTTAAATTAAAAAAAACCTTCTTTTGTATTGTGACTCAAGGTTATGATTTTTTTTTGTTTGTTTTATTTTGTTGATAGAACTCTGTATAGAAATACTATAGATCACTATTGATACAATGAGCAATACAGAGTTAGAGGTTAATGTCAGCCTGTAATTATACCATGAGTTAAAATTGCTCTTTGCAAGACAACAAAAAAAAAATCCAACATTTTTTTAACCAGAGGAAAATGAGATTGAATTTTGACATAAAAACACAAAAAAAAGGATTTTTGTAATTTTTTGGTTACTATAGTGAAATAAGGGAACAATATGACCACGAATGTGATGTAAAAGGATCAAAAAGACATTTTTCTTTTTAGTTTGACTTTCAACATATGCGTCACATATTCTCATTTCCCTGTTTGGTAGAGATGCTGTCATGGTTACCAGCTGTAAAGAGACACAATAGTACGTCAATGAAGACACACTCTCATACACACTTATGCGTTGTGCAGCTCTTGCTGACTCAGTTTGTTGGCCATTTAGAATAATCAACAAGTCTCTCTCAGGAGTTCGAGGTCCACCATCTGGAATAACAGGGAGTCTTTGGACCTCTGTCAATCAGGGGGAAATCATGCCTGTGCAGGGTGTAGACCACACCATGCATGAGCCAGTCATTTGTCCAAACCATATGGATGCCCTGGACCAACTGGAAAACTTTGGCTGCACTGCAAACTCCTGACATCTGCTGTGCAAATCATTCTCAAGATGGTCAACTTATTGGTCCAGCTTTAAAAGCTGCAAAAAAAACTTGATCAGCACATACAAAAAGAATAAATAAATAAAAGGTTGGATTATATACTTTTTACTTTGTGTTTTCCAGAACAGTGTCTGTCTCTGCAACCGCTGTTTTTGCCATTGTGCCTTCTCGTCAGTTTGACCTCTTTCCGCTGCTCTCCCTCCGTGTCCCCATGTGCTCGCTCTGCACGTTCCCACCTGCAGCCGTAATCCACTTGCAAGCATTTTCAGTCTGCTTCCCTTGTCCTGATTTCAGACAATCCTCTCATAGTTTCAACCAAAAATTTGAATTTTAATCATCCATTATCACTACTTAACCGAGCCGTCATGGCAGATTTCACCGTCAAAGGTCACTTTTTGTTCCTGTTTTTTGTATATCCACATCAGTGCAGCGACTGTTCTGTCAGAGGGCCTGAAATTATTTATAAGTCTTGTTCATGTATCATATTTTTTAATTGGTGCTATTTAAAAATATCAAAAACATAGTCCTCAATAAACCTAAAATGTGCTATTTTAAACTTATGTAAAAATAAAACTCCTGTTTATTTTAGTCAGAGCTCTCTGAACATATTCTGCCAAAACAAGTTGCTTCATCTTGGATTCATGCTCCCGTCCCTACAAATTATCCAGAGGGTCTTCTATCTTTTCCCCCACCTCCTGGGATTCCCTCAGCTCAGGCAAATTATCAGTCAAGTGATGACACTCATAAACCCTGAGAGGTAGCGTGTGCTGTACTAAGATTGTATTGATCCGCCAGCCATTCACACGAAGGCACAGCGGAGAGTAAATGTTTTAATATACTCGGTGCTCAGTATGTTTTACGATAATGGAGGCGCTCACACAGAGTGCGAGGAGCCTCATCAGAGCTCTGTCACAGGACGCTTGTTTATTTCCTTATTCTCACAGGAGCTTCAAGATTCAATCCCACCTATGTGCTGTAATGAAATAAAGAAGCGTTCAGTGTCAGCTCAACTAATGAATCCTCGTACCATGATTTCTTTATGGATTTCCCACTACACACACACATGCACACATACTTGCACACACGCCTTAGCTACAAGTTGAGTCTCATTCATCTTGTCAGCTGATAGCAGGAAATATTCTATAAGACAACATAAAATTGCATCAGTGGGAGAAAGTACCACAAATTGTCAAATATTTTATTTGCTTTGATACACAAACCATGCATTTATGTCAAGCTATTTTAACAGTGTCTTAGTTTCCCTGAAAATGTACAACAGCACAATATTTAACAACATTGTGGCATAAAATTAGCACTGATCTCCTGCAGAGGGCCTGAAACCTTGACAAGACTCATAGGGGAAAACAGACCGTGACAGGGAGGATCTGGCTCTGAGTGGAAGAATATTTGAAAAGTATGTTTGTGGTTTGTTTTTAACACTCACTTTTTTTTTTTTTTTGACACGGTGAAGGAAGTTATTTTTCTCTGTGGATGATTCGTTCTTGACCCATGTCTTCTTTAAAAGCTGTTGGGATCATCCTGTGAGAACGTGCTTTCCAAAACACTGTCAAGTAGAGTCTGTTGTACCGGAAATAGTATTTTAATCTCCCCGTGTCCCTGTGTGGTTGTGATTCAAAAACTCTGCACAGAGAAAACATTCTGATTAAAATTTCATATCAAAGGTCCTTAAAGTACCACTTCTAAAAGAATGCTTAAAGCTACTCTGACAAGCTTTCATTTTGTGTTGAATGAAGCGCTGCATGTGGACAAATTCGGTACTGCGTATTGTCTCAGAGATCTCATCTAGCACGAGCATTTGTTTTTGAAGAGAATGAAAGAAACTCACCATGCAAGCACACAAGCAGTTTGATCAGTAACACAAAATACTGACATTATCTAAAGAAAAATACCCACAGATGGACTCACTTGTGACGTAGATAAAATGTGAGGCATCAGAAGCACATTTGGACTGCTTCATAACCAGTTTAAAGTTCCTCGTATGGACTTTACTTCAAGCTTTTGTCTGGGTTTAAAACCAGCGAATGTTGTTTTGTCATTGGCAAACAAGTTATATAATTTATTACTCTAAAGAAGTAGAATGAGAAATGTGTAGTTTATTGCTTTGTTTAACCCTTTCCCAATAGTTTTCTTTGTTTTGTGTCTGAAAATCTACCCAGCCATCCATAGTTCCAATCAAGCCCCAAACAGAATCGAATCGTCACCCGACCTGACATCTGTCCTCGCCTGCACAGCTGTACTAACCTTGTGGATATAGGCCAGTGTCTGGTATTTATCTGTCTGTTAAATACAGCTTAATTCACTATGGCTGATCTCCTAAAATGTGACTGGGTAATTGATGGCTGCGGTCACAGTGCACGGAGCAGCAGTGGGAATTTGAGGTCGATAGAAAGCTGCTAGACAGGCTCAGGTGTTCCTCGTCTGTGAGGCTGCAACTTCCCCACAGCCAGATCGAAGACAACACAATAAGAAGGCAATGTTGTCATGTGATACAGTTTGATGGAAAACCATGCAAAACATTATCTGTCTGCTCGGCACGATCCATTTAAGAGTAATTCAGAAGAGTATTTTGTTTTCTAAGTGATATCTTTCTCTTTTTCACCTCTGTCTCAAACCTTGTCATCAGGCCAATGTTACATGCAAATATATAAATAAATTATATATATATAGATCTAGAGATTTTTTAAATTTAGAGTTACAGTAACTAGACTTTCCTCGAGGTTTTTTGCCGCAGTTGGGGTCGGGGTTTGGTTGTACATGGCGGTGCATGCACGATGCTATGTTGCACTTCGTGTTCATGGCAGGTTGCAGTTAGAGTGATAATCAACAGGTAACCTAAAAGTTTCAGTTTAAGTTGTGGCTTTTTCCCCAAGTTATGTAACGACTGTTACTAGGGGGAGTTTAGATACATAAGTCAACTTTGATGATGGATGCGATCAGATGTTAGATTGAATTTAAGGATGTCTTCATCATGTCCGGTATTTTACATGGCAGTGAGCAAAACATCTAACTCAGTAGAATTAGGTGAAACCATGATTGTTGTAGTAATTAGACGAATAGACGAATTTACACACGTAGTTTGCCTTTTAATTAGTTTAGGTTTCATTTCCTGCAGATGTAATCCTTTCCTTTGCCCCTTTTGTGTCTTGGCCTGAGGAAAAATGATGCACTCACACTGTTTGCATGTCACTGATGTCCTGTCGAGAGTCGAGCCAAGCGCCCTCATTGATTCACTTAAGTTTATTCACTCAAGTTACTCGTTCTGTAAATAGCCTCTTTACTTTTGTGGACACAAACATTGGCTTGAAGCTCAATTCTGATTCTGTTCTGCAAATAGTTTTCTGATAAATAATATACACGTTTTCTTCTGATCAACCCTTCTCAGTTTTATGCTGCATTCGGACCAAATCAGGTGATCCTCAGTCAGGTGACGCTCCCACTGCCAGACAACCCTGTGGCATTTCGCCAGATCATCTGATTTGGTCTGAATGCAGCCTTGGGCCTAAAATAACAACTTTCAGTGAAATCAACCACTGAAATCTTAAAGCTGAGGTAGGCAATGTCTGGAATTCAAGCTAGGCGTAGCATAAGACTCCTAAAGAAGCAACTCCACTGCACCCCTTCCCTTTTTTTTTGCTCCAGCTGTCAGTCTTTTTATACGCCAACGATTTACGACGTGACAAAACAGTTGCAGAAAGTTACAGCGGTGTAAACTGGTCCATCTCAGCCCCACTCAAGGTGTCATTGCAGCTCAGCTTGTAAAGTCTCCAGAGGTCCGTTTTAGAGCATAGAGCACGTCACTCGTTTCAACAGCCAGTTAGGTCTAGTGTCGTCCCATGTCGCTAAGAGGCACAGTCAAGAGAAGCTAATAAGAACATTTGCTCGCTGAAATGGGCTGTGATTGGCTGAAAAATACAAAGCCAAGGAGAGGTGCAGAGGTCTAGTGTTCTTTCAGACTACTTGAATTACAATATGCTGAGAGGTTATTGTGTAATTTTTGCTGGATGACAACAAAAATAAACTGCCTACCCCAGCTTTAAGTACCACAAACTTCAGACTTAAGTCCCCCCCACTCAGTGGATATAGATTTAGATTATTATTAGATTATTATAAAGTTTTATTGGTTGAAAAGATGCAGATACAGATAACAGTGTACTTGCTCTTATCTAGTTCTGTCACTTTTCCAGTTGCTTATCTTCAAAGTAGAGAGACAGCAACAAGTTAAAATTTCAGAGGAGCGAGCAGCTCAGCAGAGTCGTGTTGCTGCGACTTCATGACATTTCATAAATTTCTGAAGCTGCCTCTGTAATACATTTAGAGCTGCGAGCTGCTTGTATAATGTAGGCATTTAATAGTGATTGTCTTGGTAGAGAATTAAATAGCTAATTTCTGATAAATGAGTCACCTTCTCAGTTGAATTTTCATTAACTGGCTTTTTGCCTTGACCAGTGTGGAGCCGTTATTAATGATTTGTGATCGTTTGCGCTGTGTTTTGATATCTGACTGTGTGTGGGTGCGCACACAAGGCGTACAACCTTTGAAATGCTAAAAAAGAGTCACACGCTTGCAGTCCTTGAAAAACAGAGGTTAAGCTGTGAGGTCTTTCCACAGACCTTTCTGGTTCTTTCTTTTAGTGCTGTGAGGACATACACAAGGCTGCCTGCCTATTCACACACAGAAAGCCCACTGGTAATAAAACGTCAAAGCTTACTCGGTGCTGTGTTGAACTGAGCAGAGATCCATGTGTTGCTGTGTTTTTCCCACTGCTAGATCGTGCTTTGAATATGTGAAGTGGGAGAGAGAGGACGAGAGGGAGTGGTGAATAAATAAGTGAGCCGGGGTTGGAGGAAAAGCGTCCAGAGCGGTTCTTATTCCGTGTTCCTTCTAAATCTTTGGGCAGTAAGAATCAGATAAATTAATAATAACGTCAGATTCGGTTTGCCTTCTCCTCCCCTACACTGCCTCTTTGCTTCGGGTGCTTTCACCCCCCTTGTGTGTATTTTTGAAAATCGCCTTCATTGCTACAGACCGCTTCAATAATTTACATGAAAGTTTTAAAGTGCAGTGGATGATCTTGAGAACATTCGGTCTGAGAGGAGCCAAAGAAATAATTATAGTTTTCCATGTTTTCTCTTCAGATGTTTCCTCACAGCAGGCCAGTGTCAGACAGTCTAACCCTGCCTGTAAACAGTCAAATACAGAGAGAACACATATTGATTCTGCATAGCGCCTGTACGAGGAAGAACTAATTATTTTCATGCTGAAAATGAAACCAGACAATGTAGGAACAAGGCTGTTGCTCTGGCGTGAAAAGCATGAACACGGAGGTTTCTGACCTCTATCACTGAATTGGAAACTTTATTTTTTGTTTTTGTTTTGACTACTCAAGGTTTAAAGTTCCTGTAGCACAGTGAGAAAACACAACAATCTGTCAGTGATCCTATATCTCAACTAATGTCCAATAAACAACTCACCACTTTTTCAAGATTCAAGATTCTTTATTTGTCATTCAGACTCTATACCTGACAGGTACACATTAGAATGAAATTTTGTCGCACCTGGCTCTCGACGATAAAAACAAAATTGAAAAAATGTATCCTTTATATTTAAAAAGGCAATGCTTGATCCATGTCTTTTCCATTACACCTGGTCGGGGTCTGCCATTGCACTCTCCAAACTGCTGCAAACAGAGTCTGTATCATGAAAAAGGAAAACCTCTACCTTTCTGTCTCTCAGCAGCTGTGATTCAAAATTCTGAACACAGTTTGGTGTTAAAGGGACAAGCCTGTTATTGTGCTTGAGTGCTGTGTTAAACCACGAATACATCAGTGTGAACATGAGTTTCGAGCAAATGCGCTTCAAGATCAGGATTAGTGTCTGATCCACCTGCAATCCCCTCACAACCGAGACGACTTCAACTTAATTATTTTCTGACACTTATTACAGAGTTTAATGCGTGACTTTGCTGAGCAACATTCAAAAAAAGACACATGCTTATACAGAGTTTCTGGTTTTAAAGGGTCATACCAGTTTATTTTTGACTTCTCACCATTAGCAGAGATCACACCGATCTTCTACAAATGTTGCTGTTAAAATTCGACCATGTGTTTGCTTTAAAAGATGTCAGACTGCATTTTTAAACCCCATTCACTGCCACTCATGTTGAAACTGGGTATAAAAGTAGCTAGGCAATAGTAAATTCCCCCTCTCTAGAGATTATGTCTGCGTTTGTTTGCTCAAAAATCACTAAGCGAGGGAGAAGAGGGGAGCCAAGAGCCTTGAAGACAAAAGTTATTACGCCTGGAAAAGTAGTTCCTCACAAGTGCTTCTTTCCTGCTCGAGTATTAGCATGAAGACGGATTTTGACATGGACATTCTTTCTAACTAACATTGTCACACATGTCAGCTAATGTCCCATTGTTATTTAGAAATAGCAATAATCTGCTCCGATTAATTGCCCTGCTGATCAATCGGTCGACCTCTACTTCTGTTGCATCAGAAAAACTCAGTGATAACGGAGGCAATTTTTTATGCTGCAGTCATTGCAGGTATTTATGTGCAGCAGGAAAAATGATGCCATCTGTAGAACACAGACTGATGGGAACGTGCAGTGTTTGGGACCTCTGATGACGATCAGTGGCTTATCAATTTCAGAATGCGCCAGGAGATGTTTAACAATTATGCGCATCTAAAGCCACATTTTGTCCATCAAATCAGCCACCTAAGGTCACCTGTATCAGTAGAAAAATGGCTTAAGTGACGTTAATGACGCATTGAAATCCAATATGGGCAGTCAGAGCATCTGGACTGAGACCCATGTGTGGAAATCAAATTTGTATCATATTTTAAGCCACCTCGGAAATGTGGTTCAAATCTAATCTGCAAAAATCAGATATTATGTGTATTTTGCTGTCCAGACTTTCTAAAATCAATATAGATATAATCTGGATAGGGTCTGGACTTGTAATGTGAAAGAGCCTTCCTGAGCTTTAAGGTGCTATCAGATGGATTATGTTAAAGCCATGCTAACTAACCATGTGTAACAGATCTGATAGTGGTATCAATCTTCTCAATTAACTAAAGCACATAAACACAGTACCTTAAATATTAAACTTCCTTCCTTAATTTCCTCCTTTAATTAACTTTAATAGTAATATTACAAAATAAACAGCAGCCTTTTTAAAATTTTATCATGGAATTTGCAATTGAATCTTATCAAACACTAACAGATCAAATTTGGTTGCATAAGTATATCAAGAAAAAAAACGGTCATTTTATTTAAAATGTGTTATTGCCTCAAGAAATTCTTTAAAAACTTTTAATATGGTAGTGCATCGTATACAAAAACTTGATAGAAGCACATTAAAGTTAATGTTTCTCTTGTGCATCTCACTTCAAGCTACTGATTAACGTTGTAAATAACGGCTCTCACTAGATATTTGAGAATATGAGTTAAAGCTCTATGAAAACGCGGCAGACAGTTTGAACCAACCAAGTTATTGATGCAAAATGTGGGCAGAGGAGAAAGTTTAAAAAAAACATTTAGATGATTTCGCCCTGCATGCCCTCCTCATGAATCTGCTGCGTGTGCTTTCCATACAGATAAGGTGACGAACGTGTCTGAGTGTGAGCACAACAACCTCGATAACAGAAGGTGCTCTTCAGCCTAACAGCTCGCCTGTTGTGACCAGCCAGAGCATTAACAGCCATAACGAAGGAGCTGCGTATGAATGTATCTCTCAGCTCACATGTTTGGTTGAGAGGTTTAGCCTCTTCTTATTTCTCTCGCAGTCTCTCAGATGAATTGTGAGTGATATTCTCCTCTCGCCTCCACATATGGAAATAAATGAGCTTGGGTTGCCGTGTATGTATGTGTATGAAATTGCTTTTACAGTAGGTCTGTGTGTCGGGATAATAGCGCTCCTATATTCCTACTGTATAGTTACTCCTGTCAAAGTGACAAAAAGCTCCTCAGTTCAGCCCACTGCTGATGTTGCAGATGAGAGCCGCAGGTTTTATTTCTTCGAGAGAAAGAGAGAGGAGAGGAGGAGGAGGGGGATGGCAAAATGGAAATAGGCGTAAACATGGAAGTATAAATAAACTGCAACCTCTGGGGCTCCACCACCCACCATCTCCTCTGCTCTGCATCTGCTTACACCACCAGTGAACTTTGCTATTTATCCTGTTATTTACTATTATTATCATGTCTTATCTCTGCTCCAAACAGGCTCCTCCAGTCCCGCTAAATGTCACTGCTAAGTTCAGGGATGTTGGTCCTTTTGTTAAGACAGCCTCCACTGCTGCTCCAGCCCCCTCTCTACCTTCATCGCCACATCCTCCTCCTCCTTCCTGCCTGAGGGATGCTCTGAATAACTCTGTTTATATGTCAATACTGAAGCAGGACTGAATTAGAAGCACAACAGTGCATAATTATCTTTGTGATGAACTCAAACACTATAAAACGACTTTATATACACACACACACACACACACACACACACACACACACTCACAATAAAATAACTATTCATATCCTTCACTTTAAGTCCCTATGAGGAACTTTTAACTGGTTATGCATTAGTCTACATTTAATACTAATGCCTCACATTATATTTACATCTGCAAATGTGACAATCGGCGAGGAGATTACGGTCCTGTCTTTTGCAATGCCTTTGCCAGGTCTGCTCAACGCTTTACGGCACAAGACCAAAAGAGACAATTTGTTGTTTAAGATTGTGATCGATCTGCTGTTCTCTTTTTTGTTATTTATGGTTGGAAACAGGAGGATGTTTTTCTTCAGAAAATCTCTGTATTTTGTGTTTTTGGCCAAATTGGTATTGTGCAAATGAGTGGTGAGTTTCTTTCACTCTCTTTCAAAACAAATGCTCACACCAGATAAGATCTATATGACAGTAAACAATACCACTTTTGTCCAGTTCCCACTACAATTAAAACAAATGGAAGACCTAGACCTGCGGACACACAGACCTCCGTTAGCGTATGTGCCATAGCCAAAGTTGGTCAAAGTTAATTGAGGATTTATATGAAACTCTAAATTTCAAACTTTGGAAGTTATACATGTATGTTAAATCCATAAGTTTATTAATTTGGATCTCTAAGTTTGGAATAAGGTCTAGTTGAAAAATTGGTCAAAACTTTTACTTTCACATACAGTGAATTCAGCTTCATGCTTGGAAAAAAAAAAAATATATATATATATATATATATATATAAAGACAGTAAGCATGAAACACAATTTAAGCCAAGAGAACAGTTTATTCGAATGACAGTTGGTTTCAAACTAAATGTTTGTAAATATGGAATTTAACATTACAAGCACCTTCACACAAGCAATTAACCTTAAGTCTTGAAAAATATGCAGTGCTACTCGAGGACCAGGAAGCTCAGAAAGAATAAGATGGCTAAAGTAAAGCAATTCAAGCAGTTTGAAATATTACTCAATGGTGTGACAACCATTTAAAATTGATTTCAACTTAAGATTCATCAACGCAAATATTTTTATTGAAGTGCTTGGGTTACAAGGTCAGCAACATGTTGCTAAATTTAGCGTATATTTACTCAATCGAATAAAACCTTAAATAAGCCACAGAACTTTGAAAAGGTCCAAATAAAGTGTATAGACTATTTCTGCTAGCACAGCTCCTTCTTAACTTGCAAATGGCAGCTACATTTAGCAGAAACAGACCTCCACTGCTTGGTCCAAGTGATTTCCGGTCAAATATGGTGAATACTCATGTGCGTGCTCCTGCGGACCTCTGCTGTGTCTGCGGCCAGGTGCCTTTCCTTTACTGTAAAGCGACATCGTGAAACTTACATGTGCAGGTTTAGCTAATCAAGACCAGCCAAATGATTCTCATGCAGCTCACATGCTACCTGAATTAGTTAAAGGATCCATCTGTGCTGTGAAGTTGCACACCTTTCAGTCTTTAACTGTGTATGAGTGTGCGTGCAAGTGTGTTTAACAGCAGGGGAGGTTCCATAAAAGCTCGTCTTTGCGTTTCAGCCTTGTGCATGTGAGCAAATGTGAAGGTGACATGCAAGACCTTGTGCATTGCAGAGGTGCACAAGTTGCCTTACATGTGATGCTGCGTACGCTGTGTAGTGATCTGTCACATCTCTCAGTGTGTTTGTAGCTCAGATGTTATCTGAAGATAAAGGAAGTCTGCCAGGGATTCATTTGTATCTGCTGCTAAACTTTAATGAGGGCTGTGGGAAATTAAATGACGTACTGTTATTATCATGCTAATTTTGTGATCACTGTCACCTCAGGCAGCTGTTATCAGGGACCAAAGCATGACAGTTGCTCTATTGGTGATGCTCAGAACATGAGTTAAAACTTTGCAAAAGAAATATTAAAGTAGTTGAAATATATTTCATTAATATCAGGGGAAAGGTGCTTTTAGATAATTTAATGTTTTGTGCTCTTAGATGATTTTTCTTTAGCCCTGTTTCACATTTTAAAAAAGCCATCTCAAAATGTATTGGATTTTAATCCTAGAGCTGCACTGTCATCCAGTGAATCAACAGCATTTTTTCGTAGATGCAGGAAAGATAACATTTTGTAGATACAGGTTTTTGACTTTCACCTATCAATTTGTTGTTCCCTCATGTGCTTTCAGCCTCTAGGTTAACTCTACCTCAGGACAGCTCTATTTTGAACCCTCAGAAAAATGTAGAATGTATCCATTAAAATGTATTTATTGGAATTTTATTGTTAAAAAAAAAACTTTAAAAAATATGTATATCGAAGATGAAAAGTAACTTTCATTGAACAATTTTAAGTGTAATTTCACCAAGTTTTTCCTGTTCAGGAAAACGTTCTCCTCTGTATTCATTTAATCTTACTGAGGTCTGTAGCATCTGATTCATATTCTCAGGTAGGTTGTTTATCTTTGGTGTCATAGTGCAACAATCCCACATATTGTAATTCAGCTGGTCTTAAAAAAACTTCTGCACCTCTCCTTGGCCCTGTGTGCAGGCTTTAGAACACGAAGATTGTGACGGGCACTTTTTTGCCAATTACAGGTCATTTCAGAAAGCGTGTATTCCTATTGGCTGCTTTATGCTGCACTTCTTAGCAACAGGTGACGTTGCTATGAGCTCATTGGCTGTCGAAACAAGTGACGTGCCTTAGGGTCTAAAACGACTTGACAAGCTGAGTTGCAGGCGACACCGCCAGCCGGCTTGAGTCGAGCTTAGCACAGCTCGGACCAGTTTAGTCCACTGCAACGTTTTGCAACCATTTGGCTTGTCCTGAATCTTTGGTGCAACTGGCCTAAAAAGAGAGCGCAACATTAAGGGGGGAAAAAAAACTTTTGTCCTATTACTGCCACCAAATAAACACAGGTAGGACACTGATATAGCTTGTGCTTCTCTTTCTTCAACACGACAAAGTAACTTGGGAAAAGTGGCTCTTTAGCAGCAGTTAATCCAGCTCATATGCTCATGTTGAGGACGTAAAGAAATCCACACAGAATAAATCCACAAGAAACATGAATGCTATTGACTTCTGTCTGGTGCTTGCCTCTTTAAGAAATCAAAATAAAATTAATTGTCCTTCATTCACCTAAATAAAACTACTTACTAAACACAGCATGCAGAGCCAACCGAAACAACCTGCAGGGCTCACTTCCAAATGTGCAACCTAGTGTCCAGCTCTGTAACAGCGTTTATAGGTCAGAAAAGATGGAAAAGCTTAATAGCTCTCCTTTAACTGGTCTAAAAGTAGGACATTTTCAGAAGTAGATACATCAGGGGTGAACGCAGGCCGGTACGGTCCGGTACTGCATAGCACCAAAAGATTCTGTGGTGCTATGCAGTACTGGAAAGAGAGAAAGGAGCCTCCTGTCAAAACCGACATACAAAACCGGTTACGGTCACATTAGCAAGAAAACACGTCTTTTTAACGTTATGTCTTTTTAAACAAAACACAATCTCCTTATGAATTCCTTCTAAGCTGCTCTGAATTGCTTCTGAACCGTCCATGCTGTGTTTTGATCTGTGCTGGACAGAGCCCAGCCTGCCTGTCATTAGTTAACGCTAGTTAACGTTAGCGCTAGCTTCTGCTAACACGCTGCAGCTGACTGATATCCAGCGCTGTGGGGTTTTGGCAGGCGGGCGTGTGTTGTTAAATCCCCCAAGTAAAATGTGTAGCAGAATAAGTTGTGATGTTTTATGATATTCTGTTTTATTCCAACAACACAGACAGCAGCTCTGTGTTAGGTGACGATCAGGGACTCTTCTGTAACTCACCGGTATGTTACTGCGTACCTTTCCTTCCTAAAAACAGAACCCGTGAAAGGGTGCGTTTGTTTTATTGTTCTGGGACGTTCAATTTCTTTCACACCCAAAGCTCAGACTTTAATAGTGCCGTTTGCACTGGGGCAGGACAATTAATAAATGACTCCAACAAAATTCGTTGTTTTTTTTTTTAAACAAGACAAGTTGAGATATTTTACTAGTAATCATTTGTTCTCTCATTTATTTATGTGACACTTAAATGTCTGAAAGTCCAAAGTCAGAGACTTATTAACCGAACAGTTATGGTGTTGAATTAAATTGAGCTCTTATAAATTTAAAACAAAAAAAAAACCCAAAAATGTGCAGGCTATTTTGAAAATTTTGAAAGTTGCACTTTAACTATTAAAACAAATCTTTTGTTATACAGCGTCAGGTGTTTCTAGTTTCTTTCTACTCCATACAGGTCTTTAAAACATTTTTTTCAGTGATGCATTAAGCCGAGGATAACTGAATACAAAGTGATGAAGGTTGTGGTAGTAGTACAGACAAGAATTTAGATCTACTTTCACCCCTGA
>JAQLOL010000009.1:15947938-15958170 GCA_029783665.1 Naso thynnoides | reverse complement strand
TAGTATAGTATAAGAATTTAGATCTACTTTAACCCATGAGATACATAAAGTTTTTTACTGTGCCAAATAGTAAAACTTTACATTTTTTAAGTTTATTTTAATGCTGTAAGTTTCATTGTGTATTATGTATTGTACAATATCACAGCATTTATACTTTTATTGAAGTAAATAATTTATGCAGTAGTTTTTCTTCTGATAACTTTTTCTTTTCCAAAATGAGCGCACTGCTGGAGTAATTAATCTCAGGATGTTAAAGTTATTACTGTGCCGGTTACACATGTCTTCTCCCCCCCCCTTATTTTTTATTTTATCTTTTTTGTTAAACCTTGTAAATCAAAGATAACAAATGACTCAGAAGCAGAGGCCGCTGTGTTATAAATCATGTGAACACTCTTTTTCGAAGCATAATTAGTTTCCTTCAAGGAATGCTTGTATATTACCCAACACTAAAGAGATGAGGCAGCTGTGTTTTGATTGTAATCCGAGAAAATTAAAACACCTTCAGTTTAATCACCACTTTGAAACTCGCCATGAAAACAGGATGCGCCCTGCATCAAACAGAATTCTTTCTACAGGTCTGACAGACGGACGCACACGGGTTAAAATAAGCAGTAAAGTCTCAGTTGTAAACTCTTTAGTCACATGCAGTATATTTACAGTTTATTGAAGCCTGTTTTCAAGGTCACTGGGAAACTGTGTCCTGCATGCTGATTATTGGTGGTGTCAGGGATTACATTATCTATTTAGAAATTAATCCCTTAGATAAAAAAGGGAATTGAATGAAAATATGTCTGACTGAAACATCAAGGAGAGATTCTCCTCGTGAACAAAAAGCTTTTGCCCTTTGGGGAAAGTACCATTCAATGTTCGAAAGGGGGAGAAATTGCTTAAAACCAAACAAACATACAAATGATACAACTGGCTTTGCCTGAAGCAATTACTAATCAGCCTTTTATAGAGAGACAAGTGGTGCAGCAGTTTTAATGGTTTAAAATGATAAAGAAATGCATATATATATATATATATAAGAAATGAATAAGAAAATATGTGCCTAAATCAGTAAGATAATAGTTTTACTACTTTACTTTTTTCTGTGGTCTTTTGCCTCTCACTAAGACTATTTAGTCAACTGAGAAACTGCATCCTCACTGCAAAGTATTGCAGTGAATGCTGCACAATGCTTCATTATGAAAAGTTCAACCACTTGCCTTTACAATGTGATGATCATAGTGCTATCAAGGCCAACACTAAAATAGAGTATGGAAAAATGCAAAAGCTTTCCTTAATGGCCGTGCACTAAAAATCCATTATCCTCTCACAATGGCTAACAATAATTTATGTGGGCATTTTCTGCTAAATGTGATGCTTTACTGATGGAGCTGAGTGCAGGGTCAGCAGCAGTGCAGCTGCCCTCAGCTGGCAGCATTCGGTGTTTTGCTAAAGGACAAGTCAGCAGGAGGATCGGGGTCTTTAAAGGAACTGTTAAGCGTTTTGAGAATGCATGTTTTTGGATGATCAGATCAACTCTCGTCTGTGCTGTAAACATGAAGCTACGTCCAGCAGCAGATTATCTTTGTTTAGTTTAGCTTAGATGTGGTAAGAGTAGTTTGGCTCCTTAAAGAGAGTGCGGTTAAGGTGGGAGACTGGTGATTTGTGTGTGTGTGTGTGTGTGTGTAGAGCGATTGGAAGACAGCAGGCAGTTAGTTTAGCAGTTGAGTAGTTGTTTTGATGAACTGTGCCGACTTAAGTTCTCAGTCAATTAAGACAGCAGCTTCTCAAGGCCAAGGTGGAGTCTCCCGTGTCCTGTTTGACCACTGCTGGTAAAGTGAAGCAGCAACAACTTTGGCCCCATTTCCCCAACCACAGTCCAGATCCAAAACAGGAAAAAGCTAACATTAACACTACGTAGCTATGCAAGCAGTTCCAACCGTACAATTGAACTGACTGTTTTTAGCAGAAGACATAAAATCATTTTTAATCAATAAAATATTTAAATAAATATTTTTTTTTGTCATATTATTGATTTCTTTGTTCAATGAGCCAGATAATGTCCAGTGAGCCAGTCATTATTGGAAAAACAACCCACGCATCAGCCTGTTGGGATTCCTTTCGCAATAATGACCGGTGACCACTGGACATTATCTGTTGTAATTGGCCAGTGTGGAGCTAACAGGTTAACAGCCTTGTCTTTCAACTGGAAAAACAATCCACTGTGCTGATGGAAACACAGCCAAGAGTCCAAGAAAAAAACATACCACATTAATCAAAAAAGAAGGCAATTAAGTAGGCTATGTGTGATCGTAAAATGATTTTTTTTTAAAAAAACAATAACACGTATAAAACAGAGAGAGAGTCTCTGATTTGATATTTACAAGAAATAATCTGCTCAAAATTGTTTTACACAAACTACCTGCAGTTTTTGCATGCATTATTTCAGTTAATTGTACAGTTTATCCATTATTCATTGTTTTCCAAGGTTGGGAAACATTGAACACCAGCATAACCTGTCAAACTGATTGAAAATAGTTCTATACTACTTCTCTGAATGATGCTAGTTCATGTCTCTGACATTCAGTAACAGCTCTGTGGATCTAACTCTTTAAAAAAAAAATTCCACGATGTGTTTTCAGCTGTAAACTATGCTGACATGTGCACTAAAAACATGTTTTACTGCTTATTGCTGTATTGGAAAAAATATATGAAGAAGTCCTGTGCAAAAACTTGAGAACCACAGAAATATACGCCACCCTGCTGCATGAAAAAGTTCATGAACGTTGACATGTGGAGCGCACAGCAGCTTATTTATCACCTCTACATCAGACATGAAGGTGATCCAGACATGCTCTAGATCAAAGCCAGCCAGTCTGTGTGAAGATCCAGCACATTTCACTTGTGTGAGACTGATGGCTTTCAAATCCACCGCTGTCTGCTGAACTCTGCTGTCACATTGGGTTCTAACATACAACAGGGATAACCTATTTAGAGATTAATCCTCGTCTCATAAAGCACATTTATGTGTCACCCGTGGCCTGAACCATTTAGGATGTTTGGGCCGTCTGGGCTCTGCGTGCGCAGCTGAGAGATGATATTGCACTTAACATGGTTTTGCTCGGCGCGGTGACATATTCATAGCTGACATCCTGTTGTGGATTTATTCCACGTGATTACATTTTTACCGCAGCACATCGTTTCTCCTCACTCGACCTCCTAAATAAAGCAGCCCTGGAGCTCAATCCATTAATGTCACTCAAGCACATGAATATCTTGTGACAGTTCCAGAAATAGGCTTTTAAATTGTGATTGTTATTGAGGTACACCATTATATTATTTGCTTTTGGTGTACTGGCACAATTGATCTGATTGAGTGAGTGAGAAAGCACTTTTTTATTCACTGAATTCCTCATTTATTCAGCAGTCTTCCTCACCACCAGCTGTTTACCCTCGAACAGTTTCATTAATGTCGGCGGAGAGTTTCAGTGTCACACATCGCTCGGTAAATTACAGTTCTGGGGCAAAACTTTTTTTAGGGTTAAATTACAGAATCTGTCTCTGTATCAGCTCTCAAAGCACATGTCGATTAATCTGCAGTAAATATTTCATGCTTCCGGTATCTTTACTTGTGCTGTTATCAGGATTCTCATTTGTTTTCCTGCCTTTGGAAACTCAAACTAATTCAGCACAGCTAATTACTTTTTCTCCCCTGCTTCCGGATGCATCTGAGCAACCGTTTCTTCAATTGTGTGTTTTAATAACAAATGGTTCTACAAGTTCGGATTGGAGGCTAGCAGCCTACCAGGACTCGCAGTGATTAATAAGTCTTGACGGTGATGTTGAGGGATATATATTGTTTTCTGGGACATTGGACGATTTCATCTGGCAACTATTGTAAGGGAATGATTAAAGGGAAGCTCCCACTGAGACTTGTATCGGTACACAGAGTTATGAAGGCGCCGTGCCACTGCTGAGAAGCACCTCTGAGCATCCAAGGGGCTCAGAGGTCGTGCTGCGCAGTGCTCTTAATTATTTTCTTGGTTACGGTCCCAGTCCTCCATAGTTAAAGGTATAAATCAGTGCTGAAAATTGGGGCTGAGCTGATTCACTCATGTAAAAAGCCTTCATGCTTATTAACATCGAGCTCGTCTCCTTTGGGGAAGTTCCTTTACATAGGCATCTGGCAGAAACACTGATGACATGAGTGCGACATCAAACAGACCTGTATATCATCTCTCCACCCTTCTCCCTCAAGTGCTCATGTCACATGAACTTTCTATAACGCGTATGATGAAATATAGGACACATGGAGATAATTGGAGCTCCTACCCTTTGCCTTAAAGCAGTTTTGTGTCATTTTTAGAAGGGGAAATAACGCATTCTTCCTCCTACAAATTAAAGTTTAACTCAAAAGCAATAGAAGACACATTTGCTCACTTCAGTATGTCTGCGGTCTTGCTGCTTGTTGCTGCAGCCTCACTTGGCCTGATATGACCAGTAGCTTCTAATGAGTAATGTTATCAACCTTTAAAAGAATATTGCTGACATTATTGAGGTAGTTTATAACTTTTTATGTGCTTGTGCTACTCTTACATTTCATTTCAGGAGGTCACAGACAAACATTTTAAGTGTTCAAAGCAACATAGAAAATAAACACATCGTGCATTGTTGTTTCCTGTCCTGAATGACTCTTATGTGCTATGTTATGCTCTACATCTGCTCTCCGTTTTTTTTTTCGTTTTTTTTTTTGTGGCATGCTGTAAACTGTCTTTTTACTTGTCAATGAGGATGCAAAATGAAAAAAGTAAGGTATGCAAAATATCAATTATTGCTGCTGACTGTGGGGAATATTGAATGAATGGACCAGGGGGTGATTTCAAACACAGCGATGCTTTGTTCCACTTGTGGCCACAGTGTCCCCTTAGCAAAAGTTACAGTCTCCATTTAAAGTTGATTATTTTTATTGTCTTTATATATATTGTCCTTTTTTTTTTCTTTTTCCCCAGAAAATCTTGTGTGCATGAATTTCCTCAGTCGAGTGTGTCGACATGCTGCTCGTTGGAAGAAACTCATCAGTCTCTGTCTTGTTTTTGCTCTCAGCAAAGTCCTTATATATAAGTCTTGCCACTTGGTGGCCAACTCGGCAACGCTCTCTGGTAGCTATTTTGGAAGATCAGAGCCCTGTCTCAAGTTCACATCTAATTTACATAAAAACTATATGTATAGATTATATCTCTGTATCTCTGACAGACTGTAACCACTCCTTCCTGTCACCCAGTCGGTCAAATAGTTGTGAATGTGCTATGGGCTTGCGTCAGTGCAACAACACGATTGGCCGATATCTTTCCTGGTTCGGCTGTTATAAAGCGTGAAAGTAGCTTTTGGAGGAAAGGGACACAATACATGCTATACACGTATACATGTATCTTTGGCACTCTAAAGTTTTCTATCTGTCTCCTCTATTTAAACGTGTCAGCTATAAATAAAACAGACTTTTTGGCCATGATGCATTTGCCTCCGTATGTTTGTAGTTTCCCCTTTACAGTCATTTTCTGAAAACAATCATACAGACTTTGCCCTCTAACAGGTTTGATTGCCTCGCCTCCACTCTCTCCTGCGGAGCAGAAACTGCTGTTGAAATTCACATGTTGGTTCTTCGAGGAACTACACAGGAACTCGGTGATGGGCAGATGTCAGACTTCTCTCTGCTCCCCACTCCGGCCTGACCCATCCGTGTGGGGCGCATTAGAGGTCGAAGAGCAATGACAAGCGC
Source organism: Naso thynnoides (assembly GCA_029783665.1). Lineage (NCBI taxonomy): Eukaryota > Metazoa > Chordata > Actinopteri > Acanthuriformes > Acanthuridae > Naso > Naso thynnoides. Next base: position 15,952,406 of record JAQLOL010000009.1, on the reverse strand, counting down.
TTTTATCCCTCGTCTTCTTCGTTGTCAGAGATTTTCTTTCTGCTCCAGTGCTCCCCATCGTTAGAGTTACAGGTGCTACCGATTTGTCAGCGCTTGACAAGTTTCTGCTGTTACTACCTGCAGTGTTTTCCTGCTTTGGTCGGAGGGTTGTTGTTTACAGTGTGGAACCATTCGTCTCTCCGGATTGTGTTTTTTCTTCGAACCTCATTTTTAAGTTTCAAAACACATAAAAGTTAACAAGTGCCACATAAAGGCTTCAGTTCTGTTTAGAAATAAATATGAAACACAATTTTTAAAAAGAGTAAAAAATTTTAAAAAACAATTTTAAAAAAATGCAAACACAATATATGTGAATTGGAGTAATAAAATGTGAAGTGGAGTACACAACAATAGCTGTGTTTCCAGTAACATATTTTGCTGAGCATTAAATGACAAAATTCTGTTTATAAAAACATCCTCAAGTTGGCAAAAAAAACTTTTGAAGCTCGCTTGAGGTGGGCTTTTTTTTTGCCTTTGTTGAAGAACAGTTAATGTGCAAAATGGGAGATGGAAACAGCTGTGTGGAATAAATAGAGATATAGTCAAGATTTATCAGCAGTAGAAGAGACTGTTGCTGTCGTCTTGCCTGATATTCCCACAACACACAAAAACAGCTAATAACAACAACAGGTAGGCTACGTTTACCTGCTGATTGCAATACGCAAGTCAGGGAAATTTGTTTTCAGACGACCAAGGCGACTTTTGTTTCCAGTCTGCAACCTCTTCTTGTTTTTGTTTTTTTCCAGCCTGGTGTGATGGTGCCGAGTCCGCCACCTTCTAACCAAACTTTGCTTTGTATTCTAGTTTATTTGCTCCAAATCAAGTGATGGAAATGCTCCTAATTCGCTTTTTCCTTTTTTGCAAGATTTTAAAAGTTCTCTCAAACTTGCTTCACAATTACTGGAAATACAGTTAATAAAAGACAAAACAAATAATGCAAATAAGTTGACTAAGAACAAAACACGCTCATAAGTCCTGGAGTTTGTCTGGTTGGAAAGGAAATTAGTTTATCTGCACGTTTGAAAAATGGGCCCCAGTTTTCCGGTAAAGCTGGTGGAGAGATTTTTTCCCTGATCTGCTTGTGATGCTTCATGAGATCCATAAGGCCTGGTGAGTTTGACCCTTCCAGCTTTTCAGTAAGAGTTTGCTGTTGCAGTTTTCCACATCTTTTACACGACCTAAGAGCACAAGCATCTGCCCTTTCCCCTCCAGTCCATAAATCCCAAAGCGTTTGTAGTGATTGCATGTGAGTTACAACAGGCAAACGTTCTGACAGAATCACAGAGGAGTTTGCTTTGAATCTGATAGAGATGCAAAGGCAGGGATGCATGGTGTGATGTATAAACATTAGAATGTGGTATCTACTGAGAGTTTAAAAAACAGCCACTTCTGCATGTTGTTGTCCGTATCTTCCAGTTTCATTGCTTCTGGGGTTCAACTTTTGTGTTAATCTACTAGAATAAATCTGAGAATATGTGCTGATGATGCGCCACTTCTCTGGGGCCTGTAATAAAAAATCATTTTGTTTATGATAGAAAAGCTGGACAGTTACAAGGAAAAGTGAAGCGGGAAGTGAAAGTGAGGTGACATGGGTAGACAGTTATAGTAAAGTCATTCCGACATGTGATTTTAAATTATTCAGTTTCATTACAGCCTTGATTTTTTTGTTCTTGCTGCTACGTTAAATCCCAAGTTACCACTCCCGTTTCCTATGTGTCACATGTGCCTGCCATTAGTGTTGCGCAATAAATAAAACAGCCTTTCTGTCATAAGTGCCTAGTTATATTTAAAGAACATTATGATGGTGCGCTCCTGTAAAGATTTGTATCATGAGATTTTTCCTGCCTATGAGGAGATGAAGCTCTAAAAAATGTCATTCCTCTAAGCTGCAAATAATGATTTCACACTTCAGGTGCAGATCGATGGTTTCACATTAAACAGAAACTCCAGCAGAGATTAACAGGAGCAACACAATTACAATGACAATTTAGGGATTTAAAGGAAGCCTAAGATGAGCAAAATAACTTTCTATTAAATAACAAAATGCCTTACAGTAAATGCATGTAGTCATGTACAGAAGCCGAGAGCGGGTATGTGTCTTTTTACATTCTGTTATCACGAGATCACGAAAAAATCGCTTCATTATCATGAGATAACAAGGCCCATTTTCCCGTGGCAATGGTGAGTTTTCATCACGGCATCGAAAGTGAGTGGGTCGTTCATGATCGCACTTGTTTGGCCCGTCAAGGTCACTGCCAGCAGCATCACTGAAGTGTCATCATCTGTAAAGCTTCAGCCAGGCTCGTCTTCTCCTTTAATGACGACTGCTGATCTAAAAGTTATCTCTGACAGAAAGACACGGTGCAAGTTCTGCCTGTGTTAAACCTTGATTGAAGTACAATCTGATGCGTTGATCAATAGATACTCCGTAGTGTAGCATTTTCAGCAAGCCTACGTACAGGTGTTAAGAGCCATTTACATGCTGGTGCTGGTGGGACTCCATCTGATGAAATAATTATTAGAAAAGAGGAAACGGCTATTCTTTAAATCCCATTATCACTGGAAAATGTATCCCGTGAAAACAAACTGATTCTTTTGTGATCTCGAGAAACAGAGTGAAAATTGAAGCAGTGACCATAGCTGCCCTCAGCTTCCGTAGACATTTTCCTACTTTTGTAGCTTCTTACGCCCATAGGCGCCTCATTGTAGTTGCATTTACTGAACCTGAATTTCTCCTTTCTGCCACCATGTCCCATTTTTTACAGTTCACCCTCAGTGGGGCTGTAGCTCACTGGAGGACAGGAGACTAAAATGCTTTTACAGCAGTAAAAAGTTCATTTTAAACAGCAGATGGTTTCAGTTTCACCTGATCCTTTTTTTTTTAAGGCTTACAGTATGAGGACACCTCAAATGAAAATCCTTTGTCTTCCAGCTCCTTTACCTGAGATGTGCCACGGTTATTGAGACACTTCATCACTGTCATCCACAAGCCACAAAGATGTCACAACAGAAGCATACTTTGGCTGCTAACGTGGAATTTTCTTCTTCTCCCCTCCTCTTCCTCTCGTGCCTTCTCACCTTCCCCCTCAGCTTGCAGTGGATCATTAAAGCAGTCCTTGTCCGTACAGTTCAGCCTGCATGGGTATTTATTAGCAGCTGTCTCATATTGGCTGCATCAATAATTAGTCACTGTAAAGCCATTTGGGTCCTAATTACGGGCAGGGTCCACCGTCAGGGTGATCCATCAACTTGTCACACGTGTAGCACACATGCAAATGCTGCCGGTGAGCATCATCTTGCAAAATGTCAATGCCACAGCTGTGCAGCGCATAACGAGCAGATACAGTAGGCAGATACTGTAACCAGTCAACTCCAGCAGAGACAGCGCTCAATAAATTCTGAGGTAATCACTGATTTGAGCTGCGAGTGGTGGTGCTGGTCATATCAATGCAATTAAATTCTTCATTAGTTATTTAACAGGTTGACATAAGAGTTCTTCTTTTTCCTTTGGCCCGCGCCAAAACTGACACTTTGGTAAATGTGAAAAAGAAGAGAAACAATGAGAAACTGGTCATTTCTCTTCACAAAAGTGCAGAAAGTATGTGTAATGTTTTTTTTATTATGTGACACCCCTGTTGTTTCACTGTTTTGTCACTTCCACTGAAGTGAAGAACTTAATTCTAACTTTTCCGACTTTTCTTTCCCTCTTCATTTTTCCATCTAAATCTCATATTTCTTTTGCTTTTATTTTTCCGTTAATTTTCCTCGGGCCTATAAGCTTGTGTCCCCCATGACACGTCTAGACCAAAGGATGCTTTTACTGTTTCTTGGTTTGGATTTTAGAATAGATGGCTATTCTGCTGCCTCCTCTTGAGACCATAAACAAATCATTGGACCTTTAGCTGCTGTAAATATTTTTGCACAAAGGACTAACAGTGTGGCCGAGTGTTTGTGCGTTGCATTAGAAGTGGATACACCTTTGGGTGGGAGGGTTTGTGTGTGCATGAGCAAATGCATGATGCACAGCCTGTCAACAGCCATTGATCCATAACATTTTTCGCCGTGAAAGTGTGTGAGAGAGTGCGTGCGCCTGCTTGTTTGTTTGTGTTTTACCATTGTGCACCGTTTATCAATGGAACATTTGCGAGGTGCAAAATATGCACATTTGTTTGGCTCCGCATGCTATAGCTCCTGTGAGGATCTATATCTGTGTGTGTGTGTGTTTGTTTGTCTGTGTGTGTGTGTTTGTGTGCTGCACACGATGAGTCATAAAACAAGCCTGATAGGGCCCAGCACGTTGGTGAGCACATTATCATCAGCTGGCCCCAGACTTTTATGGCCTGCCACACCTCTCAGCCGTACCACAGCTCACTGGTGTTTTATGAGTGCTGCTGCCACATACAAGGCAGCAGACGGGGTGCAGGGGAAG
>JAQLOL010000009.1:15919937-15935896 GCA_029783665.1 Naso thynnoides | reverse complement strand
CCTGCTCCACTATCTTGGTCAGACTAGTGCGGACTAGTGAGACCGATGCGTATGAACTGATGAAGCCCCTTGGATAATAGGCGAAACGTCTTCCTAGACAAATACAAGTCCAGTTGCCTACGATTCAATTTGCCCAGAGATTAAAAAGTTATCCCAAACTTGTAAACAAATGAAAACGGCTAGTGCAAGGAGAGAGGAGCTTCTGCAGCTTTTGACAAAATCAGCTTTTTTCGAGGCAGAGCTCACCACCATTTAGAATAACTGTAACATGCAACACATAGCGTTGGACCCGATGTGTTGGATTTAGTAGTTTTCTAGCCAAAATAAAAGTGTTTTGTATATATTGAGCCTAATATACAATAAAGAGGACACGGATGCCACACAAAGCTGTTTAGAGTTTCGGAAGGACATGCATTTTTGAAATCACCCATTTACCATAAAGGAACACTGAAAGGGAAGAAAAATGTCTTCAATTCAATATATCTAAAAGCTCATTTATGCTCTATATTAAACACAGATACAGACAGAGCCTTCTGTCCGTACTCTGCGCCTCGTCTGTATTTTCGTCCGTCTCCTGGAAGCTTACGAATATTGACGAAACGTAGCAGCATAGCCTACAGTTCAAGCAAGACCATCAAAACACAATGGAAAATAATATTTTGCAAAAATAGCGGAATGTTTCGAGACAAGACATATTTATGATGTTATCTCACCCAGAACAGGGACTGACAACTCCAACAGTACAGCTGGTAAGGAGGAGATTGGACGGGAAATAAATGTCAGCTAGAAGGCAGCGAAGGAGAAGTGGAAGTCCATGCAACACCAGTTTGTTCACTGAGAGGTGCCCTCTACTGAATGTATTGCATAACATCCATCCCAACATAAGGTGTGCACGAAAGTATAAGATCAGGGGCGGTAATATCGTTCAAAATATGGATTTGTTTTTGTACATAAGGGGAGAATAAATGAGCCTTAAGGGTGAGTAATCGAAATATAAGACATAATTTCGTGATGAACCATCCCTTTAGGATTCCTAATGGTGGGGAATGAGGATTATTGACAGGCAAAAGCCAAGCCGAGAGAATTGGACCAAAATGCTGATTTTGGTACCCAAGTGTATATGTCTAAATATTTAATGGATTTTATTTCACTCTTCGCTGGTATTTAATTCTGAAAACTACAAACAAATCAAACTGAAAAATATTCAGTATTGAATTTGCTCTGAGGTTTGCTGTGATAACTAAAATGAAACCTAACCCTAACCTTACATCAGGTGAAGATTCACAACCACTGATCAGTATTATCAGACGTGTGTTGCATAATAAGTAAATGTGACATTTGGATTAGAGGAAGGGGATCAGAGAGTCAAAGCAGACTACAGTGCAGAGACCTCCCTTTTCCCAATTGACCCTTTGTTGTGAACTAACAGTAATATTATGCCGCAGGGTCTTAACATGTCACTCTTTCTCTTGTTATTAAATATAGTTATTGCATTATGCATGTAGGGAAATATTACTGTAGTCTGAATTAGATTTTTAAAGAGGTTGCCCTTGCTTGGGATTGCCTAAAGGGTTTCTCCCGTCAATCAATGAGCCACAGAACCACATTGTGACACAATAACTCGAGCCTGTGGCCTTAACATAATGTGTTTCCAATGTGACTTCCTGCAGCACTCAGTTCACAATTACCATTAATGACTCATTCAAGCTACCAGGCAGTTCTTCATGATCTCACATCCATAGTTGTAGTGTCAACAACTGCGAGACAATGTTCTGTATTATATCACACAAAGGGCCGCTAATAGCACTAATAATCAGATCACTTGAAACAGCTATCTGCCACTTCTCAAGGTTTGATTCATTAAGGATATTGCACTCATGATATTACAAGAAAAAAACCAAGCAAAAACCAAAACCAAGAACTGCTAACTGTTTAAGACATTGCAACCTTCAGATGCTATAACAATAATGATGATAATGACAAAGAATCAAGAAAAATTTATTATATTTGTAGTGCAAAAACAAAATTCTGATTTAGCTCATTTTTGCGGCTACACAGGAGGGACATGTGCCTGCTGATGACATCATACAGTTCCTGCAGTGCATTTTTTGCATTTGCAACTGTGGGAGGGTAAACAGCAACGATATAAACACTGATGAATTCATCTGGCAGGTAAAATGGCCGAGATCTCAGCATAAGAAACTTAGCATCTGGTTAATGCCATCCATCCACTTTAACTGCACCTTAGTGCCCAGAATTTGCGTACAACAGTTCTGATTTCTCGCTGCTGAGTGAGCCTGAATTGTATCTTGATCTTATCTTCCAGAGGTCGTATGTTTGACAGAAAAAAGCTTGGCAAAGGGACATCATTAGGTCCATCTCTGATGCCACCTCTCTTTCCCCTTTCTCTGTGGTGGGTGCATCTTTCTATGATGCCTGGTCTCCCTGCTGCACCTCAGTTCAATCCAACACATCTTTTTTAATGTCAGGGAGTGTGTCTCTGTTGTACACAATCTGTGCCTCCAGATAAAGGACCAAGAAGATGAAAATGTAAAAAAAATATCATAAAAATGTGGCTGATTTTGCAGGAGCTATCGGCCTCTGGATCTACATGCGCAACCGTTGCCATACTGTAAAGTCGCTTCAGTTCCCTACAAACTGCTCTTCCTGTGTGGCTGTTAGCGCTGATGCTTGCAAATTTAACCTTCATTGCAGCGAAATTCTATTGCATAGAAAGAGGCCAATTTATATTGAATTAATGTGTATTGCAATGTTTAAAGGTAGAGTCTGTAGCATTTGTTCGTTGCCGTTTGTAAACACAACATTCAAAATGGGCCCCCTTCTCCCGGCTTAACACACCAGGAGTATCACAACTTAGCGTGTACTACATGTACTGCTACCGCTTACCTAACATTACAGAGCAAGCTACATGGGATATCGTATTTGTTTAATGGAGAAGTCAATAATTTAGCAAGCTAACAAGCTAATTGCCAGTGTTTAGCACCTCCCTGTCCATCGCAAAGTAGCCCAACTCTGCATCGCTCTTCCCAGCCTCTCTTTCAGTGCTCCCAAACGGCTGAGAGCTAAACCAAACTCACTCTCACTCTGTAACAAGTTTTATCTGCCTACTCACTAGGGCTATATTTCCTTTTCTTTGCGCTACGTTCACATTCATAACTTTCTCTGGTCTGGACAGCATCCAGTAGCTGTGCTCTGCTGCTCTCAACCTCACCTGCGCACTGTCATTGGCTGGGGGAAATGCACCAGTTCACTGTGAACACACCATCTACACTTTGGAGAAGCGCAGTCACACTATTATTACTTAAAATTGATTGCACGTCTACATTGCTCTTTACAGTAACTTGTCCAGAGCAGGTCCTGAGTCAGCCAAAACAACAAAATACAGGCAGAGGGCGGTGTGTCTCCATACACAGTCACCAACACACATATACAGAGGCCCAGAAGTAACGATTGAGCAGCATTACTTTGGTCTATGTCTATATTTTCAGTAAAATCCTACTTACTTCACCTTTAAATAAGTGCAAGTAGTGGCAAATAAGCCACAAGATGCTATTTGCTGACAGCTCAGGTACAGGTGCATTTCAACTTTTGCTGGAAGTACACAGCTTCTTTTTATGTATTTGTCACATTTTGCAGCCTCCAAAGCAACATACCCCTGTTGTGAATTTTCTACTAACCTACTGTATATTTTATTACATTTCTGCTCCTTTTATGTTAACACCAGCATTTCATTTTTAGCCGAACTAAAACAGGCTTGAGAAAGCGTTTATACTGAACCATACACTTTTTGTCTCCTTCCAGTGGTATTTCTCTGGCCTCTGGCTTCCCCGTTTAGCGATGATACTCCTGACTCCTACAAAATATTGATGACTATGATTACACAGGGTGCATTTTTAGCAGTCTGAAGCACCTTTTTGTAATTGTTTTGATTCTTTTGAACCATTTTGTGTGCCGCTTTGAGCTCCAGGCGCCTCACTTTTATCCACTCAGCGTGCCTTGCAATTTCTGGAGAAATGCCCTGAGCAGCCAAAGTTAAAAACAGTTCAATTCTGAGCACAAAAAAAATGTGCCTTTTTTTTCACTGTCCAACCGTTGTCTTCCATCGGTTTGTTTAAAGGAAAGGATAGAAAAAGTTGGAGATGTTTTTGTCTTCAAAGTTAGCTATTATTAGTAAATAACTGTAAGTAAATGTGGAAAAAATGGGTCTCGTGATTCATCCTGTGAAGACTGCTGAAAAAAAAATCTAATGTTTTCAAGTCTGTTTTATTGTAGCCCGATATGTGCTGTTATAAACAGGTTTTAATGTAATATTCTGCATCTATTCTACAGTAGAATACTAAAGAATATATTAATTTCTCTATGCATGTTCTTCCATGAGTGAGGCACTGAGACATTATTCTCTCTGCCTTAGAGATTAGTAATAAAAGCATCTTGAAAGTGTAACTGTCAGGCCGCATTACATTGTGTTTAATTCTATACACAAGGTCGTTTCCTCTAAGCACAATATAACTGTGCATGTTAAATAAGAGATGAATCGTATGCAATTTTTATTTTGCTCTTAATGGGATTCAGTCCCGAATATATAAACTAACTGATTGGGCTCACTGAGCCGTCGGCGGTTTTCCCTGCATTTTGCTGTGAGAGAAGAAGAGAGCAGAGGTTTTTGCTGGCAAAGCGTTATTGGATGTAAAGAATCGTGATGGAGTCAGTCATCTCCTATCCCAAGGACATGTTCATGTTCAAAACCTCGCACTCCCACAGGCTCCTGTACTGTCCTCCAACTCCCTTTTTGTCTGAGCTACTTTTATGAGTTTGTGTTGTTTTGCAGGTTCTGAATCGATTATTTGTGTAGCTTCGAACGAGAGCCCTTTTTGCATTTTGCATTTGCATTTTTTGGCCTTGAGTACAGGAAAGAGAAACTGGAAGGGGTTCCCGTGTTATTGATTCTTCATGGATCCGACTCTGCAGACAGCACCAACCTTCATTATATAACTCATACAATCCTTGAGGAATCCCAAAGCTGCCTGCATCCACTTGACGCAGACACCTGAAACTCAAAGAACAGGCTGGCTTTACCATGCCTGCAGTGCTGGATGACATGGAGCCGCAACAGTGGAGTGAGTTCCTCCCCTGAGTGTTGAAGACTTCAGACACTCTTCAACACAAACAGACCAGCAGCCTTTGAGCGAGAAAAAAGCGTTGCTGTCCTTGTCGGCCGGAGCAGAACAGAGTTATGTAATGTTGATGGGGAAAAACATCTGACGCACTTGTTGATGATGCACTGATGACATTTAATCATCTCCTAGTTCCTTCATTATGTTTTATCTGCTGTTACATCAGTTTTAGATCGTCTATAAACCTTTATCATCGATCTTGGTCATTTGGGTTTACAACAGCTACTGGCGATGATTCATCATGTTTCTGGCTGCAGTGTCACCACATTATGTTAATCAGCTGCAATTTGGCTTTCTGTGTGAGTAACAGTGGGAGCGTTGTTGCCTCTGTATGGAAAAGTCTCCTTACCAACATGTAAAAACCCAAATTTAAAGGAGAAGTTTGGTTTTTTGGACATTTAGCCTTATAATAAGGATTTTTACAATTATATGTTCCACAGCATTATTATGACAGCTGGTGCAGTCCTGAGAGCTGGAGCTCATTGCTGACATTACAGCTAGCTGAAAACAACAGAGGAGCATGTGCACTCAGACAATCTGTCACAAAATACAATGAACGCGCCTTTTAAAAGATGTGAAACTCACCAAATCTTCAATGGTGTCCTCTCATGTACTGACACTAAAAAAAAAAAAAAAAAAAAAAAAGACAAACATGGATATATGACCGGGAACGGCTGTTTGTTTGTTTCATGAAGCAGCTGAAAGAGCGGATATATCAGTTTGCCAATATTATCAGCTGATATTGGCCTATCACAGATAAATGTTCAGTAATATGTGCTCTCATTAAAATTGTTTTTTAAGGCCAGAAAAATGCTTGGACTTGTGAATCAAAGTAGTGGGATTATGTTGATTGTCCAGCAGAGGTCGGACTGATATTATTAGCACATTATATTGGCTGATATATCAACTAACAGCATTTTTTTGCGGCATAGGTCTCAAAAAATCCCATATTGGTCTGGCCCTAATCAAGAACCTATCCTGGTTTGATTTTGCAGAGGGTTTCATTTCCTTGCTTTACTTCTAATACGTAAATATGACATGTTATTGTATATTTTGCCTCACTGTAGCAGAGCACAAGACTATAATTTCCTATCAAACTGACTGGTTTGCGGTGACATATTTAACCTGTGAGTGACAATTTCCTGGAGTTTCTTATGTTTCTTTGTTTCACTTTATTCTTTCCTGTTTCTTTGTCTTTCTCACCTGCACTCGGCTCACACCAAACCCCTGCAGACCTTATGTAACCTCAGACAAGCCCTGACTGTTTCCTGAGCAGGCAGCGTTGTGGGCACACACACACACACACACACACACACACAATGTTGGCACAGAGATGCATAGACTTCAAAACTCATGCCAGTATTGCTGTAGCACACAGAAACGGGACATGGATTGGAAAGCTTCACAGCTTTTGAGATTTAGGAGAAAGAAGAGTTTTCCTGCCATGTTTTGACCAAGTCTCAGCACAGAGTATCCGACAAGAGCGGCTTTAAATGTTGTAACATGCCTCATCAGTTCTTGTTTCATTTCTGAGCATCTTTCTCCTGTTCCTAACTTCCCTTATGACTTGAGTGCCACAGAGAGTGTGAGATGAGCAGAGGGAGGAGAGAATTGGATCTTTCCCCAGGGTTTGCACTCAAGAGACTCGGCACAAAAATCCCATAATGGATCACACTGATGGGGACATCTCTGCTACTTTCAAGTTGAATTTGCAAGAAAGAGGAGGGAGGGATGCAGTTTATGTGATGATGGGTGGCTAAAAAAGCAGCTTAAACTGTTCAATATATGTAATGCTTATGCAAATTGATGGGATTGTTCCAACAGGCAACCTGTGTCGAGGTGAATCTATAATCTGCCTCTCATAGCTTTCCTGCTGAGTGTTCATGGCTTAGTAACAGGTTCAAAGCAGGACCGGTGTGCTTTTATCTTAGTTGATGTGTTGATTTGTCCTTATGTGACTCAGCAAAAACACTCTTTAATTCCTGCATGAAAGAAATATGTTTATGAGACATCCGACAACCTTTCGCTTGACATCACATCATTACATCATGATCATGATGGATTCACGAAGCTGACAGGGGGCGAGCGCAGGCTGCTGTTTGACAAAAGTCAACAGGGTGCTGACAGAAGTTAGTTAGCAGTTGACACAGGTATGAGTACGTAATGATTAATTTTTATTTTTTTTATTTTTTTTGCATGTTCGAAATAAAGTCCAGTCCAATCCAGTCCAATCCAATAACTCATCTACTAGTGAGAAGTTTTTCTAACCAATATGTAAAGGAAAAAAAAAATCTTCCTCTCTCCTGAAAAGTGGTGTTTTGCACAGGACAGTCAACTTAAGACTGAGACCAACAAAATAAAACAAAAGCATGAAAGGCTCAACAAAGTTCAGAGGCTATATGCATCTCGATTGATGGGAGTCTTGTCAGGGTCTCCCAGAGGAATGTTCATGTCATGGCGAGGCAGATGGTTGCCACTCCTCTTCAGTGTTGTTCCACGCCTCCTTGCACAGGCCCAGGTGAGGCAGGGCCTGCCCCTTTCTCATAGCCTCCTCCAGTATCTACCATAATAATTTTTTTTTTTTTTTTTTTTGCATTCGCACCTGAGCCGGAGCCAGCGGGGTCTTGCCTGTTACTGTATGGGTAACAAGCTCCTCATTTCTGTTCCTGGCTGGAGTTTTGGCACTCCAGGTGAGGTGAGGGAATAGGGAAAGTAGCATCCACCTCAATCGTTGTTTCACATTGGCTGACGACACTGCCCGCATTTTAAGTTTTGGATCAGAGAGGGGAAAACACGAGGCTGTTTACAGAATTCTCTCACATACTTAAGTAAATCCCTCTCTTCAAAGCAAAGGGGAATTATCACTGACAGCTCAAACCAGCACTTAAATCTGGAGTCTGTCAGGAGCACAGAGGAAAGTGAGAGCTAATGTCAGTGCAGCTACCAAAGGGCTTCAGAGTTTGGCAGACTTTCCAAGGGGATGATGATAATATCAGGGTTATTACATTTTAATGACCTCAACACTCAAGCAGCTCCCTTTAGATTATAAAAAGAGAAACAAATGCACAGTATTTGTGTTGAAACAATAATTCTAAACTCAATTTTCTTGGAAAGTTAACCAAGAGAACAAAGATTTTATTATACCTGCAGAAAAAGCTATGTTCTTTGTACATGATACACTTTATTACACTTGATACCGATGTGAGAGAAATCATCAAGAGACCGAGTGCAGCAAAGCTGAGACAGAACTTAAAAGAACCCTCTGCCTTTAAGTGTTGCACTTCCTCCTTTTTTCTGGGGATTGTGTGCGACTGATGTGAACTTTTTCATGCTGCTGAACTGATGATAAGCTGCTCTGGCTTCCGATTCGAGCAAATTCTTACTCAAACATGCTTCCTTTTTTGTTTAAAAGTGAACAGTACATGGCTCATATTGCGAAGCTGATATGAAAAAGCAATCTGTTTACAAAATAATGTTAAGTCTATTGTAAGAATACAGTTATCACAATACAGACAGATTGAGGAGAAAAACCTCCACTGTTTCCAAACTGTCCAGCCCAGTTTCTCCAAAAACTGCATCAATAATAGTATATTAGTACTTCAGTGTTGACGTCCAGTGCTAAAGAAGTAGTAGTTCCTTCATCTGTCAAGGTGGAGAGTAGTGGCAGGATTTTGCATGAAAAGAACTAGTTTGCACAACATGTTTTTTTATCAAATGTTTGTCGCTGTAACAAATGATAATTTGTGACTGCAGGGTGAAAAGTTGACAGTCATGGCAATGGGATGACACCTAATACCATTTACATATGAAGGCGCAGAGAGTATCTCCTGGAATACATTCATAATTTTGAACTCACACGAAAAGTGGAAGAAATGGTTGTGGAAAGATTGAGAAATGAGAGAGACTCATTTCTGATTCCGTCGCAACTCGCCAATCACAGCTTAAAATTGGTGTGACGGATTGTGCCAGCTTGTCCATTTTAAAAAATGTCCATAGTCAGCCGCAGACCTGCTTCTGTGTTTTATCTAATGTAACAGAAATTTTTCTAGAACTTTAACAAAGTGTTGTAGCTGCCTAACTCTAATAATATTTTAAGCAAAGTTAAAGTGCCATAATATTTCCCTAGCTGTAACCATGCTGTAGTTTGTAACAAAACATATTGTAGAAAATAAAAATATTATTGTCAGTGAGTTTTTTTTCATTGTCATTCTTGTCTGGTAACAGGGTTGGGCCATTGACTGTACAGTATATTAAATAGTGGACAGAGCCAACATGATGTCACACCATTGAAGTAATCATCATTTGAAGTAATGTTTTGTAGCCTTGAGTTTGGCATCATACTGTAGGTGTTTGCAAGTATATTTGGATGAAAGGGTGGTGCTTAAGAGCATATGCATTGCTTTCGATAACTTCATTTTATTTATGTATTTATTTCTTTTATTTCTTTTTTATGATAGGGACAGTGCATATTAATGGACACTGGTATTTAAATACGCCAGATTGTAGCCATAAGCTGTTTCCATCTGTAGCCCCTTGGCAGGCTGATGTTGCATTTTTATACAGAAATACATAAAACCAAATATCACACACATAACACAACAAATGAAATCAAAAACACCATGAACTATACACGGGCTGACATAGACATAAATACAATAAAATAAAGTGTCTGATGTTTCATAATACAAACCAGGAGTAAGTGACCATCAAAGTTCAGATGCAAAGGTGCAGCGAAGGCAGGAGGCAAAGTGCCTGACAGATTTAGTGCTAAGTGCTAGTATACTGCATATCATGATAAAGTGCTGATGTAAAGTGCCGGAAATGCACATCATAAAAGTATCAAAATATTGCACATCATATTAAAGTGTTGATGTAAATTGCACATTTGTATGATACATGTATGACTTGAAACTTTAATTTAAAATTAATGAGTAAGTTTTATATGAATTCTACCCTGTACAGTTTTCAAAAATGGGAAAATTTGCTGATGAGACCAAAATCATTTTGATGTCAGGCTGTAAACATGTTTGTATTTGTTGTAAAGTTGGACATTTTCAATATGGAGCTTTATGGGGACTGACTGACGCGCCAATCTCGAGTGGTCATTTCCAGAACTGCAGTGTTTGGATCCTCAGTGTTGGCTTCATTTTTGGTTTGACTGAGTCAGCCACATTCACAACCTGTTTCAAATCACCAGGAGCTCAACTCGTTTCTCTTGACTCACTAGTGCAGCAACAGAGGCGAGAAACCCCTCATGTGCACTTTGGTAATGAATTAACACATTATAAAGGTTGAAAGAAAAACCTTTTAAAGCACTTTTACAATGGATTCCTTTTCCGTCGAATGACTAATGGTGCATTACAAAGCAGGTCTGGGATATCAGAATTACAGCTGAACAAAGTTGTGCAGTTAGGATTTTCATGGCTCTGGCAACTCAGATGCCCCCCTGTGGGGCGCTGATCCCTGTTCTTTGGAAGAAAAGCACTTATTATTAATAATTCAGCACAGCAGCCACTTTATCATCAGATGCAGCGCTTTGTCCTCTCAGTGAGCGAGAACCGCTGCCTAAACCTTCAATCTTTGTGCTTTATCTCAAATAGGAAATCAAAGTTGCAGCAGGTGTCAGTCAGTTCAGTCACTGACTCTCTTGTGCGCCACTCTGTTCCTCATAATTTAGTCCCATGTACTGTGTGTGAACCCAGATCTTTCTCTAACCACTAATGAATTTGAAAAATTTAGGGCCACACTGACTTTACAGGCTTTCATCTCTTTTTTCCTGGTGCAAATGTGATGCATTCTGCTGAAACACGTGCTGTGCTGACAAAGCACCGAGAGCACCGAGCGGGAGTTGCAGTTAGCGTGTCATTTCTACAAGTCTTAGCAAGATGCATCTCTCTTTATTGCATCTGCATTAAAGGGAGGATAATAGGAGGAGACATGCTAACTGAGGTTGATGATGTATTCAGGGGTAAACTCTCCGCCTCTGAAAAGAAGGCGTGAACACACAGCAGATGGAATTTACAGGAGCCGCACAGAAGATTGTGCCGGGAAAAGAAAGACTTAGTAAATATTGGCTTGTATATATGTATCTACAAACTGATTATCAAAACAATATGAAGCAATTAGATCATTCTCAATTAACATAATATCTGACTGTAGTAACACAAACTAGTAGTGGATGGATGTTGTAGATTGTGTGAATGAACTGTAAAATCGCTTTAGACATTAGCTCAAATTTTCCTTGTTTTCTAGGTCATATACAAGCGTGTGTGAGAGAGTGCGTGAGTGCTGCTCTGGTTATACTTTATTTGGATTGTCTCCTTACAGATAGTTTACAGATAATTTTATCAGTTGTTGATAATATTATTGCCATAATTGTTGTTGAATACCTGTATATACACTGCTGAATAATGCTTAAACATTTTCAGAATTTTTTCTGAATTTTATTTGAATGATTTCAGAATGTTCAACAAGGATGAATGAAATGGTTGGTTAGTTAGGGTTACTGTGCGGTTAAAATTCAGTGAAACCAACTGACCCTTCGCCAAAACAAACAGGCCAATCGGACCGTAGCATCTGCCAGCTCTGACCAGAATGTGAAGACTACACGGCTGTGCTCCATTGAAACTCATGCAGTCTTTTCGGATTTTGGTCATTTTCAGGCTGGTTCTGTGGATTTGAGCTCGTCATGGTTAAACATTGAGCCTGAGGCACTTTAGGCACTTTGGAGCAGCACCGTGGCTTAATGTTTAGCACTGTTGCCTCACAGCAAGAAGGTCCCAGGTTTGATTCCCAGCTGGAACAGGGCCTCTCTGTGTGGAGTTTGCACGCTCTCTCCGTGTCTGCGTGGGTTTCCTCCCACCATCAAACACGCATGTTTGGCACATTAGGTTAGGTTGGCCAAATGTGCCAATGTGTGCTCAGTGGCTCTAACTTCACAATTCATTGTATAATGACAATAAAGCTGCTTAAAAGTGACGTTTGTTATTCAGCAACATTCAAAGGAGACATATGTTCTTTAACTTTTCAAATAAAACTGTTTGGGCGTCCTCATTCCCCGTCGGACCCCTCACGGTTTAACAAGCACAGCTAACATTACATCTGCCTTGGCAACCTTTCTATAAACACTGAAGCCATGTCACGTTGTCATTCGTTGATATTAGCTGGTTATTTTTAATTTGAGTTACTTGTTGCTATTAAGAACGTCTTTATGTCTTTCTTGTCTTTATATGTCTTCCTCTATTCATTGAAACTGTTTCCATTGCACTTATTCACATTTACTTTTTATTGATACGTCAACTTTTCCACCTCCCTCAAACGTAAAAACTTTGTGCAATATGCTAAGATTTTCTTTTTTCGAATTTTCTGTTTCAGCTGAGGCATTTTTATGTGCAAACAATAGGCCTACATAATAGTTTTAATCCACATCACTACTTTATCATCTCTTTCCTGAGGTTAGTGATACCACCTCTAAATTCCTCCCAGGAGCTCTCCTTCACTGGCGCAGTGAGTCTGGAGGTTCGGAACCAGGATCGGTCCAGGAATCGACTGCATGATGAGCCCCGCCTCAGCAAAGCAGTGATGAACGCACACAGATCGCACACGCAAAAGCCCCCATACATGCTGACTCCAGGCTGCTCCTCGTGGCACACGTACAGCGTGTGATGTTTTTGCTCATACTCTCTGATTTTACACATCAGCAACAACTCACTTTGCCCTGTTTCTACATGCATTTAATGAGCACAAGCAACACAGATCTCTTTAATTTACAGTATTAACTGTCAGATTTCTGCATGTGGGCTCTGATTATTTCTGCTCTCATCAGCATTGTTTTGACTTCATCATGCGACCACCAGGGTGGAATTGGCTGACGATCATGAATTATTCTGTTAATAAACTCGGCTAAATGAAAGTGTGATCAAAAGACACAGAAATCCAGACTGTCAAACGGTGCGTCGGTCTGTCAGACTGAGTGGGAACTAGAAAAAAGAAGCCATAGCGTATTCCTGCAACTGGTGATGCCTTTTGCATTTACCGTACCACCTTGAAAAACCTCCAAAATCATCACCTTAAAATTACTATACTGCCAGTACTGAATGCAAAGCTATAGCATGAGAAGACAACGATAGCCTAAGGCACATGATTTAACTCCACCTCCTGCTTTACCACTGCAAAGAGCACTGGGAACACTGGCCTATTGTTCTTGCCTCTGCATTACTTTGCATAGATTTTCCCTTGAGTCATTCTATGTACATGTACTTGGTTTGATACCACGCAGCAGACATGAATAGAGTGTGCTTAGCTGTTGCCATAATTAAATCCCATAATTGAAACCTGAGGGATTATGCGTTTTTGTTCTCCACTCTAATCACCATTCACTGCCATACGTCGCCCATGTGAATATGTTTGTCATGCTCTTTCATTACGCTACGCTGTGAAGCTGCGCTAATGTCAGAGCGACAGACCTGTAGGTAAATGCCAACGCTGTGCTTTGTCGCCGGCCTCTCTGCAGCAGCCTGGGTGAGTGCGTGTGTGCGTGTGTGTGTGTGTGTGTGTGTGTGTGTGTGTGTGTGTGTGTGTGTGTGTGTTGTGTGCAGCTCAAACAGTATCTCACACAGTAATTACCAGCTGCACAGCCAGAGGTTTGTCCTCCTTTAACATCTTTGTGCTCAGAAATATCTGTGTCAGCCCGTCTCCTCTCAGCCGGATGAATCTGCCCAGCACTTTCAGCCCCATCGGTTTTTCACTTTTTATCAGCCTTTTTTTTTTTCTTCTTACTCCACGAAGCACCGCAGTATCACAAATAATAAGGCTGTGTGGCAGCAGCCACAGCCGCGCCTTTAAAGTCCAACTGAAATATTGAGTGTGGATGAGTGCGCAGCAGTTTTTATCTGGGGTTATTATGTTCATGCATCAGTCAGGAGGCCATTTTAACTCCCAGCACCTACTGAGCCTTTTCAGCCTGCGGTCATCAAAGCCAGTGTCGGCTCTCTGGCAGGTGTGCACTCTGATTACACACAAACACACGCCTACCTACAGCTGTTTATTGTTCCTTTCAGGTCAGGAGGAGGGCGGGTAAATAAATGTAAGGCAGACTTGTGTGTTTCTCTCAGGGCTGCATTGCTTTTTCATCAAGCATTTAGAAATGTAATGTAAAGCACAACATGCTTCCCCAGCCTCCTTCCTCATTATCTCTTTGCATATCCTTTGCCTGTGTGCATGCACAAGGGGGGCACACTACATGGTCACAGTAAAAGTGGGAAGTGAGCGCTGTAACGTTTGCTAAAGTTGTTTTCAGTCAGCAGCAGCAGGAGGAGCAACCTGTAAGGGAAACAGAGGAGGTGGGTTTAAAGCAGGGGATGCTAGTCCTCCCTTGATAGCCGCTAACACTTTGTCAGAACTGTCACCTACTACCACCACCAACCCCACCCCCACCAAATACACACACGCACACACACACACACCTCAAGCAGAGATAGTTAACTGCTGCAAAAATGGAGATGAGTGGACCGGGATGAGGGGCAGGATGAGCTGGTTTAAGTTGAAAGGAGTTTGCGTGTGTGTGTGTTTGTGTGTGTGTGTATGTGTGTGTGTGTGTGTGTGTGCGTGTGTGTGTGTGTGTGTGTGTGTGTGCGTGTGCGTGCCTGCACTCCACTGGAGATATTCTTTCTGTCTCCGAGTCGCTGCTGATGATTAGCATGAATGACAGGACTGGTGCATTGCTTGTTGCTTGCATACTGAAAAGCTCAGTTCAGTCACGCTTTTGTCTTTTTCTAAAGACTAAAATTAGATCCATCCAAAATATCAGCACTGGGGGGATTTTGCACACTATTATTGCTTCTCACCGCAGTTACTTCAACGTGTTGTTTACCTGCCTTTAACACAAAGAGGTAAAACTATGAATCAGAGCCATTTTCCTCTAATTTAAACATTTATTTGCTGGATGTCAGGTGTTTTAGAGGTTATTTGTATCGTGTTGATACATTTGCATTGCCTGGCCAGCAGTTACGTCTGAACTTTAGATACCTTTTAACTTAAGATCCAGACAGAAACTTCCTGCCTCCCTTACAGCGACATGAAAAATACAAATTCTCTTGTTACATTTCAATAATGTGTCAAAAAAATCTTTGTGTGTGTTTTAAAAACAAAATCCCTTAATTTTCCTGTAAAATTAAAAAAAAAAAATAGGTTCACAAAAAAGGGCAGATAATGAAGTAATCAGGAGTTGCTGATGCACCACATGGCTGAAGTTGCACAGAGACAAAAACAAATAACTAATGAGTAATTAACGAGGCGATTATTGGCATTGAGCTGCTTGTTCAGAGTAAATCAGGAACGGCTCATGCTGAAAGTGGTCAGTACGGAGATTCACACATATTTATGATGTAATCTTGACCTGCTGGTCTGTTTTCTGGTAACTCTGGTAACTTTACTAGTAAGTAAAACAGCTGAGCTTTTGCGGCGCATATCTGTGACGTCATCAAAAGTTACAAATCCTTATACCTCTGAAAAAAGTCCTGGATGACCATAACAAGGAAGTTGAGCTGACATGGTGATAACACTGGCAATTCATGACAAAATGTAGGTGAAATGAGTGAATTTCGTGGCAGATAATGTCTTATTTAGAGGCTGCATTGCCGTGGCCCCATGTGCTACTGTCATATGGATACGAAGATATCGTATGGATCTAAATAGCATCCGAAGGACTCCAAGCTGCACCAAAATTATCTGGGTGAGTATATGAGAGTATTTATTCCTAAAAAT
>JAQLOL010000009.1:15894042-15910210 GCA_029783665.1 Naso thynnoides | reverse complement strand
AGCCACGCCAAAGTTGCCTGTTTTCAACTGGACAGGTAAGCTAATTACTCGTGAGATTGTTAGATGATGTCGTCGACATTTTGGTAGAGGGAGGCCACCGTAGTTCTCCTAGTGTTTGGAGAGAGAGGGGTGAGCGAGCTGGGAGCGAACCGTCTTTCAGTTGATTGCATTCTAGAACCTAACTGTTAGATGAAGCTGATTTCTACACACTGCACCTTTAAAAGAGAGTGACAGCAAACAAAATGAAAAGCAAAAAGCAAAGTCACTTCCTTCGGAGTCTCATGATGTAGCAATCTGGGTGTCAAAACGTCGCTGACCCCAGTGTAAACTATGTACTTGTTATTGTCTACATCATTACGAAGCTCCCACAACTTTAAAGGAGGGGATCATTTTTACCCAAACGACAATTTTATGGAAAGGCTTCAGTGTTTCATTCTAGAGCACATAAATAAGCAATGTATGCTGTCATGTTTTTTTTTGTTGTTGTTTGTTTTTGAAAGACTTCTGTTTCTGCACTTGGCTTCACATCACTTAGAGGTAATTAAATGAAATAAAATGCAACAAAACAGGAATAGAAACTCAGTCAAAATTTGAGCTGTAACTAGATGGAAACTTGACTCTGTCTCACTTACAGTTCCTCTCTTTTGGTTTGTTGTATTAAACCATTTATTCCAATATGTGTCTTCAAAAACCATCACTGCATGTGCAGGCTAGATTTGTCAGCCTGAGTTGATAGCGTGTAATTAGGCCCTGAAGACGTTTGCCTCGAAGCAGAAACCCATTTCCCATCTCATGTCTTTCAATGGAGGGTTTTCTTATCCGTTAACATTCCCCCAAAGCCTAAATAAAATTGGAGTCTAAATTAGTTTTGAACTCTTTTCTTTATTTTCTCCTCCCTCCTCTTCAGATATGTGTTGCAGTAGAATGTTCCTGTGTAATTCAGAGCAACATCAGTCCAGTTCATTCGGTTTAATGTGAGAAAAAGCCACAAAACCATTCTTGATGTCTGTGCTGTTATCGAATGTCTGGCAGAAGAGATACTGTTTGTGTTTTGAATGGCACTGCAAGTATTTATCTCACACCTTAGATGTAACACAGACTTCCTCTTTCACTTCTCAGTGCTTCTCAGTGTCAACAACAAATTAACTTAATCAAGAAAAGAATAAGATCCATATAGTAGTCAGCACCCTGAACCTGTTTAGCAGTCTGACAGGCCTTTTCCACCAACATGAAACTGGGTCTACACCTGATTTTGAATCCTTCAGAACATTTTGTGTAAAATAAAATGAAGTTCAGAACTCCATACTTTAGGACTGGAACCAAAAAATAGCAAATTTTCCACAGGAATCGAAATGGGCTTGTCAAATTCTACCAGCTGTACAACACCCTGTTGTTGACATATGCTTGATTACAATAAATTCCATCTCAATGGCACTATTACAACCACCATCAATTCAACAAGCACGCTCTTTTTCAGTCATGAAATAAAGTAAATTTACGTAGGTATTCTATGCCATGCTTCTTCAAGGAGATGTATGGCACAGAACACATCATTTTCGAGCTGACATGTCAAAAACAAAAACTAATTGCAGTTATAATGTCCCTATATCAAGTCCTATCACAGCCAAACAGGCCTCTAAACTCTGGCAACACTAAGAGGGTGGTTCCACTTCTCGGGGAAATACAGGATCTCTGTGTGGCCAGTCATTCAGAATATTGCTAAACTTAGCATGTGTTCGCGTATGATCCCAAACCCTCACCCTGTCTTCGGATACAGCACTCGAGTGGTGAGTGAGCTTTTCTGTATGCGAGATAACTATCAAGAAGGAGCAGTGAATTTTTTTTTTTATTCGAGTGTGTGTGTGTGTGTTTGTGTGTGTGTGTGTGTGTGTGTGTGTGTGTGTGTGTGGCGCAGGCTGATGTCACTCCTTGTACAATTAAACTCTAACCCTCTCTGTGAATCTCTTACCAATGCTAATACAGTGGAAATAAGGAGGTGAGCAGATTATGGCTAAACAGGGCTGTGCACAGCAGTGAGCTCAGTTATGAGTGGCTGCAGAGGTTAGACTATTTCCTGCAATGGGCTTTTTGAAGAATTACTAAAATATCACCGCAATATTTAACCTATTAAAGAAAGC
Source organism: Naso thynnoides (assembly GCA_029783665.1). Lineage (NCBI taxonomy): Eukaryota > Metazoa > Chordata > Actinopteri > Acanthuriformes > Acanthuridae > Naso > Naso thynnoides. Next base: position 15,908,072 of record JAQLOL010000009.1, on the reverse strand, counting down.
ACTGGCACCGCATTGAAGGCTACAGAATCACTGGGTTATCTTTTATACTATTTCTGATTGATGTTAAGAGAAGAGTAGTTGCAGGAGAAATGTAGTGTAATGTTTTGTATGTGTTGATGTCTTTTCCCTTCTGGAACAAGCCCCCCCACAGTCAACTGAGGGGCAAAACATTCATCAACATGGCTGACTTTATGCATGCAAAAGTCTGGACATAAAGTGATCTGGTTACCTGCTAAAACTTTCTTTGTGAGTCTGCATTAGCCCCTCAGAAAGGAAACTAGGTTTGTCTTGACTATTATCTAATCATTCCCCATTTATTTGTAGAAAACAAGACTCATCATCATGACAACCACTTAACAGATACACAGAATATTAGCTAAGGTACGAAAAATCAAACTGGCTACTGCAAATTTATGTTTCTCTAACGTTAGCTGTTTCTGCAAATTGCAACAAATCATTTGCTTTTTTTCTGTAGCTTTCAGCAGTCTGTAGAAAAATCTCTTTTTTTTTGTTTTTCTATTTGTGCAGTCAATCACACAACAGATCTGTCCCATTTTTAATGTGTTTTTGTGTGTTTGGCAGCACACAAACTCTACTCTAACACTGCCAGTGTGTCTCTCTGCCACTTAGTGGGCGTATCCACAGCGACTTCAACCGATGGTGATATCACATGCATACCCTTTATACAAAAGCAGATCTAACTGTAATGATCTGCTTTAAGAGCACTGAAGCTAACGCCATACATGTTTGAGCAGAAACAGTTTCTTCCTGCTGGCATGTTTGCTTATCTAAAAATATCAGTAAACTTTTTGTAGAGTGAAATTAAAACCACTCATAATAACTATACAAAAAGCAAGATTTAAATTCTAGTTCAGGTTCACCTGTTAAACTGAAATAAGGGCTTCAGATTTAAGAACAAAACCCCTCTGTGAGTGCTCATATTTTTAAAAGCTTATTAGAAAACAAAGTGAACTCTGATGGAGCAATTTGTAAATGTCACCTTCTTTACCTCACTCACTTCGTCAGCAGCAGGGACAAAAGATTTCATGTGCTGCTTACCAACACAAGCATTAGGAAACAACCTGAGCAGATCTTTACTGACACTGGTACCTTTCATGAACAGCAGTGAGTGTCTAAATAACATGACGGTCTCCCATCAAGGTCGCCTCTGTTTCAGCTCTGCAGAAGATAAAATGTACCTCTGTGCCGCATGAAAGCATTTGTTGTAGGTAAAATGTGGCACAAATAAAAGCAACTGAGGTCATAATGCAGATAAAGCTGCAGATTAAAACGTGTGTGTGTGTGTGTGTGTGTGTATATGTGTGTTTAAGCACCTTTTTCTGTTAATCTTTAGCAGCTCTTAGTGGTCATAGTGAAGGACTGCAGCTGCTGCAATGCATTGCATACTTGCATACATCTTTAATTTGAATACAAATTAAAATCACCATCTCAGTATTAAATTTTGCACAGATTTAAATTTTTTTAAAAAAGCTGAAATGGCCATTAAACTGTGCGCTATTGGCCTTCTACATATTGTCCGTGATATTGTGGGAAATACACAGTGTCGTAAGGAGTGTTCCCAGACGACTCCTACAGCCCAAAGCATTTTATTTGACAGGGAGACACATCCATACAACTATAATATCCGCTATAAGATGAATCAACACGTGTCCAATAATAATACCCGCCTACTCAAATCTCATTTTCTCTTCAGGTTGTAGCCATAATGATTCAATATGACATTCCCTTCTGTTGTTGCCAAAACACTTGATCATATATAAATCATCACCGCATGCTCTGCAGTTAAAGCTTGGCAGCCTCTAAGATCTTAGTTTGTACCTGATGAATGATTCAGTGGCTCAATCATAGTTTCATCTCACAGTTTTAGGAAGAGGGTACCGAGCAGCTGAGGTGGAAAGAGCGGATTATGTGCTGTGAGGTGATAGGTGGTGGTGTTTTAACACTGCATGCTTTGGCTGTGCTCACGCTAACTATGTTTCATCAGAGATCGAATCGTGACTCTGTGGAAACTCCCTGCAGTTTAGAAGAGAAACAGCAGATGATATAAACTAATTAAAAGGTGAGATTGTCAGCCAAGCAAAGTGGAGTAAGGCCCCTTGCGTGATTCCTGATATGTTTGTATCTTCTCTTGGGAGCAGCAATGCCAACCCAAGAATTAATTTCAACATCCATGTCGCTGCAAGCTACAGATATGTTTAAACCTTGTGTTTCTTTATGTTTTTTTTTTACCTTTTAACTTTATACTTTTGTGGTTCAGGTCTGGTTAGAATTAAACACAAAGACCATATTGTTAGGATTCATGTTTTGAAAAACAAGTCGAGTTTTGTCGGAAAACATGCAGCCTTTAAATGTGTCATATCTCCTTGTCAAAAACACCTGATTGTCCACCTCCAAAAAAAATAGTCTACTACAAGATTTGGCTGCAACAAAAACGGCTGTAAGACAGGTGCAAAAATTGCCTAGGGCTGGGCGATATGTGCTGAAAAAATTATATTTCAATATTTTTATGCTATACATCAATACACAATACACATCTCAATATTTTTGAATCTCCTAAAAAGCACTTCATTAATTTTGGAACATTTATCGAGCATTACAAATTTTTGATGAAGTTTGCTCTCTGATGTGACAATATTGTAGGAATGACCATTGCTACGCTAAAAAAATCTTAATACAATTCCATTTTTGATCAATAATCAGCAGTAATGTAGATATAATGACTAAGTGGCTGAAGACAAGTATTATAGATTAAAGTATTCAAATTCAGGCTGGGTATTGACGAGTACTTCATGATATGATATGCTTAGTGATACATGAGTTACGATACGATACATTGCAATAAATGGCAAAATTCCACAAAATTCCACAAAAATGTAAAAACTGAGTTGAAATACAAGTTGCTGTGTATGATGTGGTAAGTTTTTATTTCACATCACAATGAATAGATAATTCAGAAGTCAAAACTATTTACTTCCAAAAAAAATTTTTTTTTTTCTAATTTCATTTTGAAATTGAAAAATTACCAAACAGACATGTAGCTGCAACAATTTAAAAAATGAAAAAAGCAATTGAAGTGCACTTTTGCACTTAATCTGGACAGGACACACTAAAACAGTGGAGGATGTAGTTCACAACCCGTCTAAAACATAAATTATTTTTTTCAAAATAACATTTTTTGGATCCAGAAATCAATACAGATATCACGAAAATGTATATAGTGATATATTGCTGTATTGATTTTTTTAGTACTATGTAACTGATAAGTTGAGAAAATGACATCACCTTACTAAAATGCGGACTTTAAAATCAGGGGAAAAAAAAACAATTTATTCCATATCATGACATAACAGCATCCATTATCTACTACAATACATAATACATAATCTCATATCTCCATAACTGTATAATTTCATAATGTTGCACAGCTATACCTTCCTGTGGTCTCAAACACTTGTCTGTTGCTTGGCAGCCATTTCACCGAAGTCCACATCAGCAACATTCAGCTCATGCTGGCCTACATTTAAATAGAGCCAAACTGTTTAAACGTTGATATGACACATTCCATTTGAAATCCACAAACTGTACATATCTGTGGTTTTGCATAAATATAAAACTCAGCTGCTGAGTGTAAGGAACCTGCTCCATGCTGAGAGAGAATCAATCTTCAAAGCTCTCTGAAACTATTGTAAAAAAAGAAAATTCTCTCACAGACCAATTAAATACATAGTAAACTGCAGATTCCTGAGGAAGTAGCAGCTATTTCCTGGTCCAGCTCAAGGAATGTGAATGATAAGGCGAGGAACAGTCCTTCACCACCACCACCACCACTGCGTAATACACTGTGTGAAGTTTGACTTTCACACACTCCACCTCTCCCTTCCTTTGTCCCTCCCATGTTCCTCTGGCTGGCCCTCTGGCCTCCATCTCCTTGTCCTCCTGTATTTTAATCTAACAGCAGTGAAGCACCATCACTCAGGATGGACTCCAGACCCTCCAGCCTGCTGCCGCTGCTGCCTCTGCTTCTCACCAGCCTCCTAAACTTCTGTAAGGACCCACCGCTGTGGGATAAGGGATATTACTTCAGTTAAACTTACCCCCCTGATTCTCACTTCCGCTTTTTCTTTTGTTTTCTCTGCTTTTCTCTGAACACAGGGCCGTGTGCTACAGGACAGTCATGTAAGTGTTACTACATTATTCTGTATATTTGACTCTTTTTTAATAACCGGTCTAGAGGGGTTGTAGATTTCTCCAGTGATGAGACAGTTTCAGGTTATGCAGTCCTTGCTGTATTAGACAGTAAAGTTATTTTTAGCTCACACAGTTATTTTTTGCTGGAAAGGGGCATTGTATCGTGCTCCCCGGTCTCCTTCATACTTTCAAGTTTTCAGTGAGATTCATTGAAGCTATTTTTAGTCGTCACAGGTGAAGATGGATAATCTGTCATTTCAGCATGAGTTTGAATGAACTTTCCCATTTTTGAATAGCTCTCAAAACACGTGAATCTGACTGAAAATGCAAATTTCTTCTTGTTTCCTTCTTGAGTCAGGGTTTATCTGGAGCTCTTGATTAGGTGGCTATGGAGGCAGTCAGTGTGTGAAAGAATAATTCAACATTTTGGAAATTGCGTCTCTCGATACCACTGAGTTGTCTGTTGGCGTAGTTTTAGACTATACAGCCAGCAGTGCTTAGCTTAACTTAGCACGAGGACTCAAAAGACTGGGAAAAGAGCTAGCTTGTGTCATTTCCGAGAGTACAAAATCTTCCTACTGGCATAGAAGATGAACTAACCAAAGTTAACAAAGAAACTAATGTTACTGTAGTGCAGGGGGTCTGCAACCTGTGGCTCTTGAGCCTCATGCGACTCGTTTGCCCCTTTGTGGTGGCTCTCTGTGGCTTTGACAAAAAAATTACATGGAAATGAATTTTGGTTATATGTTTTAACATCATCATTGCTGTAAGGCTGGAGCTGTGTTTTCCAACTTGCATGTTTATGATGTGTCACTGCTCCAACACACCTGATTTAAATTAATAGCTCATTTTCAGACTTCAGCAGAGCTCAATAATGAGGTAATTTGAATAAGGGACACATCTAACACAGGGCAGGGAGCCCCGAGAAACGGGACCAAGAAATACTGTCTGAGAGCCTTTTTTCCATTCTCTGATCGTAAAAATGCGTCGTCACATGGAAGAGTATCTATGTTTTCAAGTTGTGATTTTGTCAATGAATTGGATGAGTGTGAACTGATATTACGCTTTACAATCGGGCCCGAGGGTTGATTGCTACATGGCTGAGGATTAACTCAAACTTAAACTGACTTATGTCAAAACTGAAATGAAACCAGTTTACATATTTTTTACTTCTGCTATTTCAACGTTACACTGCTGCGAAATGTTTGATCACAAGGACGACTTAAATAGGTTTGTTCAAAGTTCAAGTACTGCCAAGCCAACTGTGAAAAAAAATAATCATAAATGGTCATTTAAGTCTATTTTTCAAAAAAATATGATCAGCTAATCTAGGTGTCTGAAGTTGTGTACCGTCATGATGAGGCTCAAGTATGTTTTTATCTGCTCCAGACAGATTTTTATGCTGAAGAAGGTGGGTAAAATGGCTCTTTTGATAGTAAAGGTTGCTGACCCCTACCGCAGGGTTTCCATTACACAGACTGGCCCACAGACGACAGGAAGTTACTGCTCACTGAGCTAGCTGTTTCCCCCAGTCTGTATGCTAGGCTAAGCGAAGTAGCTTCTGGCCGTAGCTTCATATTTAGCATAGCTAACGCATTTTTGCATTAGCTATGCTAAATATGAAGCTTTTAAATTTTTTTATGCGTATTTTGTACTGATTTTGTGCTATATCATCATTATATACTTACATTACAGTTAAAATTATTCATGCTTTAATGTGTTTATCACTTTAATGTTGAAGCTGGTGATAGTGTTTCAGCTACATCATAGAGTTAAGCTGCTGGATAGCTTTTACTTTCAACTTTCCCTCAGGAATCAACACATTTATGTTAATCTGTAACATTACATCATATATTATTTGTTGATCAGTTATCAACCTAAATCTGCAAAGTCACTAGTAGTTGTTAAAGAAATGTGTTGGAGTAAAAGCACTTCAATATTTACCTTTAAGTACCTCAAATTGTACAGTACTAAAGTGTATTTACTTGGTTACTTTCCACCAAGAGAGCAAATAAATACACTGACGAAATGCCTGCATGTGTTTTTTGATCATTTCAAGTCAAAGTCCCCACTTTTTTTTTAAAAGCTTTGAAAGCTTGAGTCAGGGTTATTTTATCAAATGAATATTTTCAAGGTCAAAAATGAACTCTGTCACGCTGCATATGACCGATCACCTCAGAGGCTGAGGTAGGACCTCACTGCGCTCACACTAACAGCAGTTCTTCGAGGATGTGGACTGATTGCTCTGTAGCTGTTGAGGCAGGTTACACAGTGCTGTTGCTGCTGAGGGAGAGCAGGAGCTGGAATAAATCAACACGGCTCTCCCACAGGGGGCTAAGAGGGTCAGATGCTGTTTGTTGAAGCTTTGTCCTTCCTTCAGCAGCTCCTGCTTACTCTGCAGCAGACCAGCAGCCAGGGAGTGTCTTCCTTCAGACCTCACCTTTATTGTGCAGAGAATAATAGAGCCCAACTGTTGTGTTATTACTGGCTCGGTCTCTGATGTTGGTTTTATATAACTGAGACATGCAGTCCCTCTGACATTATTTCTTTCTAATGCATGTGCATGATTGTGTGTTTGTGTGATATGCGGGCCTGCAGTATACATCATAGATACCGTCAGCCTTGCAGTTCTTCCCAGCAGCACAGTTCAGAGCGGGACACATGTGACCCTGCGCTGCCAGGTCATCGTCAGTCATGACAACATCCCTTACCTGACGCACACCTTCCAGCTCACACGGGACGATGTTCTCGTCCACTCCTCGACCACCACAGAAGACTCAGTCATGTTTGAACTGAGCCCAGCAAGAGCTGCTGACTCTGGAAACTATGAATGTCGGGTCACTGTCAGGGACAAGAGCAAAGTCAGTTTCAGCCAGAAACTCGACGTCACAGGTATAGCGGGAGAAAACTCACTGGTAAAATACATTTCTCAAACTGGGGTTTATTTGTTCTCACCTGGTTAGTTTTGTATGTGATTGTTAATTTTAGCTCACAAGGGTAGCGTGACTAAAAGTCTTCCACTTATCCGCACAGTTGTGGAAAAAAGTCAACATAACTAGAAAGGAGAGTTTTTCTTTCCCCATTTTAATGCCTAAAAAAAACTAGAACTTTGTTAATGTTTTGTAAAAGTTTTTAAGTTATTGTTTTAACTTTTATTTTTTTAGTTTTTAGTTTACTTTCAGTTAATTTTTAAAGCAAATTTTATAGTTTAGTTTTCATTAATTTTAGTATTGGTATTAGTTTTAGTCCTTGCCACTCTCTCCTGACTTTAGCCCTTGCCGCCATGATGCCAGCTAGGTTGGTTTATGTTACAGGAGAAGGACGTGTACAGTCTGGCAGTCTGGAATGCCATGGGGTACATAGATCTTGAAAGATATACAAAAACAATACCAAAAATGAAAACAAAGGATATCTTCTTTGTAATTTCATTTAATTTTAGTTTGTATTGTAAGCACACAACACAGTTTTAGATATCTTTTTTTGAAAGACTAGCTTTTATTTTTATTTCAGTTCACGAAAACTTTTTTTTTAATTCTAGTTTTCATTATTTTGTTAGTTTTCGTCAACTGGGGACTTGTCCAGGGTGTACCTCACCCTTTGTCCAAGTGACAACGGTTAATATGACTGATTTAAACACTCAAAAACATTTTAAAGGCACTTTAAACCTTCCTCATCTATAAACCCAAGAGAGGCTTGTAGCCCCTAACTTTTTAAACCTTTGAACATTCCTCATTAAGCTAGAAACACGAGGTCTTGTTCCTGTTATGATGACATTTTAGCAATTGAGTTTTGAGCATCCAACGTACCCAACCCATTAGACAGTCCTCATATTGGGACAGCTCATATATACAAACAACAACATCAGTATGTAGTGTCACAGCTGTCCTGTTGTGTTTTCCTCCCTTCAGGCCTGCAGACCCCCATTCTGTATTTGAATAAGACTGAGCCCTATGAGAGGGAGGAGTTCACAGCCACCTGTAGTGCTCCTGAAGAGAAAGGACCCCTCACCTTCCGTTTTTTTCAGAAATTTCGGACCGGAGAACCTACGAAGATGAAGCAAATAGCATCCTATGGGAACTCATCAGAGACCACACTGATCCTGTGGATAGTTGGCGACAGCCGCCTGTACTGTGACTATGAGATCAATTTAGTTTCTGGGATCAGACACTCGAACCGCAGCAGTGAGATTCCAGTGATAGTCAAAGGTGATTGGATCAAGTGTTGTTATGTCACCATAAAAAGATCAGATTGTTTAAAGAAGTGACGTAATGCATTTTTTAAATCTCTCTGGGTTGTGTCTTGCAGCACTTCACATAACCCCGGTCATGAATGTGCGTAACTCCTCAAAAGTCTATGAGGGTGACGATGTAGAGGTGTTCTGCAAAGTAGTGAGTCATCTGAAGAACATTGAGGTATTCTTGACGAAGGATCACAGGATCCTTAAGCAAGCGCCGGTCAGCCTCAATCATCGATTCACAGCAAAAGCAGGCGACTCTGGGGCGCTCATGTGCAAGGCAGAGTGGGGCAACGTGCAGAAAGAAACCTATCAAATAATCACAGTCCAAGGCAAGAACTCAATACTCTCTCTGTTATGGATTGTCTGATATGACATTAAGCCCCCTCTTATGTGAAGTTAAAAGCTTTTTATATTCTTAAAGTCCAAAAATATACTAGATATATGTTGTATAATGTTCTGTCTGTGCCGTGCCTCTCTCACAGAGCTGTTCTCAAAGCCTCGACTGTCTGTGCAGCCCATAGACATATTTGAGGGACAACTCTTCAAGCTGACCTGCTCCATCTCCATTTATGTTCCTGAGAGGATCAACAATGGCACCGTGCGGTTCTCCATGTACAGAGACGGCGTCAGACTCAACAGTGCTAACACATACAGTGCTCTGGCTCACCCTTCCAAAAATGGCAACTACACCTGTAAAGCGCAGGCTGCTTTAAATGTACAATATATTGTCAAGGAGAGCCAAACCGTTGTTATTGAAGCAAAAGGTGAGACTTTAAATTAAACTGCAATTAATTACAAGATTTTAAGCAGGCAAAAAGACTTTCTTTGCTAGCAGTATGGGTGTAGGAATGGTAGTGTCGCTCAATCAAACACTTATATCCAAGCTCAAACAAGACAATTTGGGGACATGAATCCAATAAGATTTATCCTAACAGTCTTCTGACTCTTCCTCTAGTGATGCTATGAGGTTGATATTTTGATTTTCTTATAGAAATATCTTGACAACTATTAGATGAATTGCCTAAAATTTGCTTACGACATGTATTTCTCTGTCAGAATTAATTACCATCACTTGGATTACTGATTGACTGCAGCGAAGTTGCTCCCCAAGGAGTCTCATGCTACAGCTAACATCAGCTTGCTAGCTCCTTATCAGAATTTACCAACTGCAGCTTTAAGAGTAATTAGATATTTTGGAAAATATATTTGGCAAGATTTTGAGTTTTTAGTAGTATAACTTGTTATTATCTTATCTCCAGTTCCTGTTTCAAAACCTGTGCTGAGTGTGGTCGGGGGTACGCTGGTGTTGGGAAGGCGCTTCCAGCTGCTCTGTCAAAGCGACATTGGCACTCTGCCCATTGTCTACAACCTATTTGGCCCCAACAAGCTGTTTGAGACCAGGAGGGTGAGCAAGCCAGGGGAGCAGGCTATCTTTAACTGCTCAGCCATCTACAAGCGTTCAGATATAAACGACTTTCTCTGCCACGCGAAAAACAGTCAACACAGGGCTGCTAAAACAGACACAGGGCAGCTGCTGGCTTCAACCAAAATCATAGGTGGGTTGGATGCAGGAACAATGACAATGCATTCAAACAAATCAATGTGAACTTCATCTAAGGTACATTTTCTATGCAGAGCCTGTGTCACAACCAGTGCTGAGCATGCTGCCTGGCATGAGGGACGTCTCTGAGGGGCAGGACGTGACTCTCGAGTGCTCCGTTCAGAGTGGCACCCTTCCTATCAACTTCACCTGGTACAAGGAGACAGAGGGCGCTCTCAATTTTGAGATCTCCAGGAAACTGAAAGCATCCCACAGGATCCACAATGTCAGAGGAGAGCACAGAGGAGAATACTACTGTGTGAGCACCAACTCGGCCAAGGAAATCAAGGAAAGTCGCAGGATTACCATCAGCGGTGTGTTTTTTTTTTCAGTGATTTTGTGATGATGGTCATGGGTGTCATGGGTGTCATGGGTGTATGTACTTGCATGTCTGTCCCTGTGAGGACTAGTTAGACTTTTAGAGTTTGGATGTTTTTTGTGAGGACATTAAGTCTGAAATTCCTTTGCAGTTTGAGTTAAGTTATTAAGAATGAAGTGCCATTGAAAAAAATATTTTTTTTTGCTGTTTTCATGTTGCATAAGTGGTACACCATAAGGGACATAGACTGTTTTTTGACTCAGTATTTACTATTAAAATGCTTACAGACCAACTATAGGATGGAAAAAATTGCACTATGATGAGTCTGAGGTAAAGATCCTCAAGTGTTTATACTGAAAACTTAAAAGAGATGTTCCAAAACTGTTTTTTTCCTTTCTAATTCCAATTCTGATACCTGAACTTTGTGGATTAGACAAAACTGAGGATTGATCAGAAGTGAGAGTGATAAAACAATAAACAAATTATTGTTTTTATCTTTTACCTTTAATCTGCATACTACTAACCCTGTATGGGTGTTACATTATGAAAATACTTGAAGTCTCACAAGTCGCTTGACGTATATGATACTGGCTACTTGTGCAGTAGAATATTTTTTTAAGTGGCATTCAGGTGTCATAGGTTCTGCTAGGAAGTATCAGGCACCTATTTGTAATGAATAAATCACACTGAATTAGAACAATGCAGAGAATTATAGACTGTGTTGAAGCTGATATTGATAAAAACCCAAAAGATGATTAAAGGAGATGTTTGATTCTTGCACATTGAGCTTCATAATAAGGATATCTACGATCATATACAATGTTCTACAGCATTATTAAGAGGAACAATACAGCCTTGAGAATGTGAGGTCATTACTGACATCACCACAAGCTGAAAACATGGGAGGTGCGAGGCATTGGAAATGCTTTGACAGTCGGTCGAAAAACACAATAAATGCATTATTAAAAAACGAAAAACTCAGCGAATGTTTAGTGGTGTGGTCTCATATCCTAACACTAAAACACAAAGTTAAACAACTGCATATAACCCAGAAATGGCTGTTTGTTTGATTCCTAAAGCTGCTGAAAGAGTCGCATCCAGGTTATAAGCCATTGTTTAACTTCGTGCTTTAGTGTTACAAGATGAAAGGACACCACTTAACGTTCGGCGAGTTTCAAATCTTTTAAAACGAGCATTTATTGTGTTTTTCAACTGATTTTCAAAGCATTTACAATGCCCTGCAGCTCCATTGTTTTCAGCTATGAGTGTGTGTTCTCAAGACTGCACCCTTCATCATAATGACGCTGTAGAACATCATATATGATCATAAATACCCTTGTAAGTCTTCATGTGCAAAAAAACAAAATTAGCCTCTAAAGATCTTGTAGAAAACTTCAAGCCATCACCATGGAGAACCTTGCTCACCTTAGACACAGAGATGCCACATCGTACCAACGTTGTTACACTATTGGCTCACAAGCCTTTCGCCTTCTTGGACAGCGGAAAACAAATTTTGGACCTGACAAGACTTTTAAAATAATTAGTTAACAATCATAGTTATTTGGATTTACAATAAAAATAATATTCACATATCATAGTATTAAGACTATGTAAACATTTTCAAAGCAATAACTCAAGGTTTGTAAAAACTTCATTAATGTAACACATTGCATTAGCAGCAGCTCATTAGGTCTGTAGAGGGCAGACTGCATGTTAATCAGTTTGCACATGTGCCAAGTTTGCAGTACAGAAGATAAAGCTGTAATAATGTTTGATGTAATTTTAAAGCATGCTGTTAAAAAAAATAAAAGACTAAAGGAGAGGTTGATCCTCTGTAGGCCAGAACTGCTTTGTTTTACTAATAAGACCTGTGTGCTTGTGTAGGCTGATCAGTGAATGTGAAAGCAAGCAAGGGAATGATGATATAAATAAATGAGCCTCATATATTTAACATTCTTAATAATGCTGCTGTGTTTTTAAACCCTTTTGTCTCTCTCACTGTTTGTCTCTCTTTTCCCCAGTTTGTGTCTAACCAGTCGATTGGTAAAGACTCTGCTCTACAACTTCATCAGACAGGAGAAATGTCCACCTCCAGCAACCCACATCTTTGAGCCCAAAGACGAGGGAGGCCTGCTTTACGGCCTGGCGTCTGGAGTGGCAAGTAGGAGAAACACATTCACACACAAAACACAGCAAAACTACATAGAACATAATTTAGCCAATCAGGCAGACAGCTCCTCAGTCCTTTTTTATTTTATGACGCCAATAATTACATTGACTGTTGTTTATAGTTATGTGAGTTAGTTAAGTTTCTCATGGCTGTATCCTGCTCTAACCGAAGTCCATAGTTTTTTCCATTTAAGATCATTTCCTTTAAATTACAAAGGATTTTTTTGGTCTTCAAAGACTGAAATTATCCAATTTTTCACAATAAACAAACAGAAAAGTCTGAAATAATGAACCAAATATCATGTAAAATAAATACAAGCTTTTCTTGTTTATCCTTTAATCATCTCGTGTCACTTAAAGTCATTTCCCCCAGGCTGCTAACGCCTGGCTCAGATAATATGATAAAACTGAGTTTTGTTTCATCTTTGTCAGTATTTGACCACTTTTGCTGCCTGTTGTTGTGATGTTGCTACATCTTCCACCTCAAAATAAACGTGTTGAGTAGAAATGTCATCATAAGTTATGGGAATGATGATAAAATTACAAATATAAGAGCCAGACAGGAACAGAATAAGATTGAGTGTCTTTCTGTTTTCTCTTGGAGCCAGTGAGCAAGAAATATGATTAATCCAAGAATTATAAGTGCCAGCCGCGCTGACAACCATGGCAGTGTGGATGAAAGTGATGAGTCAGAAATGAACAGAGTATGTGTGTATTAGATTGGAAATGTGCGTGTGTGTGTGTTGAATGTGTGTTTGTTTGAGTGTGAGAATAGGGCCGGGTTTCCCCCGCAGATAAATGCTCTTTGTCGGTTGTTGGTGGCAGATTCCTATCAGTGAGCCATCAGCATTCACCCCAGCCTGTCTGTCTGTGGCCAGTGATCAGCCTGATGAGTTATGGTGCCCTGTCCTATTCTGTAATCCCCTAGAGCCTGTCTGTCTGCAGCCGCCTCCCTTATACACACACGCACAGACCAACAAAGACACAAGCTCTCTTATACTCAGAGCTCAGAAACAACACTTGTTTTCTTTCTCTGTCTCTGTCTTTGTCCATGTCTCATATGCACACAGTCATGGAGGATTGACAGAGTACACAAGTTCGTTTAAATTTAAATGTCCAAAATGGGAGTATGCACAGGTGTCTTGAATAGCTTTTTTGGGCTTCGAAGCTTCTATGACAACTGATTGATCATAATGGAATATTCGTTGCTATTGAGGGGCAAGGCTCGTCACGTCTGTTAAGTCTGCTTGAACGTGTACTCACACACAGGCTGTCCAGCAGGGCCGGGTATCGAACTTCAATACTTTTATGGTACCGACCGAACTATCTCAATACTATCAAGTATCGAAAAGTGTCAGGTATCTTAAAGCTATGGTCTACGATCTGAAAACCAGTTTGGCTGTTGAGACAGATTTGAAAAAACGCATCCTGCCCATCCTGCCGCCCCCCTCGCTCACCCCTCCCCTCCGTGTTCCACGATCCCGCCCCCCAGCTCG
>JAQLOL010000009.1:15865074-15893942 GCA_029783665.1 Naso thynnoides | reverse complement strand
TTATGCAAGTGTAGGTTACTTGTAATAAATGAACCAAACCTTTTACCATAATTATAGTAGTAATAATAGAGGGCTAATGGTACAATAGTACTATATTAATAACATAATATGTCAACATCAGGGTTGGGGTTTATTATTAATATTATAATTGATAATAATAATTAAAAAAAAAATAATATACACATCAATCCAGTTCCAGTTTCTCTAATGTCAAAATTTTCTTAGCCTTCATTGTTATTAGATTAAATATTTTTGAGATTCAGACTGTTTATTGGCTAAACCAAACAAAAACAACTTCAGCTTTTTGGTAGGTTATATGATATTTCATGTAGGATCAAACACTATCTATCTATCTATCTGTCTGTCTGTCTGTCTGTCTGTCTGTCTGTCAATAAAAAGACGACACACCCATATGGAAGTTGTGAGTTTATTGATGTGTGTCCCCCCTGTAACCACAAATTTGTTTCCACTGCTGTCAATAATTTTTTTTAAAATCACTAATAAGCATTTTATATTAGTTTCCGGTCCACTCCCACAATCAGGCAGGCAGTTACAAGATTGAAGCCGTTTGGGTGCATAGTGAGACAGTCACATACAGAGATACTGTCACAGGAAGAGAAAAAAAATAGAAAACAAGAAAACAAACTTAAAAATATAGATCATGTCATTTCATATAAGAACAATGCACACCACAGGTAATCCTCCAGAAAAAAGCCATGATTGCAACATCAACTATACAGGCATACAAAGACAATACTAAGAGAGAGAGAGAGAGAGAGAGAAAAGAGGATTCTAGGACTCAGTTTACTTGTTGTGTCATTCTTTGACTGTAAAAATACACAAGGTCGCTTTTTTCAGAAACCAGCTCTCCAAGCCTTGTCTTTCTGTGTCTCTGTCTGCCTGCACAGCCCTCCAGCTCCAGTTAGCTTTGATCCAGGGCCGGCCCAAGCCTTCCTCTGTGACCAAATACCAAAATTCAGACTGAAGAGTTTGGTCATAGTAAAAGTTTTTGTACCTATCAAAATCATTTGCTTCAATCAATAAATTTGGTACATTCAGGTTAAGATAAAACTGTGCATTTTCACTTCATTTGGGAGGGGAAATGGTCGCATACGAGCCCTAAGCAGCTGCTCATTTCCTTCATGACTTTGGGCCGGCCCCGGTTTTGATCTGTCGCACTGTTTTACGCTTCATGACCAGCAAAGCCAACAGTCGCTCCAATAACGCGAGTGTACATCATCCCCACGATTGTGTTAAAAGTAGTTTTTTTCTAAAACTTGCTTTAGATAACTTATAAAAAAAAAATAAAAAAAATAAAAATAAACCAAAAAACAACAGTTTTATTAATTAGTGGTATGTCATCGCCCACGTCACGCATAAAAATCAAAGCCTCATTGGAACCTGTCAGGTACATAGTATGGAAAAACAGCTTCCTCATTACATTCCACTATGTAACACTTCATCTACTGATGTACTCACTCTGTTTTCCTAATGATAAAAGATTGTTTGTTAAAAGAGGATATATAATCACATTCACTTAGTAAGAGTTAGAGAAGGTTTTGTGTGATGTGTTTGAGCTGGGGGTCTGTGCACACCTTCATCCTCTCCGACTCGTTCTGACAGTGTGCCTGCAAACACAACTCGTGACCGCCAGGCTAAAAACCCTAAACAGACTTATAACCTCTTTCCTGGGAAGAAAAGGTGGAATAAAAACATCTACTCTTATATATATTTAAACTGTATATGTATATTTTGTCAGTTATCATAACAAAGAACAGAAAGTAAATAATTCATGATTTCATTTTTTTCTCATTTGTTTTTTTCACTATACATTTTAATAGGTACAAAGAACCTTCATATACAAGCAATCTATTGAGAGGAAAAAGAACAAAATAAAACACCAATTCTTTTTGAGGAAACCATCAGAAACTGCATGAATGACACTTGCATGGTGGGAAACTGAAGCCAAGTGTCTGGTCTGCCGGTTCGATGATGGCCGCTCAAAAACATTTAAATTTTGCTTGATTTGCATTTCACTTTCTAAAATAAAGAAAATGTCTGAAGAAATGTTATACATCTTGATCTGACATAGCTGTATTGATAATTACAGAGGAATCTGCAGAATCACATTTTCCATAATGCAAAATGGCAGATACATCACCTTTTCAAAAGAAACATGATCAAAAAGAGCTCTATAGTACAATAGTAGCAGTAGTAGAAGTAGTAGCATTATTTAAGGATTGTTTTGAACAAACCAGTAATGGAGTTTTGATGTATGCAAATGATTTTTTTTTTAACAATAGCATATGTTATTGGTCAGTAGTATGTTCCCCCTCTGCTGCCGTCCTCTGTCAGACTCCAAAGCACCCCCTGTAGGCTGTAGTTAGATCTGCATCTGCTCCAGGTATTTGTAGGTGGGGTTTTCGTAGCCGTGGTTCTGCATCTTGCTGAGGTGGCGTTCCTCTGGTGTCAACATGGGGTCAACCTGTGAGACAAGCACAGCGGCACTCATAATCGCTAACCTCAACAAGGGCAGCTCTACTCCCTGAGGCATAACATGCTGCGTGTGTTGTATTCAGATGCTGCAGGGACGGTGATTTGATTAGCCTTGCATTAGCCCATGCCCCATTTGCATAAGACCACATAATTTAATCTAAATCTGACACTTAATAATGAGATGGATAGCAGTTCATTGAGAGCCCTGCTATGTGAAGTTCCACTCTCTGCCCAAATCCCCACAAGCTGCTCCAAATAACAGGGGGCTTACCTCCACGATGCCATGACTGATAGTGCCGTATTGCCGCTTCCTCAGAAGCACCAGGCTGATCACAATCACAGTTGCTATAGCCACCGCGATCACCAGCAAGCCAATCAGTGCACTGCTACCGAAGCTGAAGTCCTCTCCCAGGGGGCGGTAGGACTCCTAACATGTGGGAGGGAGACAGAGAGAGCAACAGTGAGGAGACAATACATGCACAGCTGACCACTAAGGCAAGAGACACTAACACAGTTGTCTTTACTTTTATGAAGAAAACATGGATAAGTTACCGTAATAAGCTGAATAAATCTAGCTCTCTGTAT
This sequence comes from Naso thynnoides, assembly GCA_029783665.1. Classification (NCBI taxonomy): domain Eukaryota; kingdom Metazoa; phylum Chordata; class Actinopteri; order Acanthuriformes; family Acanthuridae; genus Naso; species Naso thynnoides. The sequence goes on along the minus strand of JAQLOL010000009.1, from coordinate 15,890,861 downwards.
GTATGTCTACCAATGAACCATTTTTAAAGGGAACCTCGAACATCTGTTTAAGGAATACACCAACTTTTTTTCCTTTTTGTTATTTGCCTCCCTCCCAACTTCCAGACAGGAAGACAGATACCATTCTTTTGACTGTGCGTGCAGTAACAAGAAAGATATGGGCAGAGCTCCTCCACCACTAATTAGCTCAGCTTAAACACTGGTAGTCAATGAAAGTGCTAGCCTGCCTCTGCCTAAAGTCATGAGATAAACTTTCCAACTACTCTAAATAGTCCTGTGTGCTTGTTGTGACTTGTTTATTTCTAATGTTATGTTAAGACTCAGATTAGCACGTAATGTATTTCTTCTTTTGCTGTTTACTGATGCGCATGCGGCCTGTGGTTTACTTCTGGTACATATTTGAATCTAAAATTACATAAAGTGCTAATCTGAGTCTCAAAATAACATAACGTGGTAAATAAACAAGTCACAACAAGCACACAGTTGATCTGATGACTTTGGGTGGAGGCAGGCTAGCACTTCCATTGACTACCAATATTTGAGCTGAGCTAATTAGTGGTGGAGGAGCTCTGCCCGTCTCTTTCTTGTTACTGCACGCACAGTCAAAAAAATGGTATCTATCCTCTTGTCTGGAACTTGGTAGGGAGGCAAATAACAAAAAAAACAAACAAAAAAAACCTGGCATATCCCTTTAATTTTGGTGTCCTTCTCATATTCATATTTTACATTATGACTAATTATTTTGGTAACATTAAGCTCTTAACATGTACCCTTTTGTGCCTAATTGGAATACCCGAATGTAAAAGCCTATTATAAAAAACTGTAAGGCCAAAATGCATGTGATTTAAGGGAATTGTTGGTGGATAATCAAACAAATCAAATGATGTATAGCATATCTAAAAAATTCAAATAGTTTAAATACTTTGAAGTAGTGCTTAGCTGCTTTGAAATAGCTTAAATGGGTCATAGGTGATCCATTGAATTTGAACAGGTTAACCACATTTGATGTTTAACTTTTCCAAATTGGAAACTTGCTGACGCAAACTGTCTTTGTGTGTTTGCTGCTCTATCTCTCACATGGAACAAGCAAAACTAGATCCAATCCTCACACTGATTTCACAGGATCTCCACATGAACACAGCAGCTGTCAAGTTCATCTGGGGGTGAATCTGCAAAGCCGTGTACTTCACTTCTATAACTACAGGATTTTCCAAGTATCTATCTAATACTTGTGTTTATTCTCAGTTGGACTCAAAGGAAACTGTTCACATGATTTCTTTCAATTTAAAATGGTTGGAAAGCTGGATCAGACTTCCCCTTTGTGGCCCAGTCAATATGGTTCTGGCTCGAATCTGAGTTATCAAATCTCTACAGATGAAACGATGAGTAAATTGTTATTCCAATCAAGAATCAGAATGGAAATAGACAATATATAAGATTAGCCCCCAGGGTGACACATACAAGAATGTCCCTTCATAATCCAGTCATCTTCCTCAAAGTATCTTTGAAAAATTAACCATTTAAAATGTTATTCATTTATTCTGATGTTATTTTATTAACGGGATACACCAACTATTTTTTTCCTTTTTGTTATTTGCCTCCCTACCGAATTCCAGACAAGAGGATCGATATCACTCTTTCGACTGTGCGTGCAGTGTCAAGGAAGAGACGGGCAGAGCTTGCCCACTGCTAATTAGCTTAGCTTAAATACTGGTAGTCCATGGGAAGTGCTAGCCTGCCTCTGCCTTAAGTCATGAGATAAACTTCCCAATAACTCTAAACAGTCCTGTGTGCTTGTTGTGACTTGTTTATTAAGCACACTATGTTGTTTTTAGACTTAGATTAGCACTTTATGTAGTTTTAGGATCAAATAATACAGTAAGTGAACTGCAAGGTGCATTCACACCAGTAAACAGCAGAAGGAGATGGAGAAGAAATACATAAAGTGCTAATCTGAGTCTAAAAATAATATGCCATTGTAAAAAAAAAAACAAAAAACCATGTACGACAAGCACACAGGACGCTTAGAGTTGGTGGAAAGTTTCTCTGATGACTTTAGGCAGAGGCAGGCTAGCACTTTCCATTGACTACCAGTGTTTGAGCTAAGCTAATCAGCAGTGGGGGAGTTCTGCCTGTCTCTTCCTTGTTACTGCATCAGACATACTGTCACGACGTAGCAAGGTATGGACCCAAATGCAGGACACATAAGGCAGGAGACTTGATTCAAAGTAGCTAAAAGGCTTTAACTCAGCATCAGGCAAACCTGGTACAGCGACATGAAACGACTGACAGCAAAACAATGATCCAACAAGACTGACAGGGATAGACAAGACTTAAATACCAGAGGGCTGAGGGCTAATTACATGACAAGACACAGCAGTGAAGAAATGTAGGATTAGTTGTGAACTTAAAAACATTTGGCATTTGACAGCCCTGGTTTTTAAGGTTTTGTTGTTTTTTTTGCATTTGATTTGTTTGGGAGATGACTGCAACACCTTTTTACTGTGAAACTCCAGCAGTGTTTTGTGGACTAAAAACTTTAGCAGACTTTCCAACCGCCTGAGGATGTGTTGATAACGACTTAATTTTCATTTCACGGTGAACTATTCCTTAAAGTTTTTCTATTTATTTGTTCTTATTATTTTCTCTAATATTCTCATTACTTTGTTCATGCCTGTTAGAGACGAATGGCGTTACGTCATGATATGAATCACAGGGAGTTCATCACATCAGTCGGTCTGTCATGCTGTCATGCAGTGTTTCTTCATACAAGCCTCATATTTCTTTTTTGTGACACCTCTTAGCAGGGGTCGGTGGAGTACGCGCAGCTGAATCATGATGCGGATCACCACAGTAACCACGGTAACCATGGTGACCACTATGTCCAAGATGACCACATAGACGAGATTGACAGCAGTGTTGACAACAGCACTGCTGACCAGGGGGAGTGAAAACGTGATGCAATGCCAGACTGTTGACTGACCAGCCAGAGTATTTATTCCCTTATTTATCCGGCCCGGTAATGCAGCTAAAGTCTTTTTGTGCTAAAAGACCTCAAAGAGCCCTAAGCAACCTTGTCCTTTTTGTATTTTTGTACCGCTTTGCAAGGAACATGCCACTCTGTAAATGTGCTTGTGTTGCCTATGAAGGGCAAATAAACTGTTTTTGTTAAGTGAAGTGTTTCTCTCCTTCCCTCACTGGTTGACAGAGAGAGGATGTGTGTAGTGACCCCAGAGGAAAAGACATTCACGTCTGTATCCTTCCACCGGTGGCAGTGGTGACAGAATCTGAACAGGAAGAGCAGCCTTTGAAGTGAAGTTGCCTCTGCAGTGACAGGGGTGGAAGTACATTCATCAGATCTGTTTGCTGTGTGACTATCAGTGCTCTCTGTTTAAACCACCAGAGGACAGACTTCAGGCAGCGCCGCATGGAAACTTAGTGCCATCTGGCTGTGATCTCTCATACTGTGAAAAGGCTTTCACTTTATCATCAGGACGTATCAGTTTCATTTTCCATTATCTAATGCTTAATTGAATGATGTAACATGGATTAATTCATGGTGTCCCTGCAGCTGATATGTAAAGCAGATAAACCTGTTGTTTACAGAAGAATATGATACCAATGATTGCCATGTGATTCAGACCTTAAGTGCTACATCACATCCTGGAAGTTACGTAATATAAAACCTCTGCATTTTTAATGACCTCACTGGATTTTGTTTTGATAATTTCACATCGCATGACCTCTCACAAAGACTTACGGCTGTCCAAGTGCACTCTCATCTTTTCAACATTTCTAACGAATGTTTATCATTTTCAAATGCTTAAACAAGGCAGTGTTAACGGCAGGCGTGGGACGCTGCAATTTAAACAAGAGAACCAATCAAAAGCATCAGAATAGCATCAAACTTTACTAAACGGCCTTGACTGGAAACGGCAAAAGGCACTGCGACCATCAAAAATATGCAAAGCAACAAAATGAATATTATTCAACATATAGCCTAAACTTTTTACTGGAAATATTCAGATGTAACCCTCTTTGTAATCAATAACATTAGTGTATAGTATAGTGTAGTATAGTATAGTACAGTAGCACTATACTATACTATACTTCAGTAACTGTAACTGATTAGTTACATTTATTTTGTAATTAAGTTACATAATTTCATTATGTAACTGGTTACACCCCAACACTGCCTGTCAGCAGGTGCATTTAAGGACCTGCACGCAAGGACATACATTGAGTTCATCCAGTTCAGTTCATAGCAACTGCTGCCGACAGTTTTGACAGGAAGCTCTACTGAACACCACATCAAATCCATGCAGAAGTCTGAATTATCTGACACCAGAGCCAACAGCCTGCCACCGTCCCACACGCTTTCATCTCCATTCTTAGTGCAGACAAACGTATAGGCCGACTTACGTCGGAGGTGCAGTGTTCATCTTAATCATCCGCCTGCCTGGGTTTGTCCCTGTGCGCGTGTATGTGTGTCAGACTCACAGAAGTGTCTCATCTCCTCTCCTCCGCCACCTCTGATTTTAGTGTGACCGCTGCAGTTCTGCTAAGTCTCAATGAACGTGTGCTCCATATGTGACACGGGGGTGTGGTGCAATATTTCCATGGTTTGCACCATTCCCTCAGGCCCTCGGCGCTCTCGTATGCAGATTGATGTGGCCTCTGTGAGGTCCTGGGAGGCATCTGTGAATGGATACGGCTGCAGCTCGGAGGTGCCAAAATGAAAATTCACCCCTGCTCTGAGGAAAGCATAGTCGACTCATGGTTTATTAATCACATTACTTAACCGGGTGGCTGGCCTTGACAGGAGAGAACAGCATATTCTGAGCACCAATGATCAGGCACACAGGAACTGATACTGTGGTACAGAAATGTCAGGAGTGAAAGTTACACACTGTCACAGTTGTTAGAGATCGGCTGTTGCAGTATAATTAAACAGTTGGCAGCCTGAACTTACTTTGGATTTATTTTTGGGAGCATTTGAGCAAAAGACAAAACCACAGCGTCATGTAACAGTTTAACCAGTGTGTTTGCAAGGGCCAAGAGTGCTTTAAGTGCATTCTCATTTCAGAAGCTGACACTCAACCCAATAGCGGTGCAGTTCTGTAAACTGTAAACTGTCTGTCAGAGGGGAAGATGGTGAATTTACTGCTGTACCCAGAGCTACCACATCTTTTGTCAGACCTTTGGGATCCCACCACCAACCCCAGAGAGTAACTCTGTCACATGATCAATTCTTGTGGTGCTAAAAGTGTGTTAAATAAGGAAAGGGGCTGGTTATGGACATACATACGGTGAAACGGTCTTACAGGCGCAGCAGAGTCCTCAGTCCACTTTATGACTGCACGGACGCGGGACGTGTCTCCGCCGCGTAACCCGATCCAGCCCCTCCTGTATCTGGAGCATGGTTCCTCAACTGCCATTGGCTGCCGTGCTAAAATTAGCATATTGACCCCTGTGAAATGCATTCTGGGAATATCCTGCCTATGACTTGGCCTTATGGGGCCAGTGCTGTTTGTGGTCCTCAGATGCAGCAATGAGATCATCTTGTGGACCTCATCTTTTGCGTTCCTGCAAAGGAACGTTGGCATGGTGGCTCTCAGCCACCATGACGTTATGTTAAATTAATGAAGTCAAATTTGCACTTCATATAGTAATTTTTACTATAATTAGTTCCATAAGTCATAGATTTTTTTCATCTCATACACTACATTGTCCACATATATTGTATGATAAACCATTTATTCATATATTATTGTATTGTTACTTATTTTAGGTATTGTAGTATATTGTATTTTTGTCCTTTTGCATTCAGCAATTGAATAACATAAAACAGGTGCAGGACTGCATAAGTTCTGCTTCTTCCCACTCCATTCCTGACATGAATTGATCATTAATGTGTGTGTAATTTTTACTTAATGGTATCTAAGCCTTCTATATTCAGAATTTTCTGTTAAATTATTGATATTTTGTTGCGTTTTTTCTTTTTCCTTGTAAATCTAAAAAAAAAATTTATGTTTGAAATAAAGATTATCCATGTCCGAATCCAAATTCAAGTAGTTATATATTTTACATTTCTGTATATTCACACAGAAAAGTCATAAAAATTAAAACCCTATCTACATCACAGGATTTATCAATGCATGTAACTTAAGTCAGGTTATGCAACAATAATTATCCCCTAATTTCATCAGAACTGTACAGACTACAAAAAGAACAAATGGTGAGGACAAATTAGTTCAGAAGTGTTTGATTTACTGCAATTTTTTATTTCTGTCGTGACAGTATAATGGGTTTATTTGAGGAACAGTTACACAACAAAAATCAGCAATCCAATCATGCATAATACAACATGACCTTGATGTAACAAGATAAAGACAAATGTATTATTAATATGAGACGTGTTGTCACATAAACCCAAGCACATGTATTGTTTTTATAACTTTTCCTGTAGTGACCTCAAGTAAAAACTCTACAGCCAGTGTCAAACTGGTAATCATTGCCTCTATTATTCACAATTTACTTGGGAAAATTTGTTTAAAACTGTGCAGTGAGCACACAATGACCTCAGATCAATGTCAAGCCTTCCCGATGTCTTACAATAAAAATTAATTGTGAATCTATGGAGTTATTTATCAAAAAGATGATATTTCATGACCCATTTGTCTTCCTACACCACTCACTGGTACGCAGCCAGTGAAAGAGTCGTGCTGGGAGTTTAGAGATAAATGTCTTCAGTTGTTCGTCTACAAAACCTACTCAATAGTCTAGAAAAGTATTTATATAGGTGTTGAACTGCAGTGATGCAATTGACACAACCGATTCCTGGTGGGAGATGATGAGTTTTATGTTAATATACAGTTTGGTTTTTGTTTATGCTGCCTCACACAGGCTGCAGGCAAAGGCAGCTCAGGCCAAAGACTGCTGTGTGAAAGAAAGTGTGTTACCTACTGTCCTTCATTTGCTGAGAAAAGGTTAGGAAGGTTTAGTAAGTCCACCTGTTCAATGTCCTCCATCTTTCATTGCTAAGCTCTCTCAGATCATGGGAATGAATTCGTTATAACCTTGTGTAAACCTGTGAGAGCACACAGCGGCAGCGTCTTCACTGACCACTGCACTGACCACGTCAAGACTGAACAACACGCCCTCATTGTGCAATCAGGCTTCAACAAATTAGGCTCACATATTTACAACTGCTAACCTCTGACCTCCTTTTCCATGGATGTGGGCTTCGGCTAAGGTAACCCAATCCTCACACAAACAGTCAGCGAGCCGCGGTGCTGCTCCCGCTCTGCTCTGTGCTAAGTCTGAGCCGTCTTTCTTTCACTTTGTCCCGGACAGCTGCTGCTCTTGTTTATTGCCAATACCTCTTTGCAGGCCAGTGTTCTTCATGCATTGTCAATGTCAGCAACTGCGTCTCCCAATAGAGCAGAAACATTTTCACCATGTCTTCAGTCGGCATACAAATAACTTTTCTAATCAGTCCATAAAAGCTTTGATCCTCCTCCTCACTGGACTGTTTATGCAAAGTTGTGCTTGGAGCCTTTTAATTTTGGGCTGCACGGGTCACTGGAAAACATCAGACTATAAAGTGTTTATGAGGAGATAATGCACGGTGGAGGGGTGACCGGGTTCGCTGCTCTGCTCCTCTTGTGCCAATGTTGAGACATGACCTGGCAGTTATATTTCTCTTGGAACAAAAACATATTTATACTCCCAGCAGGCATCCTGCAGACTTTATTCACCTCCACCAGTCTGCACCTGTTATTGTTTAGGTTTACATGAATGCAACGGCATTAATTAATTATGCTAAAACTATTTTAATACCTACCTTTTAACTGAAAAACAGATTAATTGAATGGAGGAATATAATTTGTTCTAGATAATGTACATTAGGTTGAATTAGACTAAATAACTTCTAGCTTTACTGTAATGTAACCACAGCTCTCTACAAGTCTGTAAGGTCATGATGAGGCTGTTCCATGTAGTATAAAAATTGTCTTTAGACTTCAATGTGTCCATAGGGATAGCCACAAATTTTCAAAAATGAAATTATAATATGTTATCGGAGCACTCCAGTAAGTATTGCACATCATAAAGTGAGAGCAGATCTTTATTTTCCATGACTGTGACAAGTCAAACCATGCAGTGTTGATTTGCTTTATCAAAACCAGTTTAAACGCATGCAGCAACACGTTTAAATAGTCCCCACTGATACTGTATTTAAAATGTTTCACACATCCTGTTACTGTTTTTAAAGCAATAAGCAGTAATACTAAGCAACATCATAACAACAGTCTGAAAACCTGCTACCAACTACCGTTGTATAACGCAACATTAAGTGGCATGAAAGAAAGCTCTGCGTCTAAACGTCCTCAACTCAAAACAAGCGCCTCATCAGTTAAAAGGAAAATTTGTCGGTTTTATGTTGATGTTCAGTCAGTGTTGATGGTTAAAAAAGTCAAAGAAACGAGAAATTCCTCGGTGGGTGCTGTGTTGACTGAGAGAGCTGAGTTCTCCCATTGCAGAATCCGTTCTTTTCCCGACATCAGTGGCATAGTTAGTGTTAAAGGGACAGTGTGTTTGTTTTGATGTGGGGGTGTATTAGGCACTTACGCCTGTTGTTTCTCAAGTTGTGATGATGTGAAGATGATGGAGAAAGTGCCGCCAACACCGACTTGGTTAAACTTCAACTCCAGTCCATATAGTTAAGACACCACACGCCTAATCGATGTCTTACATATCACTGCTTACCAACAGCAACTGCCTGCAGCTGTGTGGAGGAATATGGAAGTATGGAAGAAAATTGTCGTCCCAAATGAAAAGGCTGTCTGATGGCAGTGTAAAGTGCTTAAATTGTAAACATGTAGCATACACGTTAAGGGACATGTATACTTTAGGTGGGTGGTCTTGTTGGTGGCTAAAAGACATGTTGCTGTGGTATCGTTTACGGCAATTCTGTGGTCAGTCTTCTGCCAATAAATCGCACTGCTTCCCAGACAGAGACGAGCTGCTCGTTAATAACTGCAGGTAAGACACTGATTATGTATAAGTGCCTCATACAACCCCACATCAAAAAAACAAACTATCCCTTTAAGGCTATTTCAGCTTGGGCAGCCAGGGGGCGTGCTGCCAGCGCAAAGTCAAAACTTGTTGTCTTGTTGCTTTTACTTTGGCTGGAAGGGTTTGGAAGGAAGGTTCCTAACTGAGTGAAATAATCCAGAAGTAGTTCGTGACAAGAGCTGTTCGAATTGTCTAAATGCAAAGGAAAGGTGACTCAATGCTTCCTTTCATATCTCCTTTAGCATAGGACACACCAGACCATCCCTGGCAAAAGGAAAGGAGATTATTCCATCCCACAATTCTCTGCGTCAGCAACAGTCATAAGCAGCACGTTATCCGACTGCTCACGAATTCAACCGAATAATGACGGACAAAGCACGCAGATTTGCTCATTGATCTTTTCCAAATTATACCATGACGTGCCTGCTAATATTCTGATGCCCCTGCTTGAACTCTCAACATTATGTTAAGCCCATAGTCGAACCATGAGCGTTACGCTGCTGTCATTGTAAAATTATTGAAACGTGGACAGTCAAACTCTTCAGTTAACATGCTTAATAACTTTAGACTGTGCATCAGTTATTCCCTCATCTTGAGCATATTATATTGCCGGTCTTCATGGATGTCATGTGGTCACATTGGTAATGCAGACGTGTTTCTTAACAGGAGGTTAATGTTTAAATTGTCTGCAAGATACAAGGCGGTCAGGACGCACGAGCGGAGCAGCACATCTAAGATTTGTACTCCGCCTTTTGTACTCCATCTTAGGAAAATTGTAGTTTCACCACAGCACAACCATGTCAATAACATCGACTGTCACATGATTAAGTAGCCTAGTGAAAGGGCAGTCAGATTCTCTCAGCACAACAGTTGTCTTTTCCTAAGTCCTTTTGAATTCTCCTTTCTCCTTGTCTTGACCTCATGATGTTTTCTACTGGGGTTAAGGAAAAGAGGCTAAGAAAGGACTTAGGAGGTGACTATTCAACTGCAGCCTTTGTTCAGTAGGAATGAACGTCAGAAGCTCACACACAATGGATCCTGGGAAATGTGGGCACTGACAGCACCTGGTTGACACCATAAAAAGAACAAATTAGTTGCAATTTTCCCTTTTGTACACTCGGTCTCATTCTCTCTCGTAACAGCAGCAAAATTCAGCTGTGTACAGTATTTACAATAAGACTGCAGCTGATTTAAAGTAACATCAGCGTTTCTCTCTAATGTGATTCTGGTGAAAAACAGAACATAATGGACGCCAGGGAACAGCCAGCCCGAGGAAAATATATTTGAGAGAAGCAAATTCCTCCCCGCAAATTTGCTTCGTCATTAAAATAAAACAGCCGCTTACACAACAAAAAAAACTACAAGCATTTTTATTCATGTGCATCATGCTCTTGGTGTTATTGTCATGTGCATACAGACTACAAGATCAGTGGGCGTGAAGTGCATTCAGAAACGGATGGGTCCCCACACAGAGCTAAGGGAGACCATTAGACAAGCCAAACCCAAACTGAACTGAGCCATTTGCTGTTGAAAATGAGCCCAACTGCCATCTGGCCCCACATACATGGAATGGCCCTCGTGGTTCCCATGCCTCCAGACTCTTAAGTTGCTGCACCTTCCCAGTCACGAGCGCATAGTTTCCATGCAATTTGGTCCATATTCATTGCAACAGGATGAATATTAACGCATTTCTTTCACGCCATGCTACTTAGATATGATTCAGATACTGTAGTTTTGAACCTTTTTTCCAAGATTTAGTTTGACATCAAACTCAACAACAGTCTCAGTTCTAATGGTTGGATCGGATAAACAGTGTTACAAAATAAAAAGATAATGAGTTATTTGGTCTTTTATTAATTAAACATGAGTGATTTTACACGTCAAGTTTAACTCATTTGTCATCATGAGGCCTACTTAGCCGGCCAAAACAGCGGTGCAATGTCTCAGTACACATTAACAAAGTTAAAAATATCACCTTGATTACATAATCGTGTTTTTTTTTTTCTTAGCTCGACTCAGGAAGTAAAAGTCACAATTAGGGCTGCCACAATATCAGATTATTGTGGCCTTAAGAATTTATGATAAGGACATTAACCTGACATCCATATCCATCACTGAAAAACAATCAAAATACGAATTAGCGAATAAAATGAGCTGCTATAGAGTTGTGGCTATGTGAGTAACTGACTTCACTATTGGTAGTAACAGAGGGGGATGTGATGCACTTTTTGCCACATCTGATACTTCTGATGTTGATTTCCAATTGATTTGTGGAAGTTGAATTAGTTGTCGATAGAGATCTGTGATTTAGTGTTCTACCTTAAAGAGTTAAGACTGAATATCAGGGTCAGTGTGCCTCATTTACTCTGTCTCAGTTTCCCAACATGAAATGATCTCCACAGCCAAAGGCATCATGGTGTCCCTCTTTCTCACTGAACGACAGAGGATTACACACTCCTGATTTAGATTCTGAATCCCTTTTTTCAGCCCAATGCGCGTGTTGTAACCGGATCCTTTTCAACCCCGGCGAGTTTCTCCCTCTGGACCTGTGGGGATCCTGACAGAGGCTAATCCCTACTGTCCAGGTGCGATCATATACCGCCTTTGAAGACACTAACACTGCTCCTGTTGGCACCCATGGCACTGCATGTGCCCGCAACAGCATGGTGAATTCTTAGGAAAAGACTCGCAAAGCCTCATAAGAGGGGCGGACGAGTTCAAGCGGTGTTTTTGTAGAGATCAGTCCTCTGACGACCTTCCCTCGTCACCTCGTGCCCCACTTCTATTTAAACTTCTCGCTAAGAGTCGCAACAAAGCTGTGAACTACAGTATGTTTATGCGTATGGATTATTCTAAGTGAATTTTCACAGTCACATATGACTTGTGTTACACTGACCTTTGAAGACAGCAATGTTTATGAGGATGGCAGCCTGCATTTGTAGCATGCTGTGCAGAGAGCGGATGCTTCGCCGCTCTTATTTTGGAGTCAAGAACCTGTATGCTATACCTGCATCACGCGACTCATTTCAGTGTTATGGAATGTATAGGTGGCTTTTTTGAAACATGTATAGCCCAGCGATAAGCCTCTGTGACAGGTCACTATTAAAACTGTCATTCTTTTGGCTTCACATTCATGTGTCCTGACCTTTGTGTCTGAATACCTGGCCGCATAGGGCCGAGGTGCCAGTGGCATCAAATGACAGACTGTCAGCTGCATTTTGATGATAATAAGTCAGCATTGTCAGCTTTTGAGTTTGGGTGTTAAATGTCGGATTAGTTCACAGTTGTCTTCGGGTTAAAAGGTTTAACTGTGTTGTGAATGTGTTAGGCAAATTTTGATGTCTATATGTTTGTGTTCGATTCAATACAAAATACATCAGGGCCAGAATCAGAGATGAATCTATAAAATGATGATGAAAAGTGGCATAACTACAGCAAAGAGCCACCTATCATCACTGTTGAAATGAACACATAATCATGCTTCATTCAGCTCTGATAATAAAGAGGAATGAATTTAAGTAAGTAAGTAACAGCTGATGTAAAAGCAAATAGAAGAAGGGGAGGTTTGTGAGATGGATTCAGTTAGAGCAGAGTACCACAATACCTGCAGTTTATTTTACTTGTGGTTTGTTGTAACATTTATAGTAAAAATCAGTTTATAATCCGCAGTATGTAATTTCTGCCACTAGAGGGCTCTCAGTCAAAATAATGAAGATAAAAAACCAAAGCTGATTATGCAGTCTTCTGCCTGAGTTATGATGATGTCATAAAGGAGAGTGGGGTCATGTGTTTTTTGTTTTTGTTTTTTTTGTTGTTGTTAAACACCCATTATAGCAGATTATCGGACTACTCAGCCAGAAATGTTCACAGACAATGTATTAAAGTTTTATTCACGTTACATTTGGTCACATTTGCTGACTTTCTTCTTCACTCTGATTGGTGTTACCCTGGAAGTTAGTGACAGGTGACAAAATGAAACACACTGTTACCTTGACAAAAGATTTCTCTGAGTTTGAATTTTGTTTATTATCAGCCTTTGTTGTTTACGCTCGCCTTTTGTACCCTTACCTTTGTTCTCTGTATTCTTACTTTTTGGGTCCTTTTTGAACTGGGAAAACCTGACAAAGAGGATTTTGTGGATATTTTGTTTCTGCAGCTTTTGGTCTCAATATACTTAAATCTGACTTTGCTTAAGGTCAGTGGTTCCCAAAGTGGGGGTCGGGACCCCCAGGGGATTGCGAGGTGCAATCAAAAAAATAAATAAATAAAGGTTTTAAGTTATTTAATATTGCATATTTAGTCTTTTCTTTTCTATATTTTGTTTTTATTCTTTCCTATATTCTTTCTCAAAATACTGTAAAATAATAAAATGGCTGTTAGGTTGTTGTTGTTTTGTGTTTGCATAGGCCTAACAGTGCATGTGCGCGACGTGCACAACGTTACATGCCACCTCCAGGGTCAATGGGGGTCACCAGTGTCCAGCGCCATTATTCTGGGGGTCAAGGGCTGAAAAGTTTGGGACTCCTGTTTCAGATCAACAATAAAAGATAGAGTATCTAACATCCGAGGAGCCGAGCGATCAAATCTAAATGCTTTAGATGTTCATGTTGGGGAAATAAAATGTATTGATGATCTACTTTAAAAGGTGCCTGGATAAGTAAAATCTGAATTTTTCTGAAGTATATGCCCTGAACAACCAGCAGCTTTAGATCACAGAGTGATGTTGGAGTGTTGAGCCTCTAATTGCAAAGACGCGGTCGTGTTAAAGCGTTAAATAAAGCAGAGATCCGACAAACACATACCTGAGCTCATATTGACTAAAGAGTCACATTGAGGGAGCTGATGACACAACACACATGTGAAGTCACACCTAAATGTTACACACACTCACACAATGTTCCTCACACCTGAGCATTTTGAACTCTGACTTCATGGTAATTTCACGAATTATGGCATGCACCCTTGAAGGGGAGGGCAGCCTGGGACTATGTATAGCAAGAAGTCCTTACGTGTGAGACCTCTCTCTGGCCTCTGAGGCAGCCTTTCACTGGACTGTGACAAAGAAACATTTTCCACAGGCCAAGGTTCTAGTTTCTCCTGGTGAGGAGGTCTCTGTGGAGAGGAGCTATCACCATTGCTCAGGGACGCCCCAGCAGCCCCCTCCAACACCATATAAGAGACTTTGAAACATGAGAGCTGCTCCTAAAAGTTTCTCCCTCAAGCTGTGAACATTCAAATAGTCTCACTTTAATTTGTCTAGACATTACCTCTAAGCCTCTTTCCCCGTCGCCCCTGTTTGGAGACTAGTTGCACAGAATAAATCATGTTGCCATTCAGAGCCGGGGTCAGCATTTACCGTGACAGATATAAATTGATTAGTTCCTCGCAAGATCATCTAAGTCATCTGGAAACAGCTCAAACAGCTTCAAACAAGTGTGAGCAGATGTCCTTAGAGGGATGAATTATACAGTTTAATGAGTAAAATCTGGAGAATATGCAGCAACAAATTAGAATAGCTGTAAATTACAAGAGAGGAGACCCAGCTCTGGAGCAAGGTCATATCTTAAGTGGCTGGAGTTGTGGTGAGAAAATAAACCTGAGGATGGCAGCTTCACTATTTCCTCTGTTGCATTGGCAGCATCGGTAAAATGCCCAAGTCCTCTTCCAAAGATTTTGGGAACCAATTATAACCAGCTTTGCCCTCTTAGAAGTGTGTCGTGGGACAGCTGCTGCTGCCAGCACAATGTTACAGCCCCTTTCACACGTACTGTATGTCCAACAGTGACACAGGCCTAGGTAGCATTTTACTTAAAGTATGCATCTGTAATGCATTATGAGCATACTTATAATGCGTTACAATGTGCAAGGTGCAAGGTTAGGGTTATCCCTAACCATAACCAGCTATAACACGTTATAAGGGTGTTCATAATGTGTTACAATCCATTATGGAGACAGGTTTCTTAGAAAGTGTTACCCAAACCTGCATTACTCTAATTACTCTAAGAGGATCAATGGGAGCAGTCGGAGTTTTGCCTCATTAATCTTATGAAAGAAGTTGTCTTGTTTCTGCTTATGTTTCAGTGCATGGCAAACGCTCAGTGATGTAAATAGCTGCCTTTCTGGCAACCATGTGACTTTTCCGCGGCATCTGAGGGGAGAGGTTACATTTTATTGGCCTTGCCCCCTCAGTTGGTCATGGCTACGGTACACTCCCACCCATAACCTCCTCATTGGGTGAATTTTATTGGTGTACTGCATCTGGTTATGATGCAAAGGATCACAAGCTGGGGACACATGATGGACCTGCAGGTCAATGGGGAACATGAGAAGGACCGTGGACGAATGGAGCGAAAACACTCTA
The DNA here is from genome assembly GCA_029783665.1 of Naso thynnoides. Classification (NCBI taxonomy): domain Eukaryota; kingdom Metazoa; phylum Chordata; class Actinopteri; order Acanthuriformes; family Acanthuridae; genus Naso; species Naso thynnoides. Next base: position 15,875,422 of record JAQLOL010000009.1, on the reverse strand, counting down.
AAAAACATTACTTCTCCATATCCTGGCAGTAAAAAACAAGTAAAAGATGATGTAATTTTTTTTTATCATTCTTATTCTTTTTTTCTTTTTTTTTTGGTAAAATTTCTATTTCTTTCTGGTCTAACTCTGATTACATTGCACCAGCAGTTTTGATGTAAGCAGACAAATCAACAACACATGACAAAATGAAATCATGTGCTGTTGCTGTTAGCTGTTGTTTATATGTCCTACAATGCATCTCTCTCATTATTAGCACCAAAACAACATCATTCACAGAAAGCTGACGCACATGACTGCTTGTAAAAGCCCAAATTAGGGAAATAACTGGGCTCCAAGCCTCCTTTGAGTCAGAGGTATACTCGCCCTCCTGTGGGATTATCGAACTCTGACAACAATCATGGTTGTTTATATGTTTTTGTGGGATGATGGTGGATTAATGTAGGACTCAAAGGGTACGTGTTGGTTGTCAACATTTTTTATGATCCAGGGGTGGGTGCAGTGTCAGTGGGCATGTGACTACACATAGGGAGGAGTCGCACAACGGCCAGTCATTTCTAAGCTGAAGTCACTGGATATTAGGCCCTAAAATAGCCCTACAGAGGGTATATAGGAGTCCTCTCCCACTTGTCTCATAGGACAACTTTTCTGTGCAACAGCCAACACACTGTGCAAAAGATCATTTCAAATTGATACAGGAGAAATTCACAGTAGGCGAGAAAAACAGGACCATACAAGCTAAAAGAAAAAGACTGGAGCAAAGTGAAGTTGCTTGTATTCTTCAGTAACAGCAGGAGACCGTACAGCTGGAGACTAAAAGGATAATAAGCAAGAGGGAAAAAGAAAGGACACAAAGCAAAGGATACTGCTCTTTGATTGGACTGGTGCTTTCTCTTGGATTTCTCACTTCCCTCCTCCTGGGTTGACAACAGAGGGGGAGGCAGAGCGGCAACCACTGCAGGGATGAAGTACAACTACCATGTACCTGTGTCAACGTACACACGCAGTTCTCAGTACACACCTTCGTACCACGCATCCACCTATTACACCCCCTCACATTACACACCAACGTACCACACATCCACATACACCTCTACGTCAAAGTACACCCCGACACAGTACGGCACGACACACTACACCCCGTCACATCACACGTCAACTTACAAGGCCGTGTCCACATACGTCCCCTCGTACAGCAAAGCCTCACGATACAGTTCAACACAGCGCACACAAGCACAGGAGCGTCCTGCACCTGTCATACCCGTCACACCTGCAAGGAGAACTGTGCACTTCCCCAATGACATCATCTTCCAGGATATTGTAAGACGAGGAGACATGGAGCAAATCGGGCGATTCATGAGAGCCAGGAAGGTTCGTGTGGATACAATCTTCCACTCAGGTGAGCAAAACCATTTGGTGTCTGGAGATCCCTTTAAACTTTGAAATTTAATTTAAAATTTGAAATAAGTACAGCCAAAGAGGATTAGGGCTGTTAAGATGTCACTCACTGACTTGAATTGACTGCATGGATGTGTAGAACTGTGCTCCAGCAAAAGTACTGATATGGCCTTGTGTGCAGGTATGGCGGCGCTACATGAAGCGGTGCTAACCGGAAATTTGGAGGTGGTGAAGCTGCTGGTTAAATATGGCGCCGATGTTCATCAGAGAGACGAAGACGGCTGGACGGCACTTCACATGGCCTGTAGTGACGGCTACCCAGAAATTGCCAGGTAGCGTGAATTTTTAACCTTTTAGGCTTCACAGGTCATGCTTGTTGTTCAACACAAAATAAAATCTTTCTCTTACAAAACGTCTTTAACTTTAGTATAGAACACTAAAGTTACTAAAGGGCACATGAGAACACAGCAATCTAAAACTTAAATTTTACCAATTTTTTATGAAATATGCAAGCCTCAGATATTATTTAATCACAGTGACCTTACTGAGACAAAGCTGATCTGATTATGACACTGATAGTTTGGCTCTGAACACTGAAATATGAGACTGTGACAAAATTCATCCATCACAATACACAAAACACATTACTCAGCATTAAGCAAAGAAAGGATGAGAGAGGAAAATGTAGAATTGAAACAATGAAGCAATAAAAAGTCACTGCCCATGGTGAAAAATGCAATGTTTCTTGCATATCTGAGCACCTCTGTTTGATAATGTGCTTCTTTCTTCAGGTACCTGCTGGCGATGGGAGCCAGCACGGAGGCAGAGAACGAGAGTGGAGAGAAGCCGGCGGATCTCATCGACCCAGACTGCAAAGAGCTGCTCAAACTGTTTGAGGCAGGCTGTGTGTGATTGGGTACCAGACGGACCCAAGGGAGAACAGAGAAGCTGTGCAGACACAAACATATTTAACGGTGTACAATGCCAATTTTTACAAACGTGTAAAAGTCCAGAAGAACAAAGCCAGAGAGACCATGTCCTGTAAAACAAGACGGTGGTTCTGTTTGATAGTTCGGCAAAATGAATTGCTATGAGATTATTATTTTTTTAATTTTAGCCTTAAACTCCTGGAAACTGTATTTTTCCTTCTGGTTGTTTTTACTTCATTTATTTTGGCGTTATTTTGTGCATTTGTGTATTTTGTCATAGTGCCTGGGTCAACGCTGCAAATGTTATTCTACAAATATCTCCTTGTCTTCACTCTTAGCTCATGCAGTGCCAACAGTTTCTGGCTCAATCAGAATGTCTTTACTTATTGTGTATGGCCCATTTATTTCTATACATTTATTTCTGAACAAAAAATTAAATTCTATCCTCATGAGCATATTTTCACTGGTATTAGTGTACAGCAGTCACTTTCTAAGTAGCTGGTTGCACTCTGCAGACTGTAGGCTATGTCTCCAAACTTTATTTCACTTTAACATTTGCTACAAAATTTGGGCTAAGATGATTATCTTTTATAGAGAGAGAGTTATGTGTCCTCACTGCTGGGCAGAATGGGGATCGGACAAATTAGTAACTGATACTTCACTGATGGTCAGAAATCAAAAAACAGTCTTTGCTGTGCAAGCACTTCATCTGCTGCAGTATTCCTCCCTAATGTATTGCTTGTTGTTGTTTTCTGTGGTAGAAATACAATTATCAGCAATTTAAGTCTTATCATTTTCTCTTCGATAAATATTTTTGTACGTTTTCATAAATAAAGACACCTTTTATAAATATGACCGAGCTGCTGTTGTGTCATCTGTTCAAGAAAAACACTTGTATTTTTTCTATCATAACTTCAAGCTGTAGCTTCTCAGCTATGCTCTTTGTGTAAGGAATTCAGTCAGTTTTGCCGCTGCTGCTTCTGTTTTGCACTTGACATTCTGATTAAAACGGCAATATAAACACAGGCCTATATTTATTAATCTATATTGATCCTAATATATATGAAAATACAATGGCAACAATGAAAAACATCAATTTATAAAGAGTGTGTGGGGGGGTGTTAATGTAAAATTATTATTATTATTATTATTGCTGTTGTTGTTGTTATCGCTGTAATGTAAGACCCACTCATAGCCCACGTATGTTGTGAGAGATTTTTCACTTCCGTGTCTTTTCCAAGGAAACCGGAAGTGATTGGTTGGCATTGGCAACGTTTTAGTGGTCTAACGGCGTACTCACCCTGATAAAGAATTCGAAAGGAAGGGGCATAAAAAGGTTTGTCAATTATATCTTAATAACTATGCCCTTTATTTTACATCTTGAATTTTTTATAACTGCGCTAAATGTCTTTCTAATAAACATTTGGGACCAATAACGCCCGCAAAAACATTAGCTGGTGGAAGCTAACGTTACGACAGGACAATGTAAATCACCAGCTAGCTAGATAGATAGCAAGCGTTAGCCTGCTAAAGTTAGCTGAAATTATTGTGTCAGCAAATCTATAGTTAGCTGTCACTCAGGACGTTGCTGTACGAATCGGAAAAAGCAGAGACCATTTTGGAGACAATACAAACTTATCGATGAGAATTTCTAGGGGTGATTAAGTTACCAGGTTGCTAACTGTAAGTTGCTGAAACTGCTGAAGCAAAAACGTAAACAAAAGCCCCTTGACTTGCTAACGTCGATATAAGTTCACTTCTTCCAAACGCACGGCGTACCTTAGGTATACAGAAATTGGTTGTTCGCTAGAATTTGGAAGTTTCTAACTTCATTTGACTTGTCATAACTCTTCAGAGGATATTTTATTGTAAGTGACTGTTAAGTAGCTAGTAAATGTCATGTTCACTGTGTGGGTGGACCAGCAGTGTCACTAGTTTGTACTTGTAACGTTAGAATTATGGTGAGATTTGATGTAGTTTTAGTGACTGTTTCATGACATTGTCAAAGTGATTTGTCAGATCAAGTGAGGGTGCTACAGTTGACTGTTGTTTATTGTTAGAATTCCGCTGAGGACTTCTGAACCTTTGTATTCTTCAAATCCACTCACCATAGAGGAGCGAGGAGTGAGTACAGACTGCAAACAGAATGACCAGGTCTGTACCAAGTAATGCACAAGTACAAGAAGACCAGTGTAAATTACCCTTTTTAAAGTAACATTCATTATTTCAGGTTGTCTTTTGAGCTTGATACACAAAATGATGTGAATGGGACATTTTGCGTACAGTAAATAAAACACATTCGGATGTCTGTATCTGCTAATTTTGCTGTTTTCGTGTTTGTGAAGCTCATCTGCTCCCAGGATGGTGAATAGTTATAAGAGGACTTCAAGCCCGCGATCCCCGACTAACAGTGGGGAGCTTTTCACCCCAGCACATGAGGAAAATGTGCGCTTTATACATGACAGTAAGTACACATTCTAACACGGACGTTTTGAGTTTTCTTTCAAAATATTCAAAATATTTCACATGCTTAATTTTACTAAGAATCTGACTGATAATAGACCTCAGATTTAAAATTGAATTGCGTGCCTGGGAACGTCTTTGCTCTGAGTTTGTTTTGAAAAGGGTGTTAGCGTTAACAAATATAGCAACAGGAGAGTAAATATTGACCTGTGCAGAGCTTAAAAGTTCAATTCTCAGAAATGTCCTTCTTCTTTCTGCATGTTTTCTGCTCCCTTTTTGTTATGTGGATACTTATTTATAGATCTGTCGTCTGTGACTCACCTACTCGTCTCCTATAACTACAACAGATGTATATTTGTGTTTATCTAACTTGTAAACACTTGCATGAAGATTACCAGATAAATTGGCAAGTGTCACTGCAGCTCATACTGCTTAAATCTCAAGGTACGCTCGTAGCATTTTTTCCATATGATTAATTTAAGAATGGTCGGTGCCATTAATTGAACAGAGTAATCAAAATAAAATGAATTGGTGAATCTGTTACATTAATTCATATAGTTAGTTATTCTCAACACAGAATTGTAACATTGGACTATTACTGAGTTAAACAGCTTATAGGGGCCTCACCGAACAGCCCCCCCACCCTCAGCACTGCCACTTGGTAATAAATCCACTTTCAGTGTTCTCAAACCTCAAAGAAACACTGTGTGTATTGTGTGGGTTTTAATGGTGTCCCGTGGAGTTATCTTGTAAACAAACCCATTGTTTATGTTACTCACTTAAACTCATTTGTGTCTCCTTGATGTCCAAAAAAGCATTTCTTTCTTCAAAAAAACATTTTTCTCTTGGCATGTTGCTGCCACCTATAGATCAGTGGAATAAAGTGAAATCATTGTGAGGACCAGGTGTTGACTTTGCACCCACTAAGAAAAAAAACTCTTTGGTGCCACAAAGAGTCAAAAACTTCACAGGGAACCTTGAAGTGCTGAGAAAAATGCCAGCTTGCGCTGAGAGCTTGGACAGTCACAAACAGTCTAGCAGTAATAATCACATACCCATTTCAAATTACTCTGAATGATCACATTAACTATTATTATAAAGGTTTTAAGTAGGCAGCTTAATTTTATTACTCTGAGTGCAAGAACTGGCATTGACAATGAAGCACTTACTTTGAAAAGAGTTTGAAAGTGAAATTGCAAATTACCGACAGCTAGTAGACACGGATGCAGTGGCATTTAGAACGGAAACTGCTGGTGTCTTACTTTCATCGATTTAACCTTCTTATTGAACTTCACTCTGCACTTCAGTGTGTTTGTCATGTAATTGCTAACATCTGTGCAGGGAAGGATGAGATTTCTAACGCTTAGGAGACACATCCTGCATCTGCATTGGCAGCACATCTGCTTATTTTTTCATCGCCCGTTGAAACCGATTAGAGTAGCCACACAGCACGCAGGAGACGTACACACAGAACACTTCAGCTCAGGAGGTGCACAGATTCTCAGCTAAGTTAGACAGAGAAATAACCTGTCGCCAGTCATGTCAACATTTCCAGTGTGTCTTTCAAAATAAAAACCTCTCACAAGCCTATATGTGCAGAGAATCTCTTCATTTGAAGATTTAATTGTGAGGCATTTGGAGGACTTGATGTGAAAAGTGGTATTTGTATTTTAGGATAAACAACAGTCAAACCACAGGCCCGTGTAGTGAAGTTTAGTTTTGCTTTTTTAATTCAAACTGACCGTGATTTTCAAAGTAAAACTCTCTTTAGAACAACAGCAGCGCTGTCTGCAGCAGACGCTGCATGTGTGAACAACAGCAGCGAGTGAGAGGCAGCAGTTTGGCAACGCAGACGCGCTGCAGAGGTAGATGCAAGATGTGTGTCCCAGACATAAGTGTGATAAAAGCATTGTTGTCTTTACTCTTTCACAGCCTGGCAGTGTGTGCTTAGAGACATCAGATCAACACAAAATAGTGAACGGAATGATCGTGGACCACAGGAGTATGTGGAGAAGAATCCAAATCCCAACCTACATTGTAAGTTCACAGTGAAGTGGATTTTATTTGTATGACACAAAAAGGAATGTATTTTAAAAAAAAGCATACCAGTTAACAACGTGTGTCGGTTTGTGCTAGCAGCTTTCACGCCAGTGGACCTGAGTGACCTCAAGAAACGCAACACACAGGATTCCAAGAAGTCCTAGTCTTTCTCAAGATGGTCCAGTCGCTTTTTTCCACCCATTATCCTCGAGAACTTTTCCTCCATCAGCCAGAAAGTCAGCCTAGTTGGCCCTTCTAGCACAGAATGCAAATCTCATTTTAAACTCTGGACCACAGCACCCTCTCCGTCTTTTTCTTTACTCTCTACGTATGACTAAGAAGAAAAGAAGTGGGATTCCAAGGAGCGCACATTCTCCCATCTCTTGGTTCATTGTTTTTTTGTTTTGTTTTGGGTTTTTTTTTGTTTTTTTCCGAGTCATATGTACATTCTGTATGTGGACGGGACTGATGCAAACTTTCATCATAATTTGCTGACATCTGAGGCTGAGGTTCAATCTGTTGACACTCTCAATAGGACACAAAAGACTGCAGTCTTAAATACAAACCATTTTCTTTGACGTCGGAGGAAAATGCGAAAGGGCTGACTTTTTTTCTTTTTTCTTTTTTTCTTCTTTTTTTGGAAGATAGCTCCATCAGTAAATCGTAGAGGTAATTTAAAGGTCACATTGGATACACACTTTATGGGCAAGTTTTGGAAGCCAAATACAATGTAGAAGGCCAACATTTTTATTATAAATTTTCTTGCCCTCAAACGGACTTTACTAAGTGGAGACCTCCCTGAGTATGCTACCCTTGGTTAACTGCCCTCCCCTAAGCCTTGAAACAAAATGTTGAATAAAAGACTTTTACAGTACTCCTGCTTGTATGATTTCTACATAAATATCAGTCATGGAATATAGACAAAGGAAACAAAGTGAAACGTACCCTAAATTTTACAATGGAGGGATTTTTCTAACGCCAAATAATCAGGAGAATGGATGCAGAAAATAGCGCTGAGTAACAAACACGTGGTGGGTGGTCATTTTCTAACAAGTATGAAACATAATTACAATGACAGAGAGACTTAGTTTGCTCAGGATACAATCAGGATCAGGGGGGCATTGCTCATTTTTATTATCAGGAACTTCCTTATCATTTGAGCATGAACATTATATAAATTAACACATAGGTAGCTTATCAGAGAATGTCAAACCTTTCTTAGAGCTTATATATTCAAATTGGTTACCTGACTGGATATTTAGTGCGGTGTCATAAAGGGGAAAAAACAACAATAAGATATTTACATGTATGCATTTTATGCTCAGAAAACATTGCGTGTGGATTAATGCGTGATACAGTATATTTTGTATAAAATAACTACTAATTTCACGTTTAACCGGTAGGATGCAGTAAAAGGTGTTTGTGTGTCTTGGTCACGCATGCTACGCAATGACGTCAGGTCTACGTGCTTTACGCAAAGAACCAGTTTGTCTACATACGGCGCAGACTTGCTCATTGTGTTTTCTCGTCGGCGCAGTGAGCGTTCAGCTGTGAAAGGGCAAAGAGAGGGACCAATCGAGCCTAGGGTGTATTTTTTATATTTTGTCGAAGGTTTAGTACTATTGGGGCAGCATAATGACCGATAAAATGGATATGTCTCTAGACGACATTATCAAGCAGAACAGGCAACAGAGAGGTGGAGGCCGGGGAGGAAGAGGTCGAGGCCGCGGAGGTTCAGGCGGCGGCCGCGGAGGAGGCGCTGGGCGTATTGGATCCAGCGGCGGAGGCTTTGGAGGCCGAGGCGGCGGATCCGGCCCCATGAGGAATCGACAGAACCTGAACCGCGGTAGAGGCAGACCAACGCCTTACAGCAGGGTATGAGAAAATTAGAGGAATGGGCAGAAAAAGGAAAAACCTTCGGCAAACCCGAATGTGCCTGGGTAACATCCTTCTGTTCTCCAGTAGGCTTGCTAGCTAACCCTCTAGCCAGTTTGCTAGTCAAGCGAATAAAATGAGTGCTCTAACCGCAGAATGTCCCTCATATGAGAGCTCTATGGTTTGCGGTTAAGCATTAACGGGAGTTGTATGCGTAGTGTGTCCCTTCTCCTAACCCATATGTATTGCATCAGTTTTCAAGAAGAGTCCTGTTGGAGAGAGCAGAAATGTTAGCCGTTTTGGCTAACACGCTAAAGTTGGATCGTGAAGCCCTCGGCGGCGCCATTTTGAATCCAGCAACTTAAGTTAGAGCTAGTCGCCCACGGTCAATGACCATGATTTTCACCCCAAGTGTCACAATGATGGTGAGAGGAATCAACTTCAACGAGAAAAGTCACCCAGAAATGATTTTTTCCACCTCTTTTGGGAGCATAGTGTCACGGTGCAGCGACCAGGCGGCCTTTTGTTCGGGAGTGGCTGGCGGGCTTCACAACAAGGCCCGTTTGGTGGCTTTTCAACCTGAATGGCTGTTACTTGTGGATGGATCAGTGGACTTCTACCCGCCTGATAGTGTTCATATAAGGCAAAATCGTCACTCCTTAAGCGTGAATGATTATTTAGACAAGCCCAACTAAGCCCCAAACAAAATGGCGTGGTCTCAAAATGGACGCTCAAATAATCCACGATCGCGTAAAGGGGGTAGCTGGCCGTAGTTGTTTTTCAGATCCACCTCTCCCTCATCTTATGGACACTTCCCCTTCACGAAAGTCCGTTTTGTGGCTTGTTAAAGAACTTTTGGGCGGGCCGGGAAACATGGTGCAACGCTGGAGGCAACACTGCTTCAGATGGCGACCCCCTGTGTACCCGAGGATCAGATCTGGAGAGCCTTTGGTGGAGGCGCAGATGGCAAGAGAACAATGGGCAACATTGCTAGCTAGATGGGATGGGCAAGTTGGTCAGTGTTGGTATAGAAAATGAGGGTGGGTTTGGGAAAATAAAGTTCTCAAGTTTGATTTAGTAATCTGAGTAAATATACAGTGTCAAAAATTGCTGCTAGACCTCATAATATTTGCAATTACTTTGTGTGTATGTAGGTGATGTGCAACACATCCTTTTTCTGTAATAGTCAAATTGTTTGTCCTGTGTATGTCCTCTGTCTGAGCTGATTCACTTGCTTGTAGTGATGGGGTGGGCAGGGAACATTGGGGACCCTCTTGGGGGAGTTGAGCACCCTGGCCCTGTTGGAAGTGGAGCCCCTGCTTGCCCCAACACCCAGCCGTGTGGACTCTGTGATTGACAGAGGCAAGGGGATCCTGAAGTCAGCAGGTGCGTTCTCTTTCGTCTGTTGCAGCCCAAACAACTCCCAGATAAGTGGCAGCACGACATGTTTGACAACGGCTTCAGCGGCTTCAATGGTGCTGCTGGGGGCGGCGGGGGAGCTGGCGTGGAAACTGGAGGGAAGCTCCTTGTCTCAAATCTCGACTTTGGGGTCTCAGATGCAGACATTCAGGTATTTGAATTCTCACCATATACCCATGAGGTATTTGTTTGCGAAGCCTAATACCCTTGGTTGGTTCAAAGGGGTT
>JAQLOL010000009.1:15841717-15862954 GCA_029783665.1 Naso thynnoides | reverse complement strand
TGAGTGTTTGGGCCACCGTTTTAAGTTGTATTTCTCAGAGCCTGCATGCCACAACCATGTTATGAACTGAGTAATGTTTTGTGTATGACCTCGGTGGTATCCGGTGGATCTAGAGTGTCTAGTTGCAAATAAGCGGCAGGCGGGAGGTTGTCCGCTGCGGGAAGGTAAGCTGAGGTGAGGCTGCGCTGAAAATGAAGTGAACAAAGTGTAAAAAAAAAAAAAAAAAAAAATCTAGGGAAGCAGTGAGCGAGTGTTCGACAGATCTGCATGCCCACGCGTGTCGCAAGAAGCCGGAAGCGTGTGGACAAAAGTTAAAAAAAAAAAATAAAAAAATTAAGAAATGCAGTTTCCTGTTAGGATTTCACACTAAATTACCTATCCCTTCTGTCCTTAGTGGATAAATCATATCACGCTTACTTTAAGTAGCTTACTAATATTACAGTGAAAACAGTCCTATTTAATATCCTTGTTTTCACTACAATAAAAAAATAAAGTTTTCAATTTTATACAAAAAGTGGGCAGCGTAAGTAGTCACTTAATCACTTAATGCACTAAAAAATGTCTACTTAGTATTCTGAAAGTTAATCCAATGTACAGATGGGTGGTTTTAATTTATAGCAATTAAATGTATGTATATATAAGGCCCGCAGCCAGGAGTCGTCTTCATTTCTTTATTTTTTGTTCTCAAACATAATGACAAACATACACAGCAGCTACATGTTTCAGCTCAGCCTCCCTCAGTGGCTGCATAAGTGGAAATGGGCCCGAATCCTCTTTTTGTTTGTAAGGCCCCTCCCATTGACCCCACACCTGATCCACATTTCTCAATTTATCAGCATTTGATTCAGTGTCACACACAGCAGTGTCACCCTAACACTATGAACACAAATAGGCCACAATATGATACATCAAAAACACACCAGTGAAGAACATGGGCATATTCTCCCAGTAAATAGCAGCTGTACAGGCAGATGGGAAGATCATAGAATCAACAATCCACAGAACACGTTTCATATTTCACCCTCTTCATAAATAACAACACAAGTCATTTTCCTCATTCAGCCCTTTAGGAAACAATCGATCTAATTCAAAAATCCACCTACAGCCACAGAAGAAGGCTGAGCTGAAACGTTTGGCTGCTGTGTATGTTTGTCATCACGTTTGAGAACAAAAAATAAAGAAATGAAGACTACTCCTGACACTGAGAATTTCCTGTGGGTGAGCACATTGTTGTTGTTTTTTTTTTTTTGAAGATTTAAATAAATAAAAATAAATAAATTAAAAATATTTTCTGAAATGATCAACAAGAAAACCTGATCTGTAAAACAAATCGTAGAAAAAAAGAGTGGAGTATAACATTGCATCGTTCTGAAATGAATAATAAAAGTAAGTTAGGCTATGAAGTGACATGAACTTTCAATTTCACATTTTCTCCTCAGAAGTGTCCATAATAAATTGAAAACTTAATCAGTTTGAATTAAGTTAAGAAGTTGTTTTTTTGTTGTTTTTTTTGGCAACATTCTTTTAAACATGAATTATTCAGATAAATATACAGACTGGAGCATGAAATACCGGTTGCTATAGCGTATAGGCCTATGTGAGGTAGGCCTACGTTGTACTTAAAGCTCGAATCTTTTATTTTGAAGGCAGCACACCGGACGTTGTCTGCTCCGTTAGCGGCCGTTAGCTCAGATTTTCCTCTGCCGCTTCAATTCACTCCCTCTCATCACCACCACTCACAGGAGACTGTCCTCGCCAAGCAGCGGTATAACGGTAAGAGTTAATGAAGTACTTGATAAACTCCTCAAATAACTAGTTTTTTAGACGGTAACAAAACATATTTAAGCTGCTTTGGCAGAGTTAACAAGTTTATCGACACTTGATAAGGAACTGTGAGCAACTCGACCCATGAACCTGAATTTATGAGAGGAGGAATTTGTTCATCAAAGACAAACTTCCTGCAGTCAAGAGACGTTTTAGTGTAGGCTTAGGCAGTTGTGGTCGAAGTATTTGTATATCGGACTCATTATCCGTCAATTTATTGCGAAGCCATTATAAAGTTATCCGGCGGGCAACAAGAAGTTGAGTCAATCATTAGCAGTTCGTTTCCGGGTGTTGAGTTTGATCTGAGCTGCCAATTTCGGCCCATAGGTAACGATAATGTCACTCATTGCATTTAGGTGTTCCCAGGGGTAAACTGATTGGATGCGTTGACTGGTGGTGCAAAAGTTGTTCAGGTGTGTGTTTTTTAGTCTGTTTGAACACGTTTTTGTGACCCGACAGTCATGAGGCAAGTTAACGTTACATGAGGAACACTTTCTGCCACTTCCTGGAACTCTTTTCAATTTGAATTGGCCCGAGAGTTCACACCTTAAATCAGCCACCATCTTGGCTTTTTCTGAAGGCTTTCATAGTCAAGTGCAGATAGATCACATCTGCGGATCCAGAGTGCTTAAAGTGACAGTCACGTTTATGTACTTAGTGTGATAGATACGCTGTGTACTTGGCTTAATAGCTGATAAGTAATTTTTCATAAAGATTACCAAAACCATTAAACCCTCCTTTCCTTCCTGTGTGTGTGTGTGTGTGTGTAGTAAATGGCCCGGGGATTTTTTTTTTTCTCCCTTCTCGACCTTGGACGACTGCAAGTGATATATTTCTGTCACTGTCTTTTCACTTGCCCAATCTCAACCTGAGCAAGAGCAGCCTTGCAGCAGGGGCCGGATGTCTCACTCTGCCAGTTCTGTTCCTCTAGTCGGAGCTGGTTAATCTTGAGTAAACCAAACCAGGAAGAATTAGGCTAGCTGCTAAAGGAGGTGCATGAGGCATTTTCAGTGTAGATGTTTCCTGAACGTCTGTTGCATAAGCTTCAAGCATGGGTTCAAGGGTCAAAATCAAAGAACTTAACTGTAAAAAAAAAAAAAAGAAGAAGAAAAAAAAAAGTTGCAGGCATTAGCTTGCACTCAAATGCGAGTGGAGATGTGAACGCTTTGACTGCAGCACCGGAGACAAAATGCTTCAAACATTCAATCTCCTGGTTACTGCTTCACTAATGGTGCATTTTTGCGATTTTTACTCAGCTTGATCTGTCTGTGCATTGCACATTTTCAGTGACCTCTCTGGGCCTTCCATGAATCATGTCAGTGTGGCCTCTTTTGTTTTTGCAAAGTCTCACAGGGGAATAGTTGCAGACACATGCTCACTCGCAGAGCAGTATCACTACCAATAATGCCCTTTGTTCGCTCATTGTGTGGTCTTCCGCAGCCAGAACGTGGCCTTCCTCAGCTTCAATAGTGGCTTTCAGAAGCACATCCTCTCAGATATAATCAACTTAACTGCAGCTAAATGTGGAACATATTAATGTACATAATGTAGATGTTTTTATTTTAATTTTTTTTTTTTTTTGAATGAATTTGCAAGCAACATATTCATGCCATCTGCAGTGGCTGAAATATCAGCTTGGAACCGTCGTGCAGCTGTAATCCTGCATCGTAAAGAGCCCTTCATCTCCACTGTGGCTGTTGCCCAGGGAGGCAAACTGAATCTGGGCACATCGCTGATATTCCTCTAGAGTAGAGGAATAAGCCCTGACCTTTCAGCTGGCACCTTGGCTATCCCATTGACTCGTAGCTTCCTGCTGCTGCATGCAGGGATTTCTCGTCCGCTATTTTTAAAGCTTCCTATTTGCTCTGCTTCTTCCTGGGTTAGTCTTGTTTTTTTCTTATCCTCTGAGAGCCACCTCAGTGTATTGCTCATATTCCTGGCGATCAGATTTGGCTTCTCTACACATGACACAAATTCTGTAATGGGAATCTGCAAACGTTACCCATAGTTGTTAAAATCTTGTGGGCCAGTCGCTTTTATACTTAATCAATAAACCGAAGCTTATAACACTTTCTGTGGCCCATTCCTTCTCATTTTCGGGCTGCATTTATGTTTTATATTCGGCTTCTTCTCTTTTTTTGTAGAGGCTGAGTTCCTCTATATTGCATCAACTCCGCCAAGAGCTCTTGGTGTAACACTTCCTCAAATCATTGGTATGTACAGCACTTCATTCTCAACTTGGTGGAACCCAACTTGATTTTATCTACTGACAGAGCACCTAACCAATGCCCGTTTCCTTTTGCATTTATATCACGAGAGCATCTTTAAAATGATTGGTTGGTTAGGTAGAGCAGGTAGAACATTGAGAAAATGAGTTGCACTTCAGCTTTGCAGCCTGTGGTTTAGCGCACTAAAGGATGTGAGTCATCAAGGTCTCACCGGAAAAAGGAAGTTTGCAGTATTTCTCGACAGGCAAAAAAAGGACTGGTGGCTGCCTGACTTGCTTCTTACTATACCATCAGTGTTAAGTCTTGGTACAGCTTGTTGGTGTTGGTTGCAGCTCCACCATTTGCAGCCTCTATTTGCACCAGGACTGGGCAAAAAAAATCAATATTGTATCGTATGGTGACATGAGAGAAGATATTGTGACAGATTTTGCATATTGTTATATTGTGATATGGTGTAAGTGCTATCTTTATTTGGTTGGAAAGGCTTCAGTACAGTAAAATTCTATGATTTTCTGAACTTACCCACACTGTTTTTGTTGTTTGTTCATTTACCTTCGCCCACTTATACACATTATTGATAATCATCGGAAAATGTCATTTTGTTAATATTTTGTGAAATCACCAATTGTCATAATACTGTCTCAGTATGGAGGTATTTGGTTAAAAATATTGTGATATTTACTCATTTTATCACCTTAGCTGCTCCCAACCCTTAGAGTGCACACAAGTCGTCAGTCACAACCTACATAATCAATAATTATCGATATTGACCGATATGAAACTTCACTATCAGGATAGGCTTTTCAGGCTTAATTTGCCCTGTTAGACACTCAGGTAAGTGTCACATTAACATAAAGTTGATGTCGGAAACGTGTAAAATAGCTACTGGTGCTGCTCTTCACATGAGAGTTTGACTTTAAAATGCTTTGGATATGCTTAAAAAAAATCACGCGGGTTCATGCTATTGCTGCATTGACTCATTTCTGGAGGATTTATTCATTTCAAAAGCTTAAGTTACATTGAAACTATCACAGAATCATTTATTCACAAAACCCTCAGGAGGGTCAGTGAAGTCAAAATGTTATTTTGATTTTTCTTTGAAGTGTTGCAGCTTCAGTTTAGCTTTTAGCAAAGCAGCTTTTCAAGGATACATTGATGTGCAGAGGAGTCATGTGGACAAAAGCAAATACAGTGTAAAGGTCTCTGGCGGACTGATGTTGCACGAGTGGCCGACAGAGACGGCAGATCAAAGCAGCTATGGATCTGTGGGTGACATCTTCAATGGCGAGGTGAAGCTGAGAGCTAAATATTACTTCACACTGG
Source organism: Naso thynnoides (assembly GCA_029783665.1). Lineage (NCBI taxonomy): Eukaryota > Metazoa > Chordata > Actinopteri > Acanthuriformes > Acanthuridae > Naso > Naso thynnoides. Next base: position 15,857,579 of record JAQLOL010000009.1, on the reverse strand, counting down.
TGGCCACTTCTCACTTTTAGTGAAACAACACTTATGTTCTGTTTTAGCACTCAAAGTAAAAGCACATGGTCTTCCTGGTTAACAGTGATTCAGAGTATTTTAGACTTCCGCTCTCAAATGATCATAAATGGTGTTGCTTTGTTCGAACCACAACGCTCCTGTCAGTCCTTTTTGTGTGGCTGTCATTGGAAAACACGGCTAGTAAGGCCTTGTTCAGACTACAGACAAATCTGTTTTGTTTCTGCAATCTGATTTTTAAGGCAGACTGTCATTTGCAGGGGATCAGATCAGATTTGTTGCATGCAGACATATCCGCTCTGTACCGACCTACCGGCGCGGGTTACTGTGGGAACTACTTAGGGGTCAGTGTGTATGCTGGTGATGCAGCTTTTCGATGCATCAGTACAATGCTTGGAAAAATGTAGATCTGTCATCTCGCAACCCAAACACTTGCCATGTCAAGTTGCCGTGCCAAACTGAGCTGCATCAGACGGACTCAGCGACGGAACAAACCAGCGAATAGACAGTGTTCTGTGGTGCAGTCAGAGGTTTGGCGCCTTGCGCAAAGTAGCGACTGTTGGGAGCGTGTCGTCCTTGGGACATTTGATGATGAGAAAGGAGGAGTGCAAATTTTAGAACGCGCCACGGGATGTTTGTGAGGGTTCTGTAGTTGTCTATTACCCCATCTGTCCATCAAGAGACTCCAATTCAGGCACACAGTGTCTGTGAAGTGATGAAAAAGATGCTCTGGTATCGGATTTGAATCGCATTTCAAACCCCCTCACCATGTGTTTTGGATCAGATTTGCAAAAATGGGTATCATGTGTTATTTGTTTGCTTTTTTTTTTGCTTACTAAAAATCAATGTGGATTTAATCTGGATACGTTAGTCATCTGATTTGGGCTGGCAGTGTGACCAAAGCTTTAGGGTGGTTTCACACTAGTTGCCCAGGCCCGGATACGCACGCGCTCGACCCCAAAGTCCAGTTTTTCTGATTATTCACAAGTGTTTCATGGCCAGCACGTTTCACAGACCGTGCCTGAGTCCGTTTGAAAAGGTGGTCTCAGGCACGAGTCATGTGTTCTCAGGCACGATACGCAGGAGATGTGAAAGCAACTTTGCCCAAACAAGGAAGTAGACTGCTTTTTTTTTCATGGCGCACAGCTGTTGTCGCCTAGCAACCATGACGGCAGTTAACCTACATGCACATAAAGAAGGAGCCAGAAAATTTTAGCTTACTTTAATACTAATACTGCCAAAGCTTCATCCATTACAGTGTTGCTTTTCTTCTTCTTTGTATTTACGGACTACAAACCGACTAAGGAAAGTAGGAGCAGTCATGCTTGGGCACGTATGAAACAATCGTGGCTAATGTGAAAACACCTTTGGTGTTACTGTGATGCCAGTATCCACAGTTTGGTTAGTATGATGCAATTATTCACCCCTGCAGAAATGGAAGTTGAATACTTTGTAGGGAAAGTTGTGAGTGATGTGATAAGTTCAAGGTTTTCAGTCAGCCAGTTGTACAAGCCAGGTTCTTAAATGTTCCGGCTTTTCCATATTGTTGTTCATCTCCTTACCTGTAACACCCGCAGGATGATCCATGGCACCAGACAGAGCCCATAACATTGCATCACTGGCCATGTAATAAGTTACACATGCACAGTATGATGCAATCCAATAAAACTGTTCAGCCATAAAGTCTGCCTGTTTTTATCATGAGTTTTGGTATCACACTGCCGCAGAGGTGTTAACTCAATTATAAGCATTAGCACAACAACGAGGTCACAGAGATGTGTTTCACTTCACATTTGTTAGAGCAAAACAGACACGTTTATTGTTTAGTTGTTTTGGGGTTTTTTTTCACCTTAAACTTTAAAAAATGAATTGTTGATCGGCCATATCTATAAATGAAATTGTCTGTCCAGTGTTATTGTCCATCAGTGAGTGCAGTAAATGTTATTGCCAAAGATGCATCAATTTCTACAAATCACTGATGACTAATAGGTGACTATTAGAAGAAAATATTGGCTAAAGATGTCCAGTGTTTCAATTGATGTTGTATGTAGTGATGGCTGAAGAAGTCACAAACACACACACACACACACAGAGGCTGGGCACATCTGGTTTTAACATCCGTCCTGAGTCCGATCACAAGTCCACAGTCTACAGTTGTTAATGCACCTAAAGTGTCCTAATCTGTCTTGAGATCAGATCATTCAGAGAACATTCAGAGAGGGTCTTTGTAACCAGCAGACAAGCAATCATAGCAAACACGCTGAGACAAGCAGACACCTTTCTCACATCAAGAAATAATCTAACATAAAACATTAAGAGAATTAGAAAGAAGACCAAAATAATTCATGATTTGTTATGGACAGCGTTTTCCGAAGTTTATGAAGTTTCTCCTTACACAACAGTTTGCAAATGTATGCATTGTTTTAAGGTGGTCTGGATTGGACATAGAAGACGTCTGTACTGGCTGAATTTTAATCATGTTTGTGCACTTTTGTCGTCTTTCCTAAATCTGGTTGGAATTGTAAAATTAGTTGAAACGGTGTGTTCAAATAGCTGCTAAATGTTGGCAGGTAAGACAGGGATTAGTCTGCCATAGCCACACCTGTTTCTCCACAGCGCTGTGCAACGTAGCAGACAGGCTGGTACAGCAACAAACTGTTTTTACGAGGAAAGAAAAACAGTAATGCATTTCATTTCATGCTGAATTTACAAGAAGGCATAAATAAATAAGAATTTGCTGTAGCTATTTTGCAAAGGTCCTTGAGTTTCTCCACACACAACAACTCTAAATGTTGAGAGGTTCTTTTGGTTTGTTTTTTCCTACAAATTTTATTGAAGTCAGTTAAAATGGACAATGCTATCACTACAGAAAGCATGTTTTGTGTGTACTTAGATAAGAGGTCAGTTTAGTAAGTGGTCCTGTAATGTGGCCTGGGGCACATGTGCGTACACACTGCCAAAAGAATGTGGTCACACGCATACCGCATCACGTCTGAATGAGGTCAGATGTCATTAAGCATTGAAGATGCATTGTCTGCGTTCACATCTGCACTTTGCACTTAGAGCTGTCCACTTGTGATTTAATCACCCAGAGCAGATATCTTTACCAACTGTCCACAGCTCAAAACACACACACAAACACACACACACACACACACCACTCCCCTTAACAAAACTTGTGTCATCCCTCAGGGATCCCCTGGTCCTGTCTTATCTTGCTGATGAATTACCCTCAGCAGCATTTTGATGTCACTAATGACTCTTGTCAAGAGAATCCTCTTGATGTGTTACCACTGACACCTTCAATACTTTCCTCTCCTGTCCCTGAACGCCTCATTAGCTGTAATCCCACTTTCTATAATCTTACTGCTCAGCGGTGTTGCTAAGAAACAGGCATAATCCGAGGCCTCAGCTGCTGCCAAGCCTGGTGTATTTGTACAACCGTGCCGCTTAGCCCCATCAAGCAAACAGCTTATCCTCAGTACGACAGATCTGCATGCGGGACACTGCAGGACAGGTGGAGGTTAGGACACAGAGGTGGAGAGGTTCAATGGCCCGTCCAATCTTTGCTTGCATGATCGCATGGCTTTTGTGTTGTCTCCCAGCAGGCTTAACAATGACAGAGCCCTTTTCCTGTCAGCTCAGTACGCAGCCAGTTAGCCACAGCCCGCATTGTGTGAGCGGAGTTAGCCAGAAAGAATGTGCATCATTATGAGGCTGGTGAAGTAAATATTGTTGAAACTAATCCATTTTACTCTGTGCATGAGCCTTTAATTTGCTGAATCAACGGTTTCATACTTGATTAAAATGGCATCTTGGTTTATAAAGTTGTGTGCAGACATTGTTGAACACACGCATAAACAGTTTCTTTTGAATTTGTTATGTTGGTAAATGCAGTGTTGTTGACCGTGAAAGACTGCTGGAAAGCAGCTCTGTACCATACACATTAAAGAGAAACTAGACAGCTTAACTTTGTCATTATGATGTATAACCTGATTAAACATCATAATTGTGGTTGAAAAATGACACCATTTGGTGCTAAATTGGTCTCCAATAAGCCCTGATTTTACCGTGATATTTTCCTTGCCAACCGGAACGAGGGTTTCATGGAAAAATGAAAAATCAGTCACGCTCTCTGTGCTCTCTGTCCTAACTCGCCGGTCTACGCTGTGCTTCTTAGTGACAGGTGACGTCGGTACGAGCTGATCAGCTCACCGTGCTCTGACTCGCCTTTGCCATCAACAGAATGTCTGCAAGTGACACCGTCAGTCGGCTTGAGCTCGAGCTGAAGACCGACCAGTTTACTCCGCTGCAACTTCCCCTGCAACCGTTCCGTCTCAGTTCAAACTGGACTTAAAAGAGAGCAACAACAAACAAAATATAAAACGTGAGCCGGCACAACCGCTGCAGCAGATTTGCATCCCAGTGAGTCTCATGCTACATCTAACATTAGCTTGCTAGCTCATTTGCAGAAGTTACCTACTGCAACTTTAAGGAATGCTATGCTTAAAATAAAGCTACTTGAACTTGATATACCGTACCTAACCTATAATAAGAGTCATCGCACATACAGCATAGATTAATACTCTTTGTAACTGTTGCAATTCCAAGTCAAGTCAGTTTTATGCATCCCAAAATCACAAATTTGGCTTAATAGGCATTGAATCTGTGAGGCATATGACAGACTCTGTTCTTGCAACCTCTGTTTGAATAAGCAAAATCTCAAGGCATGCATCAGATGTAGTTGTAGATAGATCCTGGAGGACGCCAAGCAGCCTCAGGTTACGCTTGACAGCCAGGACATGAGCCACATGACCTGCTTAACCATGGAGACCTGGAGTCACAGTAACAGAGAGGGCAGCCAAACATTCCACGGCCAATCGCTATGAAATCCACTGTAGGTTGGAAGCGTGGGTATAATTCTCTGCATCTTCTTTTGTTTTTGTATAATTAATCACCCAACTTCTGCACTGTCACTTTTTCCTTCTTTTTTTTTTGATACTTTGAGAAAAATAAATATGTTTTTATACCAAACCATAAAAGAAGCAAATGTTCCCAAATGGGAAATGTAGTCTTAACACTTGCAAGCTGTCCAAGAACATCTCAAATAACATCTTACATTAGCAAATTGTGAAACATTTTTGAACATAATTAAACTCCCTGCACCGCTCGTTTTCAGCATACCCTGTTTGCATTGGAGAAGACTTGATTCTTATCAAGGTCCCTAAGAAAGCAAACTAAGCAAAAACAGTGGAGAAATAAGTGTGGTATGCTGGAGAACAGTTAAATTTTTAATGAACCGAAGCTCACACGGGCCTGTTCTCTGCATTTTCAACACTGCACAGTGTTATTTATGCTGCTATAGGTCCCTCAGTCAACACAGTAAAAACAAAAGACAGTTTGATGATACAGTGAAGTAGCATAGAATCATGGGATTTGTTTATTTCGATGGTAAACAGCCACAGCTGCCAATGAAACCTGATGTGACTCTGGCTTAAATGTTAAGAAATGTTGTTGGAGTCATCGGATATAATGTAAGCACATAATGGAACAACATTTATAACAAAGATACAGTATTTTTTTTTTTCAGACATTTTAATGTGAAAATGTCACATTTCTCAACAGATTATTCTGCAACTTACTATTTTTACAATAACTTCAAACACTGGTTACTTTTCTTGATAAGTTGATTCATCATTCGATCTGTAAAATGCCCATCCCATTTTCCTGGAAATCAAGATGACATCATCCGGTTTCTTATTTTTTCCAACCAAAAAGTCCAACACAGAGATTTTCATTCTATTTTAGACAGCTAAGAAGTGAGCAAATGTTAATTTTGAGAAGCTATTACAAAAAAACACTACAAATTACTTTACTTAAATAAATAAGTAAAAGTAATAAACATGATCACGAATCTTGCTAGATGTTAATAAAATAAAATCTGAGTTCTTAGTAGTTGTTAAAAATTCGAGAAAAATTAGCATTTCACTCCTTGAAGTTAAAAAATTAATAGAATTAAATCAGTGCAGAGTCAGAGGTTTTTTTCACACATTCTCTCTCTCTCTTTCTTTCTCTTTCTCTCTCTGGCTACATCCACAGAACTCTGTTATGAATGAAAGACACGTCAATATTGCTGCGTTTCAGCCTGGCATCCTCACTATTCCGGCATCTTAGCACTAAAACAAAACGGTTTGGAGATGCTGGAAAACTTCGCCACGCGTCTTACTGTGGATGGGCGGAGACAGAGGTGTTTGGAAACCCTGATGCGGACACCCATGTTTGCTTTCTGATTGGGTGGTATTAGCCATAATATAGCCATCCTTCTCTGATAGGTCACGCCCAAGTCATGCGACTTTTTTCCAGAAGAAAACAGGCTACATTAGCTTGTGTGTCTCTGTGACTACCTGGCATTGTCTCAACATGGACAACAGGCGTTGCTGACCTTGTCGTCTCTGCTAGCAGCTGTTGCGCAGGTAAATTCTGGCCAGCCCTACATTTAGTGCTGGTTTTGAGAACGGGAAGAACAAGCGCCTGGTGGGATGACTTTATCAATGGAGTTGTGATGTCAGAGGAATGGTGAGGAAACTTTTACGTCTGTCCAGATTGTCCCTAATCGACCTCAGCGAAAAAGTGCGTCCTCATGTGGAGGGAACGACAACAAGAAAGCAGGCGCCCGCGGATGTCTTCACAAAGGTGGCCTGCATATGTATTAATGATACTTAGGTGACAAGGGAAGACTTTGGAAATAAAATAATAATAACCTTTATTTATGTAGCACCTTTAAAAACAAATGTTACAAAGTGCTTTACAACAGGATAAGACGTCAATCACAGCAAAGTAAAATATCAGCCATATCAGAGGGGGGCTGAGTAAGGTTTTAGCGCCAGCTTGGTGAATAAAGCCAATAATAAAAATAAAAACAAAACATATATCAAATTAAATAAAATCAGGAAAAGCTCTCCGATAAAAATGTTTTAAGAGACTTAAAGGAGAGCACAGAGTCAGCCGGCCTGATATCTTTAGGCGGTTCATTCCAGAGCCTCAGGGCCTGGACTGGTTTCTGTTATCATCAGTGTCACCGTCTTCCTGGCGATGTGTGACTAAAAGTAGTGTTTCATGGGCGTTGAATGGTCATGTGATATGTGTTTTGAGGCGTTTAGTTTGGATGGAGATTAGAGCCGCAACGGTGCTGAAAACGCTCATACACGTGGGGATCGTTTTTGTTTGAAGATTCCATCTTCGCTTTAAAACAGAGTAATGTGGACATAGCCCCCGTCTCTCTCTCTCACACACACACATTCACACATATTTCCTGTTATCAGACAACATTGTCAACCCGTTACATTCTATTTCCATCCTCTGTAGGATCCGCAGACTGAACTCAGTGGAGGGAACAGATTCAAAGGTCACACTTTGCTGACTCTTCTTCTTTTTAGTTCCACTGCCTCATTTTTTAATTTTGTAAGCACCATTTTCTAGTTTATGAGCTTTGACCCCACTGACTTACGTAACATCTCACGATGTAATTGATCAGACTTTGCAGCTCCATCTGGAGCCGTAAGAAGACTTCATATGACTTACACACACTGCTGCCACACTGCTGCCAAAGAACCTTTAAAAGACTTTACTGTGAAATCAGTGGAGTTCCCACTCTGCATCTTTGTCCCCTTATGATTTCATTTGTCTCTGTAGGTGTGTGTAAGGTGCATCTCTCTGAAGGACTATGCACCTCCTCCTCTGTGACAGTGAGGTACGCCACCGCTGTGTCGTAGCTCGCTGCAGGAGAAGGCTCGCCCAGCAAGAACCGCGTAGAGGAAGCTAGCACGCTTCGAGAACAACCTGTTCATTGATGCTTGATAGCTATGAGGACGTCACTGCTGTATTATCCAGACTCGTTTTCCTCTTTCTGTCTGCGTTACGTGTCACCTCTCAATCATTCTTTCTGACTGGAGACACTCACACACAGCTGACCAGCCAAAAGCACGCCATTGGCAAACAAGGAATTTGTGTTTTTATTAACTCTCAGAGGCCCCATTTGGGAAAAATGTAGCTGAGTTCTCGGTTCCTGCTTGGCTTATGCCCAACTGTCTGTGGTAGACAACAGCGCAGAGACGCTGCTAGATGGAGAGGCAGAGCAATAAAACCAGTTTTTGTGTTGTGGAATGAAGTTTCTATTTGCAGTGGTGTAATAAATTGTCGTCGCTCACATCATACGTCATGTGATAGATTATTTTTGACTGCGAGTATCATCTTGTGCCCAACATGTCACCATGTGGGATTATTTACTATCTGGATGTTTTCTTTTGTTCATTTTTTTCTGATTTGTCAGCTTGCCTGTGTTGATTTGTGAGGACCTTTAACTCACAATTTAACATTGATGTGCATCAGTAAGCAAACCTGTACATACACACAGACAGAGAGATTGCTGCAAAGCTCTTGTGTCAGGTTTTTAGCAGTATGTTGCATTAACTTGACCTGCAGAACAGCACTCTGTGCGTCCAAGTTGTGTGTGATGTCAGGTGACTTTTACATACAATCAGTTGTAAGTGCTGTTCATTAATATGTGGAGAAAGACTTTTTTTTTTTTTTTACAACACATTGAGTGTGCAACTCATCTGCATCTTTGACATGAGGGCTGTTGCTGTTTTGCACATCTGTCATCAAATTTAATTCATATGGTTGTGATCAGCTGACAGGCCCGACCTCCTGCTGGGTGCTTTGCTCCGCAGTGCAAAGTTGTTGAAATGTGACATGCAGTTCGCAGTACACCTCATTTTCCTTCAGTTTTTTTTGTTTGTTTGTTTGTTTGTTTTTAACAGTAGTTCTTCACAACATTTTGACGGCTGGACTAGTCTTGGTGTGTTTTCCCTGTTTGTAACCTGGCATCCAGTGTTACAGTGCAGCTCGCCTTTGATCTGACAACAATGTCCCGCACACGTCAGGGCACTATAAAGAAAAAGAAGAAAGGAAGGCAAAAAAATGTAGGACAAAATGACAAAAAGGTTTGATTTTTAAACATTTAAATGACAAATTGAGAAAGTCATTACCATTTCCTGCTTTAGGCCCCCTTAAAATTCAGCAAAACCTTCGTGGCCCAGCCCAACACTTGTTCACACTGTGCTTGATCAATTCTGACAAGAAGCTGGCTCTTTGCACAAAAATAACATTTATTTATTAGTAGGAAAGATTGTAGTCAAACTAAAGACATAACAATGAATATTTACATATCATCTTTAAAACAAGAGACAGGAAAGAACCAGCTTGTCAGAATTTGTTTTGATTCTGGTTCTCTTTAGAGCAAGTCCGGTGTGATTAAACTGGAATGGAGCAGCGGCTTGTGATTCACCTTGCTTGTCTTCCTTTGTCATTAGGATCCTTCATGTATACAGATTTGATCCCATCTTTAAAATTTAAGCTTTGATCTTCTGTTTCAGCCCTTCAGCATAACAGAAAGATGCCGTCTTCTCTGTCAGAGCGATAAATCCTCCTTTGCTGTTTGACTGTGCAGGCTCATGCTAGGTTGAACTCACTCAAATACAGGAAGTTGGTATCTTTCAACACGCAAATGTCGAAAACAGGCAGGATGAGAAGTTTCAGGGCGTAGTTACTTCTTGACGGGGAGGAATGTTTTCTCCTGGGTTCAGGTTGTCTAAACTCCACATAACCTGAGCCCACAGCTAATTCTCTTACCTATCTGACCGCTAAGCAGTATCCTCGGTAATAACACGTTAATGGCCGCACTGATATTTTCCGTTATCAGGAAAGTACTTTTTGTTTTGATTAACACTGTGAAAACAGCTCAAACACCATTAGATTGATGTTTTGGTCGGGTTCCTCAAGGACTGCAGGGAGAACAAGAGCAGAACAGACCACACAGAATAAGTGTCGAGAGCATCATCATCCAGCTGCCTCTTGGCTTATGCAGGTGTTGATCCGGCTTTTAAAGCTGTGCCCAACATATGTGCACCAGATGTTGTTCACGAGCCAAGCAGAGTCAGCGAGCCAGATGTCCTCGCTCTCGCCTCTGCTGTGTACATTTTTGTGCTCACGCGTGATTTTGTCTGAGGGGGGAAAACACAATATAACCGCCTTGTCTCTTGCCAAAAAACATTTTTACAGTCACACATGATGATCAGCACAGAGCTTGTTTATGTCACTGAGAAATCTTTTGTCATGTGAGCCTGCTGTCTGTGAATGGAAAAGAAACTATTCACAGCGAGGTCTGTGCAACGTCATCACCCTTAAACTTGTCACTCTGTCATGAGAAAGTTGTTGCAATCCCATCTTTCAAATGGTTTCAGCCAACATCATTGTGCTCAACTCTTCAAAATACAACTCCAGGCTGTATTCCCAAACTTGAGCCAATCACACTCAAAGATCAGGATAAACAGACAAACAGTAAGAGCAACAATGTGGTTTATTTGTTCATGGAGTTTATTTCTCCACGAGTTCCTGCTTTATGTAACAGGAGCCCCCCAAGGTCAAAGTTCAGCGAGGGGTCCCTCCAGATAAGTAATCTGTAATAATCATCCAGTGGCCGGATGTCTGATAATCGTGTCCTGCTTTTTCTCCACATGTAAGTCAGATTGTATAAAAGAAAAGTAAAGAGTAAAAAGAGAGGTTGGCTGTTGTGTGGACTCCGGCCATCAGTAGGTATGGGACAGTATGAAAATTTAAAGTCACAATTATGCAGTTTAAAATGATTGCCATTATCAATATTATCCTGATAATCATCAAAATATTCTTAAAAGCTTAAAATAAAAACTTAAATTGCACTTAAACACACTGAAATCACTGAAATATTTTGTTGAGTAATACATTTTTATTGCAGTGCAGTTAAAACACATCCTTTGAAGAATCTTAACTATGTAATCAAAAATATTTAGATCTTCTTGCAAAAATAAAGGATAAATTAATAGGTTTAATAGGGCTGGGAATTACCAGAGATCCCACAGTATGATATCATCACCACACTTGAGTCATGATGCGATATTATCGCAGTATGTTGAGTAAGGGCTGGACAATAAATCAATTTTAAATCCAAATTCGAATTAATTTGTTTGGAAGATGGTAAAAAATTAAAATCAATTTTCCCCATAACTAGGGTAAATACAGTAGCTTATGGCTCTCTCTCAGCTGTGGGTCTTGTTTTTTAGAGTGAAGTTTGGTGAAAGTTGGGCTGGCACTTTATTCATCTCAAATTGGGGGATTCATATTTGTTTGATCAAATCTTTAATTAAAGAAGGTTTAGTTTGGTAAAACCAAAACTCCCAATAGGGAAATTCATGTTTGTTTGAAATAAAAACGATGTATCTGAAATAAAAACAGTGTATCTGAAATAAAAACAGTGTATCTGAAATAAAAACAGTGTATCTGAAATAAAAACAATGTATCTGAAATAATTCCTTTGTCTTTTATAGTTTAAAAAATCGATTAAAATCCAAAATCGAATGTGCTATGAAAAAATCAGGGATTTTATTTTTGGCCCATATCGCCCAGCCCTATGTTGAGTATTGCCATGTTGTATGTTATACACGAATAATACATGAATAAATAGCTAGAATAATACATGAATAAATAAATAAATATATTGAAAATGAATAAATTAAAAAATAATTATAAATGGGGAATTTAAAAAAAAAGTGGTATTTTTGCCTCATTCATTCATTCTTGATTTTGACAGTTTCAGTCTTCCACAGTTTGAGGTGGATGCAAAGTGCAAATCAAGCCTCCGGCCATAGTGGCAGGGTTAGACATATCAAAATAAATCTGGAAAATAAAGTACAGCCGTACATCAGCGAGACTGCTTTTCTGAAGTCATTCGTGTGAGAGTACTCATGATTACCCCAATAATAAAAATTCACCACAATAAAATTATTTTGAATGTTTTTTATCCCAATACACAATAATATCGATTTTTGTCCCATTCCTTGCCATCGTTGCTATTACTTTATTTTCACGTCCGCTGACCATTCCGCTCTGCTTTCACTTTCTTGCCGTTACTAGCACACGATGGCAGAGCAGGAGCCGACACCAGAGCAGCTGGCAGAGATCGCAGCGGCCAATGAGGAGAGCGAAGGCCAACTCAACTACAAACCTCCTGCCCAGAAGAGCTTACAGGAGATCCAGGAGATGGACCAAGATGACGAGAGCCTGCGCAAATACAAGGAGGCACTGCTGGGAAAAACTGAAGTGGTGACAGGTTAGTGGTCCCTGCTTAATACCTCTCTGATCTTCCAGAATAACTGTAAATGTTATGTCAGACGTGAGAGCTCACTCATGGATGAACGCATTTGCATGCTTGATTTCATTCACCTCTACAGCACACTTCAGCAAAACCCACTGCAAACTTGCTGACCAAAAAACCCATCTTATTGTTGTAGGTTGTGTCTTCAGAGGTGTAATGTGTGGATGTTTATCCTACCATTTTTTTCCAGCAGCTGATGAACTTGCTGCTCTGTTGTTTGCAGTGTCAATAGTGCGGGAACCCAAACCTCATTGTTTGTTGTGAAAACATATCGCCTACTCAGAGTCATACGAGTACTTTTACTTAATTTGATGTCTGATATTAAATCGCTGTGGTTATTTTTTATTTAGGGCTGTCAAACAATAAATTTTTTAAAATCCTAATTAATGGCTGAATTTCAATAGATAATCACAAAATAAACGTGTATTTTATCACATTTAAAATTCTATTATTTTGCACAGTTTTTCATTCTTAACAGTGTAAAGCAATCTTTACCGGTGTCACATGACTGGGAATCAAATACCAAACTCGAGTACATCTTTTGTGCACGTCTGGTGCAATTAGAACAGATCAGTTCACGTAACTTAAGTTTTTTTTTACAGACGTTTTGTGGACCTATTTACAAGCACACCTGCTGTGGATTGCGCATGCACCTTGCGGTTTACTTCCAAAACGTATTTGATTCTAAAATTACATAAAGTGCTAATATGAGTCCAAAAATAACATAACGTGGTAAATAAGTCACAACAATCACACAGGGTGGATTAGAGTTGTTGGAAAGTTTATCTGATGATTTTAGGTGGCGACAGGCTAACACTTCCCATTGACTACCAGTATTTGAGCTAAGCTAACTAGCGGCGGGCAAGCTCCACCTGTCTCTTCCTTGTTACTACATGCACGGTTGAAAGAACGGCATCTATCTTCTTGTCAGGAACTGGGAAGGGAGGCAAATAACAAAAAAACAAACAAAAAATAAAAAGAGCTATTCAGAAGTGTTTCGTGGTTGTTCTTGACTAAACCCGTAACGTTTTGAAAATGCTCTAAAAAAAAAAAAAAGTAAAATGTGGTTCTCACTTTGATTTTCTTTCACTAAATTCATACAGCATGACTACATTTGGTTTAGTTGTTGGCCAGGATCCTTTTTCTCAATATCAGGCATTTTGCAGTATTTGCTTTGTGTTGAAGTGTGGATAAACCAACCAGAATCTCTTATTAATACATTGTGAAATATACAAAAATGATTTGATTTGAAAAGTTCAGCAAAAGCTGATCCTGACCCTCACAGAAAACATCTTAGAGATCAGGCCTTGGTCACAGCCTGGGGTTTGTCTGAGCTGTGCTATTAATCACCGTCGGTTCACATATTTCTCACAGAGACATGTTTTCACAGGTAGAGGAAAAATAGAGGGAAAACCCACAGGGCTTTACTGGTAGAATTAAAACTTCCAGGTTTATTGTAATCACTTAGATAAACCTGTGAACTCTAACTAGTATGGCTTGTGTGGAAAAACGATACCCACTATTAGAATGAGAACATGGTTAATGTGATGCTTCCCCTTTTTGCTAAACTGGATTCTGTCAGCTTCTCTCTCGGGTGTCAAAAATGGCTGATGTTATGGTCATAATTTTGAATGCTCTGACCTTCCTTTTTTTCTTAGATCCCAACGTACCCAACATCCAGGTGACACGAATGACTCTGTTATGTGATCAGACTGACAAGCTGCTGGCCCTCGACCTGACGGGTGAGTAGAGCAGATCTGTCGATCTGAAAGTCATCACTGGGAAAACTGATCATTTCAAAGGTGATTTTTAAAAGATGCGAGCACAGAAGCCCACATTTAGGCAGCTGTCTTTCCTCTCAGCCGACACACTGGAGGAATTAGCTCATTGTAACAACAATTATGAACAGTAATCACTCCATCCATGTATGCAGATGTAAAACATATGATCTGCTGGGTTATTAGTCCTCTAATTAATAATGACACGGCCTGTGTAAATGGGTTAATGAGTCATTTCCTGATGGCACTCCTGCCCTCCCCCGGTGGTCATACTAAGTTACAATTGAGCTGGAGAGTCGGGCTCACTTAAGGCACTGTGCCACCTGGTGGTCAGTTTCCTTACTACAAGCTTCCAACGGCTTCTTTTGAGAATAAAATTACTCCTTCTTTGTTGTGTTTATTAACCCTATGTGTAGATACAGGCTGTGTAAAAAATCTTACATGTTGCTTTAAACTGATTTTAAGCTACATAAGCTGACTTTTGTTTTCATGCTGTGTCGCCTTCCCTGCCAGGAGACCTGAGTCTCTTCAAGAAGAACCCTTTTGTGCTGAAGGAGGGATGCGAATACAAAGTAAAGATCAACTTCAAGGTGAGAGCGTCTTGGTGTGGTCTTTGCGAATTTCTCTCCTTGCTGTCTCAGACTGTCGGATGTATGGTGATTTTACTGCAGCTATAGGGAAAGGTCAGTTGACCACATCTACATGCACTAAAGCTGCAACGATGAATCGAGTAATCGATAAATCGCTAGAAAATGAATTGCCAACTATTTTGATTAATTGAGTAATCCTTTCTTTTTTTTTTTTAAATAAAAAAAGTGAAAAGAATTGCTGGTTTAGTGTCTTAAATGTGAGGATTTGCTGCTTTTCTGTGTCATTTCTAAAAATAAATGAGGAGTCTTTGTGTTTTGGGCTGTTTGGGCAAAAGAAGCAATCTGAAGACGTCACATTTGGCTCTGGGGGAATTAAGATGAGCATTTTTAGCACTTTTCTGACTTTTCATGGAATAAACTTTAAATTGATTAATTGTAAAAATAACCGGCAGATGTTACTGGTCATGTAAATATATTGTTATTGGTAATGTAAATAATTGTTTGTTGCAGCCCGAACATGCACACAGTATTCCGATGGTTACTGAATGTAAGACCAGCAATACCCCGAGCATATTCCTGTATACATGACACCCTGTAGTGCCCGCTACCCAGCTGAAGTACGCATGTGCACTTTGCCTTGTTGGCTAGTTAGCTAACTAACCCTAACCCTGAAAAAGCCAGCTTCCCTCAATGTATCGGCTGCTGATTTAAAAAAAAATCATTATTCAGATGTTTCCTTCCATCAAGGTGTCTCATAGGCCCTGTTTCCACTGAGCGGTACAGTTCGGTTTGGTGTGGTACGATATGCAATTATGTGTGTTTCAACTGTCGAAAAGGTACCAAAGGGTACCAAGTGGTCCCATAAAGGGTCCCAAGAGGGTGGAGCCGCACACTCTGCAGTCACTGACTGCATGCAGGCAAATCACTATTAGTAAGTGTTGTAGACCTGTTAACATATCAATTCAGGAAGTTTTCCAACTTTTCAGGCAAGAATGTTACAATGTAAATCACAAATGTGTAGTCAGTTTATCCAAATAAGGCTTGTTTGTAAATAAGTCGCAAAGTTTTTGACTTGGGAGGAGCCCGCAGAGTAAATTAACCGGTGAACTGATGGTCTGTGCGGAGGTTAAACGCTGGCCGTAACATTTCCATAGCATTTTCACACATGACACACAAACAAAAGGACACTTTGCTGCCTTTTCACATTGATTCTTCAGAATAAGTGTGAC
>JAQLOL010000009.1:15791238-15801582 GCA_029783665.1 Naso thynnoides | reverse complement strand
GCCTTGGAAAGACGGACTCTTTTTTGTAGTTGTTGTTTTGAGCTGTGAATGAAATTTTTTTGGTCTTTGTAATGAAATGAAATTTGACCGCTGCAGCTGGAAGTTTGGTGTCTTATAAACCCATGAGGGTTCAGCACTTTGTGTGCATGGCACAAACATAAAGCAATCAATCATCATCAACCAATGACATGACATGATATGATATGATATGATATGATATGATATGATATGATATGATATGATATGATATGATATGATATGATATTTTTGTCATTTGTAGTCAAAAAGTGACAATCTGCGTCACTATTCTGCCAGCAGGCTCGATACCTTGACTATGAGTTCATGGCTTTTAACATAAAGCACAACTAGGACTAAACTTGTGCAGTTTCATTGCACATTACTGCAGTTTCTTTTGAATCTCAACTGTGGCTTCAGAGCTGACAAAGGAGGATCATTACAGCTGGAAAGCACGCAAAAAAAACATTCCAGACACTTCAATTAGTTAGCCAGGGTCAAGCTGCAGGTATATCTGAGCAAATTAATTTCAGAAGTGTAAAAGTCGCTCGACAAAAGTCCCCTTTTGAATTTTCCTTTCTGTCTGTCTCACACCTTCGCATACATACATGTATTTATACTGTATAGGCTACCCATGCTAATGTATCTACAACGTCAGGTCAGGCTCGCTTTGAGTGGCACTGAAGTAGTTTGTTATTACTGATCTTTATATGTTGGTCGAATACTCACAATATGCCATTAATTCCAACAGTCCATCAACCGAACAGTGAAAGTGTTTATTACATTTGTTGGAGAGAAATCATAAGGAGTCACTCATTTTTTCTTCAATAAATACAGAACGTGACAAACATATGGCAAGTGGTTACACAAGGTAACTTTTTGGGATGCAGAAAAACAAAAACAGCTCTTGATGAGAAACTTTTGTTTTCATTTCACATTTCACTGCGCTTCACTCTGAGGCCTTTTGGAAAACAGAACAGAGCTGAATGCTAAAAATATATATGTTGAAGCAAAGTGGTTTAAAAAAAAAACAACATTTTATTCTTCTCAGAATTTTATGGAAGGCACTTTCATCAGCACCTTTGTTAAATTCTCTGTGTCACAGGCTGAAGCACATGTTGGAGAAATGTGGCACAGCGTCGGCAGCAAACAGAAACATCCTGTACAGCAACTCCCACTCAAACAGCTCTCTGATAACCCTCCACAGCAGACGCCGAGGCCTCTGGCTGAAAAACAGCAGAGCAAAAGAGTCGAGCAAACAGCAAAGACAAGTGTCCACTCACACACACTCACCAAAGGAAACTGTGGTTTTATTTTTGGTATGTTTCTGCTCGTCCTGTGGTCGTTAGGATGTACCAGCAACCTCAGCGAGCGCTCAAATCATGTGATTCTTCTTCGAAATTCATCAGCACAGAAGAGTCAACAGTCACAACGTGTTCAACATTCAAATGTGCACAGACGAACGTGTCCTGTCTTTGGTTGCTCCGTTATCAGCTGCCTCTCAGCATTAACTCAGTCTTGAGGTATATAAATCAGCTTGTGCAGAGGATCCAATGGTGATCAATCTTCAAATCAACACTCATATCCTCTTTTAGCAACTCCATCCGTCCGAATAGTATTAAAGCTATGAAACGTCTTTCCCGTCCGTCGAGTTGCTGGAGCGCTCGAGCGGCGTCACACAGGTAGAACAGTGCTGACGGGGTGATGTGTGTCGAGCCCTGCGTTGGTGTAGACGCTCTGAGGTGAGGAGATGTCCAGACTGGATGAGAGGATGTTGTATGGCAGCGCCATAGACTGGCGGACACTCTCCTCATACGACGGAGGAGGCTGTAGGAAAAAAGAGACCGATTTTTAACCAGAATTTGACAATAGAGGTAAAAGCAAAGGAACTTTGTTGGTCACATATACAGCGTAAAGTGAAACCCAAAGGTCAGCAACTTTTACTCTAAAAAGAGCCACTCTGCCCCCTCTTCCACGCCATAAAAATCCATCTGGATTCACAAAACATACTTAGCCTCATAATGAGGCTACACAACTTTAAAAGTTTAAATTATCTGATCATAATTTTTAATAGGTTGAAATGACCATTTATCAGTTTTTTCACAGTGGGCTGTTTATGTTTAGTGGTGCTTAAACTTTGAACAAACCTACTTGAGTTCTGCTTGTGTTTGTGAAAATGAATAATGATAAGATAAGATAAGATAAGATAAGATAAGATAAGATAAGATAAGATAAGATAAGATAAGATAAACCTTTATTGTATCACTTGGCAGAAATTTGTCCTGGACATTCGAGAACACTCAGGCAGCCCGCTCACACATGTAAGTGGCCTACTTTGATAATAAATCAAACACTTCATGGCAGTGTAGTGTTAAAACAGTACAAGTAAAAAATACACACACAAGTTTCAGTTCAGTTTTGATTAAAGTCAATTTAAGTTTAAGGTAACGTAGTGTGATTCTCTCACTCTGGACACTCTTGACTTTGGCATCAAGCTTGACACCAAAACAAAGATACAAAGAAGTGTTTGTAAAAGTTGACTTCACCAAAGCAGTTCAAAACGCAGGAGAGATGCCTTCATTAGATTTTTGTTGGGAGGTACTCAGCAATGATTAGTTAAAAAACACACAAGATTGAACATTTCCAAACAAAGCACTCTCAGTATCTGGGTTAGCGAACATTAGTGCTTGTCAGTGTCAGTCACAATTGTTGACATTATCTTGCTTGCTTACTTGTAGGCATGTACAGTATGTGTCAGAGAAGGCAAAGTGCATTTATTCAACAATGTGTTGATACTGGAAGAGTCAGTACTGTCTGTGCTGTTTTGGACTCAGGGAGACACAGAGTTTCTCTTTTGGGTCTCAGGCTGAAAAGGGTTTGGGAATCTCTGCTGAGCAGGAAGTTAATGTGTCTGCTATCAGTCATGTAACATTTTAAAAACCAGATTTGACAATATTTGGAAAAAACAATCAAAAAAAAAAGATACATAACTTTTAAGAAGTAATTAAGATACATTTATAACTTCCCAACACTGCATGCCTTGTCATTCTAAGTTTATATGGTAATAATGGAAATCTAAGTGGTTAAAAAATCAAGTAAAAAAACAGGTTTAATGAAAGTTTAAAAAAATAAGCTGAGTTTCATTTGCTAACGAGGTTAAACAAACTACAACTGACTAAATGATTCACTCGCTACAAAGATTTGTGTTAGTTTTCCAGTCTTTATGGAGTTTTTCTGCCTCTGCTAGCCCACTCGTTGAATATGTGTATTACGCCATTTGAGATTTTTGTTGTGACTTGAGACAAAAATAAATAACACACTTTATAAGTCAGAAAGACTATCACTTTTAAAGTCAATAACGGAAAATGCTCCAGGGAAATCAAAAGAGAGAAAAGATTATTTCACAGTGAGTGTGTTGCTCAGAAATCGGCCTGAAATCTGATACCTGTCCCTACAAAATACGTAGAATATGTTTGTATTTACCAATTAATCTGCCTCCACACCTGGAACGTGTTTTGTCAAATGCATTATCTTTCTAATCACATCTGGCAGATTTGCACCTCCTGACTGGGTCTTCTTATCTTTTAATTGCTTGGGGACCCTCAGGCGACAAGAGCAACCCTACAACCCTGCCCTCTGTTTGACACACACACCACACACACGCGCGCGCACACACACCAGGCCGCAAAGTTTTACTACTACCCTGCCTCAGGCCACGGGACAGACAGGGATAAATTAAGGGGCCATCATTTTCCCAGCGCAGTCTAAAAGAGAGGGGAGGCGACTTTTCAGTGACTGGTGATGGGCTGTCCGCAAAGTGCTGTGTGTGTGTGTGTGTGTGTGTGTGTGTGTGTGTGTGTGTAAGAGATGGGCAGTCATGCTAGGGACTGTTTAATTAAGGAAAAAAATGGGAGGTCAAAGAAGAAAAAACACAGTGGAAGTCGGGAGCACAAAGCTGCATTCCCGGCCTCTGTTTGCGCTCAGGATGCAGGCTTTAATTATGTTTGATGTGCCTTTTTCTCATTACCTTGTTTGCTGAAGCGTTGTGCGAGTCAAAAGCTCAGCAAAAGATCAACACGGTAAAACCTTGAAACGCGGCCGCCAGAACATTTCAGCAGTGAGCATAAGATGAGCTGATAGTGCGCCTTGTTTACTGCAGTCTGAATGCAGTCTTATCTTCGAACAAGCTCTTGTTACAATATTGTATGACAGTGGGGTCATAATAGAAAGCCTACTTCTTATTATCTCCATTCATTGTGAAACCACAGATGAGGGGCCTCCATAATAAGACGCGTTTATATGAGCGTTAGCATTCTGTGAAAGCGTAATAGGAGTATAATATCTTCTCTATTCCCATGCATAACAACAGCACCTGAAACAGCTCATTGTCAAAGCATTCTGTGACTGTATCAATTGCTGTGACACAGTCCTAATCCCTAATTTAGCCTTTACCTCAGTCACAATGGGCCCATTGAGGCCGAAGCGGTCTGCAATCATCATGTGGATCTTCCTCTGGCGGTCCTTCTTTCGGACACTCTCGTAGGAGGGGAGCCTCGGCAGGGGGGGCTCCAGTGTGGGCAGGCTGTAGCTGGAGGGCAGGCCGACGCAGAATAGCTGACCTGCCTGCTGGGATAGACGCAGGCGCAAAAACAGATGGACACTTATGAGGGACAGGAAGCAGGAGGTTTTATGAGCTGAGGATTTGGGGATAATGGACCAAATATACCTCATCATCAAAACTCATTTTAAGCTGGGGTAGGCAATTTATTTTTGGTGTCATCGGACAAAAATTCTATCGTAAGCTTTCAGCATACTGTAATTCAAGTGGTCTGAACCAAACTGGACCTCTGCATGGCTCCTTGGCTCTGTATTCAGGCTTTATGCTGAGGTCAGACTACACGATATCAGCCCGATAACAGCCCGACCAGGACAACGTAGGTCGTCGGGTAAGCTCGGAAACAATCAATGAGCATCGGGTGTGACAGTTGCTCGTTTCATCTCATGTAGTGTGTCATAATTGACAATAACTGACACTGCAGCTAGGATGCCTCACCACCTCACGACGGTAAGGCTAGCAAAAATATCTCATAGTCTGACCCCAGCATTAGAAAATAAGGATGGCGGTGCTGTTCGGCCAATCACAGGTCATCTCAAAGAGCACATGTTCCAATTAGCTTCTCTTCGCTGTGCTTCTTAGTGACAGGCGAAGTGGCTACGAGCTGATTGGCTGTTAAAACAAGTGACGTGCCTTATGTTCTAAAACTGGCCTCTGGCGCCTTGTAAAGCAGAGATGCAGGCGACACCGTCAGCCGGCTTGAGTCGAGCTGAGACAAACCAGTTTACACAGCTGCAAATTTCCCTGCAACCATTCTGTCTTGTCGTGAGTCTTTGGTGTAAACTGGCCTTAAAGAGAGAGAGCGACTACAAAGAAAATGGTTGCAGGGTGCAGCGGATTTGCCTCGTAAGGAGTGTCATGCTACAGCTTGCTTGATTTCCAGACGTTACCTACCCCAGCTCTAAACCATAGAGGGCCGATCACACTGAAAAGTGTCACAAAAACTGCTAAAAAAAAACCCCACCGCAGCAAGAGAGGAGCACTGTACCATAGAAATACAATGGTTTTGCTTGCAACACTCCTCAGTGTGATTGACCTTTTAGGCAAGAAGCTGCAGTCACTAAAACATTCACTTCAGAGCCAACTCTACCCACTGATACGTGCACTGTTTCCTGTACAGCATGTGCTGTAAGAGGGAACAGAGAGTGCATCTTTATCTAATGCAACAGTGTATACAGGAGGAAGGAAGACTGCTGCTTTGAGCTGCTGGTGGCTAATGACGCCGGCACCACTGTGCTCTCACCTGACTGTTGTTGTCATCCGTGATCTGTGCCTGCTCGAGACACGGAGACCCCACCAGTGTCTGCCTGCTGCTGTGATACTGAGGAGGAGCAACCTGTGAAACAAGCAGAAATGCCTGTCACAAGTGTGTCTCTGAAAGCAGAGCCCTGGTTATTAATTAAACTCTTCCTGTTCATTAGTTCATATTTTAACAACGTGTTCGGCACAATGGTTCCTTGTCACTCTGTCTTAGACTGCAATTAGTCAGAAATCCACTCATTTCAGCCCAATTTACCGATTTTCATGCCTTGTTTAATCACTGTAGACACTGGCTGCTTTAGCAGTACCATAAATTATCTAATCAATAAGACCAACACCCTCTGATTTCCGTGCCTCCTCCCTGCTCCACCCCCTCTGAAACAAGACCTGTCACAGTCTCACTGTATGTGGTGCAGAAATCCTGAAAAAAGGCTGCCAGGAAAGCTAGGTAATTGCCTCGGGTCTAAATGAGTCTCCTTTGTGTGGAGAACAATGTGGTGTCCTACTGTGTCATCACGGTCCCCAGGCAACAAACCACCCCGTGTGGTCTTTTCAGCGTCTCTCTATCCCCTTGTAACTGCGGCAGGTACCTTAACGAGCACACCCCAGTACACTTTATGGCCTTGTATGTCATTTGGGGCCGGCGTTACAACAGAGTCAATTTGCTGCCTGACTGAGATTTAAATCCAGCATGAGGGCGAGAGATGTCAGGACAGATGATAGTATTTCCTCCAACTTAAACAACAAAAGTGGGAGCTCAGCCTGCAGTAACATTTAGTAGCATTGAAACATGAGATTTATCATTTTCCCAGGCCGCTTAAACAATGCCGCCACTCACATTTAGAGTGACGCACTCTAATGACCTTTGCCATAACCTTCACATCATTTCAGAGATATAGAGACGACGCCAAAAAGGTGATGTCAGAGGTCACTTTCCCTCTCTGGTTTGTACTTCTAAGAGCCAAAAAAAAGAGACTCCTCGGGGAAGTGAAAAAAAGGGGACTTGTCCTTTTGTGTCCTGCCATTGATTCAGCCAGTGTGAAAAAGCACAACCGTGTAAAATCAGTGTTGAAGTCGGGGGAGGACCCAAGCGGCAGTGCGTCTTTTTCACCACCGCGAACCTAAAGGAGATCCATTGTCCCCCTTGTGTCCCCAACACCCACAGTGGGGTCTGCCCACTATTCATGGTGCAAAGTGAAGCAGAGAAAGGTATGTGACTATGAAGTTGAAGACATGAAATGTCCCACAAGAGCACAATAAAGGACTGTTGGTCAGTGCAGTTCCCTTGTGGGAAGACTTCATGTTCAGTGTCCTTATAGTAAACACAAAAAAGCCTTTTTCCTTTTCCATCACCTTCATCATCTTTTACCTGTTATATCTGACAACTCGTATGTATAACAAAGGACCAAACTAGTGTTACTACATGTCACTGTCAGCCACATTAGTTTCATAAGCCAAAATAGCTTTATCTGTGATATTGTGTTTGTTTACACTTTGTTTAAATTCAATAAATATTACAGGAAGTACCTGTAAATGTGTGACAGTGTTAGTTAAAAGGAAGTCTGTGTCAAAATTCCTCTTCGTGCTAATATTCAAGCCAGGCAGGCAGCACTTATAAGGAACTATTTTTCCAGGCGTAATAACTTCCATCTCTACGGCTCCCCTCTCTCTTTCGCCCAGCAATTTTTGACAAAATAAATGCAGAGGTTCTCCTCAGAAGGTGAATTACCTTTACCTAACAACTCTCACATGTCCTGCAGTGTTTCTATGCCCTGTTTCAACATGAGTGGCAGTGAATGGGGTTTAAAAACGCAGTCGGAGATCTACTAAAGCAAACACATGGTCTGATTTTAACAACATTTGCAGGAGACGGGGGGGGGCAATCTCTGCTAATGATGAGAAGTCAAAATTAGACTTGTGTGGTCCTTTAAGCATCCCATAACAAAAAGAGCTACAGTACGAGTGAGTCAGTGACAGTGAGATAACACAGCAGGCGTTGTCTTATCAGGTACACTGTGCAAGAATACAGCTGTAACTATAAATCACCAGCCTGTACCAGTGAGACGCTCTGTTAGTTCGACTGAGTTCTCCACTAAAGACCGCCGTCGAGCAGAGCTTCCTGTCTGCTGCGGGTTGCGACTCTGCAATCTGAAGATAACACTCAAACTTCTCTCCTGGGACCCACAGAGGTGAAAAACAAGTCAGGAAGAGGAAACAGAGAGAAGGGGCAGCCAACGAAAAGTTACCTTTGTGGAGTGTTTATATTTCCTTTTCACCCCATCCTGCACCATCACCTACCGCCGCTTTTACGCACATTCAGGCGGTTATCTTTAGCCGATGGAGAGATATGAGGGGTTGGAGGTGTGTCAACTGTGAAAAATTAGATTAATAACGACATCCCTTTCAAACCTGCAAGATGAGGTTGTTTTGCGTCACCTGCTGCGCTAATGTTGCAAACAAAATCTGATTTGTAATGATTTCATTACGCCGGTGCTGAACGGGCATCAATATGCGTGCTGAGTTTCAACTCCGTCCAATCCCATTAGAGGTTCTGTGGCACTCGGAGACATCTGAGGGCGGCTAATTTCACCGAGGCAAATCCATTGCCTGACGATGATCATATCAAGTTTATTCTCGTCCCTTTCCCACAGTCGTGCAAATTGAATGTGACGCCTCTTCATCGTGCTGCACTTGTGTTTGGGTCCTCGCTCTCCCCTCAGTGCGATCTCAGCAAATGAACATACAGGTCAATTAAGAAAAGGACAGACCACATACCATATCTGCATGTGGCCCCTGATAGGGGCGCAGTTTGCAGCACTGAGGATCCTTGCGGTAAATCATTGACAGCAGCACGACGATGACAACAAAGAACACCAGAGAAGAAACTGCAGGAGACAATGAAGTGTTTGTTAATCACATCACATCACATCACAGACACTGTGTCTCAATCATGTCCTGCACCTTAAACTTGTAAAAAAAGAAAGAAAAACAGCGTCAGAACAGTTTTAACAGCTTGAATCTGTGAATTTGTGAAGTTCAGTGAATGAAATATAAGTAGAAACACTTTGAACACTTTTGATTGACAGTCTGCCTGTAGAATTAAAGCTTTAAGATGTAATTTCTCCCTCTCTCTGCTGCTCCGCCTGTCTATCAGAAACAATGACAGCTTGATGGTATTTAGGCTAATTCTGTCTGTGTAATTATGGTCTGGAGCTTTTGGTGCATCATGTGACAATTAAATTAGCTGCTATCTACTGTCACCACATGTGAAACTTGAAAAAAGTAAAACCTTCATCATAATGGAGCAAAGTGGCTGCAGATTAATTGCGCTTCTCGGCGATCAAAGACAGATTTGCTGTTTAACATATGATTAAAATCTAAAGATATCGGGCGGAATCTCTTTCTGTGAAATATT
Organism: Naso thynnoides; assembly: GCA_029783665.1. Classification (NCBI taxonomy): domain Eukaryota; kingdom Metazoa; phylum Chordata; class Actinopteri; order Acanthuriformes; family Acanthuridae; genus Naso; species Naso thynnoides. The sequence goes on along the minus strand of JAQLOL010000009.1, from coordinate 15,792,277 downwards.
TTTGACAGCTTTAAGGTTTTACTTACATGATGCGGCGACAACTGTGAGTTGATCCCAGGTGAGCTGTGAGGAGGGGATGGTGGGACTCGCAGTTGTGGACATTTCTTCTGCCTGAAGTGTTAATGCTCCTTTCAGAAGTTCTCCTGAAGTCATCCGACTGCGCGCCGAAGCTCCCATCTTACATTTTAACAGGAAAAGACGCGGAGGCCGGCTCTGCTGCCCGTCGTCATCGTCTGCTCGTCTCTGGACCGAGTGAAAGTCCACATGCGCCTCGCGAGTTTATCAAACTCTCCTCTCGGTAAACACGCCACAGCGCGTGCGGTGAGCCCGTGGAGGCGCACTGACACCCTCTCCGACAACCGCGTGACGTCGCTCTGGCTCCGCGCTGGACGGCAGCGGCCGCCAGACCAACAGATTTATGACTTTAAAGACCATTAAAGATGGATTTTTTTGATTTACGATCAAATCTACGCACGGGCGGGATTTGTGGTTTGGAAAAGCTCCCAAAATTCCAACATGTTCTTTTTAACATCCATGCGTAATTTCAACACCAATCCCATAATTCAAGCAATCCAAATTCTATTCAGAAAAAAGACAACTGCTGCTTCCTCCGCCGTCTATAATGAATCCGTCCAGACCAGCGGGCCTAAGTTAACACACCGGATGCCTGAGCTGGACTCCCGTTACCCTGGAGACTGTGGGGGTGCCGCCTCGAGATTATTTCCACAGACAAAGAGCCTAAATGTAGCATTAGTATTCATGCAGCGGAACTATGTGAAATATGCCGTCATTTTCTTTTTCAGCGTGAACTGCCTATAAATATTTGTATTTTATTTATTTGTTTATTCATTTATTTATTTTGGTTTGGGGGGATGAGGAGGGAGAGCCTAAATATCAAGTATTGCAGATCTGCAAAATTGTACAAGACCCTGATTTATTTAGTAATTTATTTATTATTATTTTTATTGCTTTTGTTGCTGTTATTATTATTATTATTATTATTATTATTATTATTATTATTATTATTATTATTATTGTG
>JAQLOL010000009.1:15728984-15760401 GCA_029783665.1 Naso thynnoides | reverse complement strand
ATCCTGAGCAGGTCTGCGAGTCATTTCTACCTAAAAGCAGCAACAGGTTGAGTCGCAGCAGCAGCAGCAGCAGCAGCAGTGTGAATGCGAGTGTTGCCCACCATGCCGAGCAAAAGCCAATATATGCGCCCCCGCCTGTGCACGCTGGAGAAGGGGGACAACGGCTACGGCTTCCACCTCCACGGGGAGAAAGGTAAGACGGGGCAGTTCATCCGGCTAGTGGAGCCCGACAGCCCGGCTGAGAGCTCGGGGCTCCGCGCCGGAGACCGGCTGGTGTTCGTGAACGGGGAGGACGTGGAGAACGAGAGCCACCAGCAGGTCGTGTCCCGGATACGAGCCACCGAGGGCCGGCTGGAGCTCATAGTGGTGGACCCGGACACGGAGCAGCTGCTGAAGAAACACAACATGAAGTGTCTCCCGGAGTATGTCACCGACGGTGTCCCGTTACCCTTCGACGAGGAGGAGGAGGAGGAGGAGCAGCAGCAGCAGGTGGAGGAGGAGGAGGAGGTGGTTGTGGAGGAGGTGGTGGAGGAGGATGGGGAGGTGGACGGGAAAGTAAATGGGGACGAGGGAGAGGTCAAGAGGGACGAGGAGGTGGAGGAGGTGCAGGAGGGGACACCCAGGGAGTCCACGCCTGTCCCGGAGAGTAACGGAGAAATCCACGCGCACGTCGAGAAAAAGCTGAGCATCAGCTCTGAGAAGGTGAGTGACAGTCAAACAGGAAGTTTCTGCTCTTAAACATTCTCACATTAACTTCCTGAGTTTTCACTCTCCTGACATTAAACATACTTGAATGCATCAGTGGGGAGGGGTTGCATTAGAAAGAATAGCTCCTCTGTGTCTGTAACATTAATAACATGGGCAGCTGCACCTACATGCCCGCCTGCAGAGCTGCCAGGCGGTGGGCAGGGTCAGCTGGCCGGACGTTTGCTGTGGGTGAGAGCACAAACAACCTGCTTCAAGAGAGCAGAGACCAAACGAAACCGTGACAGACCTCTGAAACTCGTTGCTCTCACATTGTGATGTTTCCCACGTTGCCTCAAAGAGCAGCTCTGCCTCGTGTTGTTCCAGGGCGAAGCATGAAGTCAGCAGCAATGACAGGCTGCAGCTCCACGCCAGAGCCAGCGCAAGCAAAACACGAGACACGCTGCGGTGCCTCTGCATTGTAAATAAAAACAAGCGTAAGAAATGTCTCGCATTGCTGAACCCTCCACAACAAACAACAGGAAACGGTTAATCTCCTCCAAATGAGTTCCACAAAATGATTTTTTCAACCTTTGATCTTTGTCTGTTAAACATTATGGGCACATTCTCCCTCCACAGTGGCCACTTGTTGCTGTGTTTGCCCTTATTTTGTCCTCCAAGTCTCTGTGTGTGAACCCAAGACAAGGATTCATTAAAAAAGCACTCGAGGAGAAGAGTGTCCCTCCAGTCTGGAACATCTGTGCCCCTCGCTGCATCCTGGATGTTTACCCCCGAGGCTGTTTCTGTCCAGCTCTCCTCCTCGCTGCATTGCTGCGTTACTGTAGGTGGGAGAGAGGTGGGAAGAAGGGCCGTAGTGTGCGGAGCCAGCAGCAATCCTGAACAAAGACGCAGAGAAAAACCCTGCTGTGGTTTCGCTCTTTTCCCTGTCACTGTGTCTAATTGCATGTAAACACATCATTTAGTGCATCTAGTTTCCCATCTGATAGGCAGATGGCAGCCACTCTGGCATCTCTATGATCCTGTGGAGGCAAAATTGAATAATCATGAAATTCTGCTCCCAACAAGCTCCAAGTGGAGCTTTATTCATGATTTAGTGGGACCATTAACAGGCATGTTCACTGTGCTGCTGCTCCGCGAATGTTTATAGTGATACTTTAAACTGACGGGAGGTCACGGGGGTCAAAAAGGTGGTGACATTTTGAACCCAATGGTAAACTGGAGGTGATGAGTCAAATTTAAGGATATATTCTAATATCTATTGTAAGATAAATCTAGATATTTCCTGGGATTTTCTTCAGAACAAATCCGTTCTACAGTAAATAAGAAGCTAATGTTAGCAGTGTGCTAGCTTAGCTTAGTACAAAAACACTGAAAATGGGGATAAACAGCAGTTGTTGCACCCGGCCAAAAACAACATCATGCATAAATTGTTAACCAGTGAGCTTTAGAGGAGCTCACAGGTGATTTTTGTTAGCTTTGTTCAAAGTCAAGCTCGCTGTTCCCCCCTGTTTCCAAGCATTATGCTAAGCTAAGCTAACAAGCTGCTGGCTGTAGCTTCATATTAACTATGTTGACGTAAGAGCGGCATCAATCTCCTCATCTGACTTTTGGCAAATAAGTTTATTTCCCACACTTCTAAGCTTTTACTTTAAAAGTTGCATTTAAGGCTAAAACCAATGTTTTGTATGTTTTTTATTTTTTAATTTAACTTTTAGTAAATTAAGTCCAAAAACCCAAAGATTTTCAGTATAATTTTACAAACAGCAACAGAAGCCATCAAATTAATACATTTTAGAAGCCGGAACAAGATAATTTTAGCACTTTTACTTGAAAAAAATGATTTAAGAGACAAATGACTAATAGCTTAATCAGCTAATGATTTGTAGCTCAGCTCTGTCCACAGACTTTACCATGAAAAATACATAATAATAATATTATTAGTATATACTACTATATACTACGTCTAAAAACTATTTACATACTATTATTAATATGATAGTAATAATCATTTAATTTATATAGCACCTTTAAAAACAGAATTTACAAAGTGCTTTGACAGACAAAGCAAAAAACAGAAACAGAGGGATAATGTAAAACAGTCAACAGTTAGGCTAGACTCTAGGAAATCTAGACTAAAAACAAGTCAAAGCAAAAAGGCAAGGCACAGAATGATTGACTGCAAGGGAAAAAAATGAAAAAAGAGATAAAATACTTAAAAGCAATAGTTAAAAATGAAATTATGAAAAAAAAGAATAAAAGCAAAAAAGGATGATATGAAAATCATATGAAGACACGAGAACGACGTCACATTAGAGAAGTTATTAAAAACGTGGTGGTGGTGTTGTTGCCTGTTTGTAAACTCCCTCTACATGTATGACCCCAGATCTTCACAGACGAGCTCACCTGAAGTGTCACTTTGTTGTTTCTGAAGTTCAGCAGAGCCACTTGCTGCTTCCTAACATTGTCTTCCTCGCAATAAGAGTGTAATGACCGCGCTCACGTATCCGCAGCACGCGGGGCCGATTGAAGTTATGTTCCAGGTACGAGGCCCACACTTGTGCACAGCACTTGAGCGCCGCTGGGTTAGGTTGTTTGTTTTAGGAATATACAGCGGTTGTTCCTGTGTTTACTCTCGATGCCTTCCACAGATGGCCTAATGGAACTGTGGCAGCGCAGTTCACACTGGCACGCAAACCCGGAGGGAAGTGGCGTTGAAACAAACAAGAGCACTCCTCACAATCTCAATCTCACCACCTCAGTTTTTAATTTCAACAGCCCCCCAGAGTTTTGCCATGTGAGCAAAATACGACACATATCATGCTCAGCAGTGAGCCCAGCTGGGAATTTCTTTTTATCACCAGAACTATTGTTTTACAAATGGAGGAAGTTACTCAGGGAATAAGGACATGGCAGAGTGTGTGAGTGTGTAAACTGGACTCGAGGGACGTAGTTTAGATCCTCTGTGTCTCCATGTTACAGTCAGAGGCACCTCAGGGTGTGTTTTTCACATCGACTCTTTCTGGAATTTTCTCCCTACATCCTGTCCGGCATTCCTGTGCCTGGCCAATGACACACACACACACACACACAACTCTCTCACAGCACAAACACACTCACGTACAGCTTTGGAAGACACACACAGCGTCGGTTCAACAGTCACGCTGACGTCCGCACTCCGCCCGTATGGTCTCGTCTTTGAAGCGACACAAAAGAGGGTTCGAGAGAGCGACGCCTTCTCCGGAAAACTGAGGAGCCTCGCTCAAGGTTGCCATGGTTACACTGATGTCGTGTGTGTTTGTGTGTGTGTGTGTGTGCAGTGCATGTGTGAGGATGGAGGTAGGCGAAAGTGAGAGAGCGCAGGGGAGGTGCGAAAAAGTGGAACGAGCGCCGATGAAGGTCAAAACATGGAGCGAGGCCCAGGAAGAAAGTAGGGGCTGCTGTCGTCATCGTGGAACAAAACACACACAAAAACACATCATCAGTTCCAAAGGTCGTTGTTTTGTTTACCAGGCAGTAAAATTTTTACTCTGCCTTTGTTGAGAGCAGTGAAGTGGCAGCGGATGCTTTCTCTCTCAGCTCATATCAGACATCTGGATCCATCAGCTTATCCGGGAAAAAAAAATGCTAAAAACAAGTTTGATTTTGTGGTCGTGTTGATGTGTCGCATCTTTAACACGTTTGGAGAGCTACCATTTAATTCAGTCAGTTTACATTCAAATCTGTTTCATGCAGTGTTGTATATAGATGATACGTTTGCGGATAATGAGAGAAGTAGAGCTCTGGTTTGGGATCAGTAGCTGGTTTCCATGGATATTCTTTTGCTTTCTAAATAAAAGAAAAAGTCTTAAAATACTGAGAAATTTCGTGCTAAAAAGACTAACTGCATTTCTCCTAACTGTTTGATTTTTCCAACTGAAGCCTCTTATTGGCACATATTTTCACACTGAACAAAGACTGTGGATTTTGTCCCCATCACTTGTGCTAGGAAAGAATCTTTTAATAGCCAGTGTGAACAGGATTAATGATTACAGCAAGCAAAACGTGTTCTAAATTACACAACAAAACAGATAAGATAGACAAACTTTTAAAGTCTCTGTAGGGAAATTTTTTTCCGGACTCCCTTCTGCAGTTCCATAGAAATTGAAATCATAAAAACCCTGTTGTAAACCATATAGTATGAGAGACACATGTACAGCTGTACACAACCAGCCATCATATACACACCTACTCACAACCAGCATGTACAGTACAGAAGCTTAAGGCAGAAAAGACTGAATGAATGTGAGTTGGATCGGACACTATTTTCTGTGCCTGTCTGATAATAGGCTGCTCGTAAATAAATGTCACATATACGTATGAGCACCCAACTGTTGTTGCAAGACAGACTTGCAAAAATGTGAATGTATTTTTTAAATTATTAATAATTTTAATAATTGGTTGTGAAACTTTTGATCCGTTTAAATGTCGGGGAATAATGTTGAGAAATTTCCATCACAAGAGCTTAAAGCAACTTCTTGTTCTTCCAGTTGTCCAAAATCCAAAGATATGTAGCTTACAATGACAGAAAACAGAAGATCAACAAATTTGGGAAGCTGTTTACAGCGTTTTGAATGTATCCTTGATTAATGACAAACAAATTAATTGATTGTCATACTTGATGGTTCTGTTAGGTTTGCCAATCGTTTTTTGTTTTTTTTGTTTTTTTTGAATAATTAAACAAAAATGGGCAGAAACATTTTGCAGTGCACCCATTAAAGTGTACTGGCGTCATCACACTGCTCCTGCCGTTCCTGGAGTGATTTGTGTAGATTGAGGAGAGCGAGAGGGCGTGAGGGTGAGAAGTTTTGGATGGAGTCTTCCTGCGAGCCGCCTGCTTGCATAAACACTAATTACAGGAGAAGAAAGAGCACTTGTGTCTGATGAAGTTGAAGCAAATGAAGATTGATGAGATCTGGTGCATCACAAGTGTTTTATGAGAGTGTGTATGTGTGTGTGTATCGCTCTGGAGGTGTGCATGGTATCACTGTCTCTGATTTTCTAGTATTTAAATTTCTAGACGTGAGACAAGGCAGGCGAATATGTCGATGTGCCTGTTTGTTTTCACTCCTTTCCTCTAATCTGGGCCTCTGGTCTGCACATTAACATTAAACCTGCTTATTAAAGGGCCTAGAACCTTCTTCTGTTTTTCACCACTCACGCATGGCTTTGACATAGCAAATATGTCCTTTTAAAGGAGAAGTTCGTTTTTTTGCACTTTAAGCCTCATAATAAGGATTTTTTTTTTCAATTATATACGACGTTCTTCATCACTTTTATGACGAATGGTGCAGCGCTGAGAGCTGGAGCTTATAAGTGACATCACTGCTCGCTTCCATAATGGATTTAAAGGGGCATATCCAGATTCCTTCAAAAAACACAATAAACACCCGTTTAAAAAACAACAAAGTCACAGAGTGGTCAGTAGTGTCTGTTGATGTTCCGATACAGAAATCGATGCATAGTATGCTTTGCATCAAGTTTATTTATCTTTTTATAAAGTCCATTGAGTTGTATAGACGTCACCGAAAGGTTTTTGTATCCCCTCCACCACCGAGAACCAGAAGACAGATTGTTTTGGAAAGTTTGTAGTCACCTGTTGATCACTAGCGGTGTTTTGCAAAAAATAAGGTTAACTTTACACTTTTAACAAAATGGATGGAGTCGGCTCTTCTGCGGTAGCCTTTAACCTACCGTTTCAAAAAATCACGCCAAAGTTTATGAATGGCTGTAAGTTGGCCGGCTGAAAATAGTTTCATAAGTAAAACTCGAAGCAAAGAGCGTTGTGTTCTTTGACGGATTCTGGAAATGCCCCCGCTCTCAGCACCGCACCGTTTGTCATAAAAGTGATGTGGAACATTGTATGTGATCGGGGAAAATCCTTGTTTTAAGGCTTCATGTGCAAAAAAAATGAACTTCTCCTTTAACTGCACGAATGACTCGTCTCCCTAAAACAAATCACCCTCAAGCTGCTGCAACAGAGGATTCAGACTGTTTGTGTGCCCACCACTCCATGGCCTTCAGCGCATGGTCTTTTAATTTGCTTTTATGGGCTGTCTTTAGCTCCCTTTAAAATTTCAGTCAGTCAGTGTGTGCGTGTGTGTGTGTGTGTGTGTGTGTGTGTGTGTTGCTTGTAGCAAATCCTGGAGTTAATCATGTGTTTTCTCAGTTAAAATGTTCAAGTACGTTTTCCTCAAGGCAGCAAAGTGCACTGACCATTTAAAGGAATTATTTGGCCAAGACTTCGTTCATATTTGTCTCATTTGTCATCACATCCATGTGTCATTCCTATCTCTGTTATGTCACGTTTTCTTCTGCAGGCGAGAATGACTTGAGTTCTGGTTTTACCGTTTACTGTAATCAAGTCTGGATTCATTTACGCCTGATGTAATGCCCTCAGAAATAGCCTGTTGATAAGATTCTCTGTAAATAGAATAAACGTCAGCTTTCATTGATTATTTACCGTGCGTTAGAGGTAGAAATAGCCACACCCACAGTAACTATTCAAGCCAGGATGGTCAGGGGTGTGTTTCCGGCTGCCTGCCGCTGTCTCAGGGAGTCTTGGCCTGTGCACAGACCCCAGGACGTTTGTGCTTGTTTCCTGTCATTGTTGTCGGTGGAGGATTTCTCCACCCCTTCGTCTCAGTCCTCTTCTCACCCCCCGGAGTCCCAGCAGCTTGTATCAGGACAGTAAACTACAGCTGAAAGGTTGGAAAAAACTGTATCGCACCACAGCCATTTCAGAGGAAAAGCAGTAGCTAAATAGAAAATACATTAACGCAGACACTGGCTGAATTGAATGTCGCCCCAGCAAGAGACACTGAATTGTGGTTCAAAGTAAACAGTATTTCCAACCGTGTTTGTTGGTTTTATTATCATTGAAGCCATTGTGTCAAAGCCAGGTATTATAAGGCTCTGTTTGGGTAATGGAGTGTGTCATTGTGTTTGTCTGACAGGATCAGATGTATTCTATGATTCATTTTGAGCAGTCACAGGCCGCTGCACGACGTTTGCTCACACAGTACGGTTTGCGTCAGATTCATATTTGTTTTGTGTGGGTGTTTTCACATTAATGCACATGTGTGTGTGTGCGTGTGAGAAAGTTTGAGAGTCACCCTTCCCTTCCCTCTCCTGCTCTTTGTTGATTGTTGGGCTGTGTGTCTGTGGGGAAATGGTCCTCATGATAAGATGTAGCAGAGGGGCTTCTTTGTGTTCCTGCTCCGAGATTTGTGCTTTAAAATGGTCCTTGAATATGCAATTCCAGGTGTGTTATGTAACCTGTATGAGCAGTTTGGATTAGATTAGATTACACAGAGAGATTTTGCTTCACAAAGGATGATATTGCTTTAACACTGATTACAAAACATTTACACAAAACACTTTAAATGCTGGATGACCTGGACCAGTGGTGCAAATTTATCACCAGGAGTATTAATCCGATATCACCCCATCTCTACTGAGTGATATTAAATTAAATTTTAGGGATAATAAACACAGAAACGATCATGTGGCAATGACAGCAAGCGTTGTTTATTTTATTGATTTTTTTTGTAGCAGCTAAAAAGAGATTAATATGCTCAATAAAAGTGTAGCACAAAACTACAAAAGACTCAGATAACATTAAATCCATCTACATAAAGCTGGGGTAGGAGGTTTATGTTTGGTGTCATTGGGCAAAAAATTCCATAATAACCTTTCAGCCTGTTGTAATTAGGGTGCTTTGAAATTACATTAGACTTCTGCACCTCTCCTCGGCTCTGTGTTCAGGCTTTGGGAAATGAAGACCATGATGGGCAATTTTGGCCAATCATGGGTCATTTTAGAGAGCAGGTGTAACTATTAGCTACTCTTTGCTTTGCTTCTGAGCGACAAGTAACATCGCTATTAGCTGATTGGCTGTTAAAACAAGTGACGTGCCTTATGTTCTGAAAGTGGCCTTTGGAGATTTGACAAGTTGAGTTGCAGACGACACCGTCAGCTGGGCTGAGTCGAGCTGAGATGGACCAGTTCACACGGCTGCAACTTTCCCTGCACCATTTAGTCTTGTTGTGAATCATTGGTGTAAACTGGCATAAAAGAGAGAGAGCGACAACAAATAAAATAAAACACAAGCCAAAGCAAAAACAGGGAGGGGATGGGGGTGCAGCAGAGTTGCTTCTTTAAGAGTCTCATGCTACAGCTAGCTTGATTTCCAGACATTGCCAACCTCAGCTTTAAAGTTCCAGTTACAACCACCAAACACTACCAGTCTTCACATATTCACTGGTGTAACTGTTTGTGTGTTTTGGGTGGGAATCCTTGAAACCTATGATGCAATATCACCACAGTGTTGCTCAAGGTAACCACAAGGGTATCAGAAATGTGTAGCAAGACAGCCACACAATGCATGATAATATATGTTGAAGTAAGAAGTGAAAAATAATATTATAAATTAAAGATTAAAGGTAAAAAACTTTATAAATATATTTAATATCGTGAGAAACTGTGCACAGAGGATTCGCCTTTTGGCAAGTTCTTGGGTCGCGGTTTTTAACCTTTTTTAATGGCAGTCAGTGGAGCAATGACAGGAAATAAAGGAAAGAGAAAAAATTAGAGAGAAAATTCAACAAAGGTTTGCAACCGAGACATTGCAATTTCACGGTCAGCATCTAAACCCTCATAGACCACCAGGACAGCACAGTATTAGCCGTTTTTAATGCTAACCCAAGGTCAGAACTGGAAAAAGGCACTTGGGCAAAGTACATGAGAACATTATATTGCTCTATTGATTATGGCTGGAATAAATAATCAGTTTTAGTCTTTGCAAATCAAAGCACTCTCGCTCAATGAATGTTCTGACGTCAATCCAAACAACAGCACCACTGTCCCATCCTCACGGCCAAGACCACTGTGGTCCAGGTCAAGGGTGGAACCTAAACCCTGTGTGTGTGCCTTCATGTGGGGGTGCGTGATGTTGGGGTGTGTCCCATGGGACAGTGGACGGAGACTCTACAATGCCACATTCCATTTCCCTCTCAATTCTGCTGAAGGTTCACCACCCCCGGCTGGACAATGAGCCAGAGGGCCGCGCCCTGCAGGAGGTGGGAGGGGGGGGAAATGACTTGCTGCTCACCCTGAAATAGACTCACCCCCTTGTGTACACCTCCCTTCCCACTGTGAAAGACAGAGACGCCATACCTTAAGTACAATCAAGACAGACAAATGTAATGTTAATGTACGTTGTTGGTGTTGTTTATGTACACTGAAGGCTACCAAACGGAGAAAAAGTCAATCCTAAAATAATGACTGTATCGTTTGAAGGCAAAAATGATAATTTGCTGTCTTGACTTTTTTTTTTTTTTGAGTAGTAACTTTCATCTCTTTCCCTGTGAGCGCCTTTGGCTTCCTTGTTGTCCTTCACCTTCATGCTCCACCAACAGCTGAATAACTGGAAGTGACTGAGAACAATCAAAGTCTAAGTAAAGAACTGCTGGTGTTCAACGTTTGCTTGTAAACTTTCCTTTACTGTTTTGTGCGGCCTTCCTTTTACATGACAACAGTGTGCTGGCGCCCCTAAAACTGCAAACTTTTAAGCTATGTTCCAGAGTGCAATCTTTTGAAAACACAACCCTTTTTCAGTCATGTATACTGTCAAAATGGAAAGCTTGTGAAAGCGGTGACTAAGCTAATGCTAATGCTAGTACAAGGCAGTGCATCCTGCAATGGCAACTAGCAAACTCTAAACACTCTACAGTGCAACCCAAAGCAAGTCGAATATGATGACAGTCTATTGAGGCAGATTTGAGTGTTCATAGCATAATTTTAAAAGTCAAACTACGGCTAAATTTCTTTAATTTGTGGCTGCTTCGAGCTTGGAAGCAACAAAAGTAAACAACTTTGGCAGCTCCACTGCAAAGTTACACTGCCTGGCATGCATACTGCAGCGCTTGCGGTTGTTCATGTAGACAAGGATTTTTCTTAAATACACAAAGGAAAGACTTTTGTTTTTAGTAGGGCTGCTCTCATCTCAACGTGGCTTAAACGTGGCACGTGTGAAAAATGGCAAAGAAGCTTGTCTTGGAGGTTGCTAAGATGATGCTGTTTACAGGTTTGCATGGGTGGAGGGCCAGGGACAGGAAGACTGGTTGAGGAGATAAAGTTTGTGGTGAGATGGACACATTCCTGATTAAAAAAGTAGACTTTAGAGGGGACAAACTTTAGATGGACGCTGCAGAAGATCCTTGACGAAACGCAGAGCCTTCTAGGTCTATTTTTAAAGATCTTCAAGCAGTGGTTTGGCCTCTCTAGTAATCAAGACCACTCCATTTGGTCTTATCAGTGCCTGTACCCCTGCTGTGATGACTGACATTACTTTTCTATTTTCAGGCCTTCCCCCTAAAGAGTCTATTGTAATGGGAACCCTCAGCAGAACCTTTCTTTGGTGTCTTTTGTAGAGCCAGTTTGTCCCATCCTCAAGAGGAAGGGGGGACAGTAGGGTGCTTTGTCTGCCTCCTCTGCCTGCCTCGCAGCTGGTTCAATGGTCCAGCTTGAAATCCAACACCCCCGTCCTGTGTGAGAGAGTGGTGCGCTCCATGCACTCCAGAGGACAAAACTTGGTGCTGTGCTGGTTAAAAAGGAACCAGGTTTACATCAAACATTTATGAAGTCTGCCCTTGAGGCTGTTAATCTCTATCAAAAACTACGCATGACAATCACAAGGACTTGGAGGCCAACAATATGTCATGTCACTGAGTAACCATGGTGCCTGGCAGTATGTCACTTTAGCAGTTGTTCTTTATGCTGATCAAAGAGGCCGAACTCTTGGGAGAACTGCCTCTAACTTATTAGAGCTGGGAGGGAGGTTGAAGTAAGCAGCAGAAGGGGAAAGAATGAGACTTAGAGATGAAAGAGACATAGATTTAGAGGACATATCTGCATGCACACACCAGCTGATTGTGACATGTTTCGGGGGCTGATTCGCAGGTCTTGTGAGTTCATTGGACATCGTCAGCTGCAGAAAGTAGCCGTGTGGATAGAATGAGAGACTCCGTCAGTGATGTGTTTATGTAACTATGGATATTTCAGCATGTGACCTTTTCTCTCTGGGTATGTTAAACAAAGAAAAGCAGTTGAGTCAGAGAGCCAGAGCTGTGCAAGAATGACACAGGCCTACAGTAATGGATGTCTTAACACTGTATATGTGCTTCTGTATTAATGCCTGTAGTTACACATCAGTCCTCTGGCTGCGCTTGGGGAAAATTTGAAGTAACTGACAGGCTGATTGGCAAAGCTGCAGCCACTGGCATCTCTCTCTCTCACACACACACGTACTGACTGCTCCTTCCATGCCAGATACCACTCACAGCTACATCGCTCCTCTGTCAAAGAGAATCAGCAGGAGAGGCTGGCAGATGCAAATCTCCAGTGGCTGAGTCAGAGGGTGACAGCAGGTGATAAACATGATGGATGGTTATTATGGAGATAGCTGGCTGCTGTTAAATACTCCCTGAGAGGGTTTTGAAGATGCAAATCCATCAGCCGGGCTTGTCAACACTCACCTGTGGGTACCTCGAAGGCACAAGGAGTAGTCAGTACAATGCACACGCATGCTGACATTTAGTCATTTCAGTTGCATGGTTCAAAAGATAGCAATGCCAGTCTGTCCATCAGTCCCCTGCTTTGGTCCAGACTGAAATACCTCAACAACTATTAAATGGATTTCCATGAAATTTGGTACAGACATCCACTGTCTATGAGGATGAATCCTACGTATTAACTTAAAAATTTTTTTTACATGTGCAGTTTTGAGGGAATTATGGTAACCATTGAATGGTTGTTAAATTTTATACCCACGTGTCCTCCACGATCCTCTAACCCTTCAGCTAGCGTCATCATTAGGTAAAATTGTTTATTTGTCAGCGCTTTGATTCATGCGTAATACTGAAAGGACAGTTTCATTCTTACAGTTAAGTATGTCATACAGTAGTGACTCTATTATGTTAAACTAGCAGGGGAATCTGTTTCGAGTGCCAGCAGACCAATTCATACTTTACGCGTCTGCGTGTCCACAGGGATCTGCTCTGGTATGTGTGATGTAAAAAATGTCCTCTGCGAGGGTCTGCTCAGACCCCTCTGCAAACATCCACGTGCAGTCCAAAATTTGTGACCGCACAGACTGTCCGCACTGAGAGCGCGCCGACTGCTCATGGTCTTTCACATGTGTGACTAGAGCAATGTTTTGTTGTACTGTAGAAAACACTGATTCACAGCAACATTTCAATCAACAACAACAACAAAAAAAAGAATACAGTACGTCCCATTCAGGCAAGAATGTGCTCTCCCTCATGTCTGTAGAACGTTTTTTTTTTTTTTGTCCTGGTGTCTCTGCCTGGTTGTAACATTAGTAACATTAGTCTGTCTAAAAAAGGTAAAAGAAAAGAAGTGCAACCACTAAAAAAAACTTCTAAACTTCTTTTTTTATCTTTTGTTTATTCTACTGCAGTCTGTGCTCTGCATATTACGTATGGCAAGACTGACTCAGACCTTTGTTTTAGTACAAATGAACTGCTTTTCCAGTCCACATGAACAGACTAGTCCACAGATGCCCGTGGACATGCAATGCAGAAAGTATGCTTGGGCCTTTACAGTAAAAAATATCATATGTGGCACTCGAGTTTCCATAGGGTATTGGAACAGTAAATAATACGATTCATTTCCTTACCAAATTTTGTTCTATCCTTATCACTGTGAGCATGTAAACATGCTTATATAAGCGTTTAGCTCCAAGCGTCGCTGTGCCTAAACAAGGACTTTTTGACTGACCATGAAAATTCCTAGAACATCTGTGACCTTTAGTGTCAGAAATACAGTGTTTTCAAAGCTATAATTTGTGTTTTGAATATCTATTGTTACATTCCGGGGACAAAGATTGTCCAAAATTGTAGAATAGTATGATACACACACACACACACACACACACACACATAGATATGCTGCAGCTGCATCAGAGGCCTTTAACTTTGCTACCGTATGTTATCTCTCGGTTATCGCAGCTTCTTGAAGAAAACCAGAAGTAAGTCTAAAACGGGGTTACAGCAGACTGGGTGGGGAACCTGTAAACTCTCAAAAACACACACACAAACAAGCTGTGGTGGAGCAACAGTGCAGAGAGATTTATGAAGCAGCCGGGTGTCTCTGAAGTGTGTTTTGAGAATATCAACACAGGACCTGGTATTGTTTTGGAGTGATTGGTATGCAAAGCAATTGCTTATTTTTAGTTGCCAGAGACCCATCTGAGGTCTGTGCAGTGGAAACTAAACATTAAGACATTAGCGGCCCGAAAGAAGAATCGCAGCAGCAGACAGAGTGAAGTTGGTTTAACAGACATAAATCTAAGTGAAAACATGATGCAGTTCTACTTTCTGCATGTCGGAAAGTGGTTTCCTTTATCTGGACAGCCCAGTGTTACTTAACATTGTATCCACCCAAGTCTGTTTAAATACTGTTTCCGTAAGAGTTGCCTCTGTCAGTGAATACAATCCAGCAAACAAGTTGATAACATAGACTGTATAAAGCGTCATCTGTTTGAAGAGCTATTGTAAAGCTCTGTGTGGTGGCTCCAGCTGTCCCAGTCTTGGCTGTGCCCAGCACCCGTAATAAAGAAAAAAAAAGAGGCTGAGCCTAGTTGGAGAACAGACCTCTTTGATGGTTCAAGTGAAATCAAAGCAGGCCAAATTATTAACCCCATATTTGCATGAAAGAAATCACCAAAGGGCATCAGCATGCAAACACAGCCAAAGTTCAGGGACTTGAATTAGCTAAGGGGACAAAGAGTAGACAGCTAGTAGCACATAAG
This sequence comes from Naso thynnoides, assembly GCA_029783665.1. Lineage (NCBI taxonomy): Eukaryota > Metazoa > Chordata > Actinopteri > Acanthuriformes > Acanthuridae > Naso > Naso thynnoides. The sequence goes on along the minus strand of JAQLOL010000009.1, from coordinate 15,745,826 downwards.
TATATTATAGTTATGCATAACTATAAGCCTTACTATAATTAAAACAAATGAATTATATGACAGGGCAGCAGTGGCTCAGTGATTGGCACTGATTCCTCACAGCAAGCAGGTCCTGGGTTCAATGCTCAGCTGGGGTAGGACCCCTCTGTGTTGAGTTTGCATGTCTTGCTAACATGCAGGTTAGGTTAACTTGGTAGGTGTGACTATTGGCTTAAATGGTTGTTTGTCTCTAAATGTCAGCAGGCCTGTGAACAACTGGCAACTTGTCCAGGGTGTACCCCCACTTGCCCTATGTCATTTGGGATTGGCTCCTGCGACCCTGCAAAGTATATGTGGTTACAGATTTTAACAAATCAGTCATATTAAAAAATATCTCAGTTGTCATAAACTAGCGAAGAATCTATAGTGGAGCCAGAGCGATATACCTGTTGGCCGATATCATTGGCCAGTATTGGCCTATCACACATATATCTCTGTTGGCTTATATGTTCGCTGATATAAAACTTTTTTTGAGGCCAGAAAAAATGCTTGGACTAGTGATTTAAAATGGTGCAATCACATCGTTTGTCCAGCAGAGGGCGGTCCTTTGTTTAATAACGAATAAGTAAAGTGTTTACTGTTCAGTTCGCTGATGTTTGGAATAAAGTTTGTTAAAATGTAAAATATCCTGCATCCATAACATATCTTTCTCATAAGTATTGATAACACATTCAAGTATCAGATATATATAATCTAGCAAAATTTTCTTACTACCTCATATAGGTATCTGCATTGGCCCCTGAAATCCCATATCTGTCGAGCCTAATAAATAGAGACCAGGCTGTAAGCATGTTTATGTTTGCTGTGAGGTTGGGCATTTTAACATTGAGCTGTCATTTAGAGAACTGCAGTTTAGGACTTCTGCATTGGCTTCATTTTCACCCACGGAGGTTGAAGCTTGGTTGATACCAAACAGCATGTTATTAACTGCTTATGGTCAGTTCAAAACAGAGTGTTACCAGAACTTTTTTATCAGTGTTTTAGGGCCAGGAGTAAACTCAACAACTCATGATACATCATCCAAGACAATAATGATATCATGAGACATTGTCTACATGTGCTGGGAGACAGTCATTTATAATACATCACAATCTGTGTGGCCAAAGAGAAAAACAAACTATAAATAGCTATTTAGCATTTCACAGTGCAGAGTGCTGCATTTACTCACAGCGTTATGAGATAAGTGGACAGAACAGTGAGTCTTTTTATCACTCACGCACAGCACCACTTACACGCGCTGCTATTAAAAATGTAAACAACCATTCAGTCTTGACAGGGAAATCTGTGTGACTACAAAACAGTTCAAAAGGTAAAAATGACTCAAGTGAAAGAGGGATGCACCTTTGCCAAACAGTAACTCAGATCTTTTGAATCTGTGTTGAAGAGAAACTTAAAGAAATAGTTATATTTTTTAGAAATAAGGGTATTTGCTATTTTGCCAGGGGTTTGATAATGAAAAAAAAAAAAGATGCCTGCACAGCAAACATGAAGCCGATTAGCCTAGCTTAGCATAAAGACTGGATGAAGCCAGTCCAAAGGTAGCAAAAACCATCTGCTGTAGAAGTTGTGCAATGTTTGTGTGACTGTGCTGTCAATCGCATCATCAGCTCATTTCTTCTTCCTCCTCTCCTCCATTGTATTCAGCTTGTTCTGCAGCATGTTTCGGGTTTAGACAGGATGAATCTGAAGGCCAGTTTACTCGATGTAACTTTTTGCATCGAATAGTAAACTTCTGTTGCAGTTGAGCCTTTCTTTTACATGACAGCTGCGTTCTGGCGCCCCTGAAACCGCAAACGTTTGAAACCGGGTTCCAGAGTACAGTCTTTTGAAACTGCAAACCTCTTTCCAGCCGTGTAAACTGGCAAAATGGAGTGCCTGTGAAACGGTGACTAAGCTAATCTCAATGCTAGTGCAAGTTAGTGCATTCTGCAATAGCAACTACCAAACTCTGATTAACTAGTCCGCAGTACGCCCAGAGCAAGTCGAAAATGACAACAATCTATTGAGGCAAATTCAAGTGTTCGTAGTGTGATTTTAGAAGTCAAACTACGGCTGAATTTCCTTAATTTGTGGCTGCTAAGCCTCAGCAGTAACTAAGCAACAGGAAGTACACAACTTTGGCACCACCCACTACTGGCCTGGCATACTACAGCGCTTTTAACTGTTCATGTAAACAAAGAATTTTTTAAAAACCCAAAAGAAAGACTTCTGTTTTTAGCAGAGCTGTGTGAAGGAAAATCTGATCAGACATAAGCCGAGAAGATGTCTTCAGCAGAAACACTTTATTGACGGACTTGATGCACCGAGTAGGGTTAGCGACGGCATACGCTGTGAACTAGAGTCGTGCCACGCCAAATCTGTGGCTGTCCTGTGTGCGAGCCTTATTTCAGACCTTCCCTCTCCCCATGTATTTCTACATGTCTGCCAGTCAGTCTGTTGCCACCATCAGTAACCTGAACAGTCTCACTCTCAACCTTGGGCAGCCGGCATGAGCTGGTATTAACATGAAAAGAGGACCACACAACACTAAGTTGAACCCTGTCCTACTAACGTACAGGGAGGCCTGAAAAGAAAGGCTTAAAGAAGGAAATTTCCCTCACAGGCTGCTCTCGTCTAAACATGGCCTGAGTGTCCTGTCATATGATTATGTTAATGTAAGCGGATAAATTAAGTTCCTAATCCATGCCAGAGAGATTAGGTTATTAGTCAAACTTTATTTAATTCTCTGCTCCGTAAAGACCCTCCATCCTCTGCATGCTAACTTAGGAAAACTTGCTTTCCCGTGATAGTGTGTGTACGTGTGTGTATTTATATTTTTTGCATATGTTTAGGTGTGTTTTTGTATATTGATTTCTCTTTCATGTCAGGAAGTTGAGCCAGCACAGGGGGAAGCATATTGAGGGAAGATGTGTCAACAGTTCCTGTTCAACACTTCCCTCATCAGAGGAAAGTTTTTGTCACAGAGAGTGTGTTGTCATCTTAAAATGCTACTTTTTTGTTCCAAGAGGAACTTTTCACACAATAGAAAACTTTGCGATTTATCTCAAAGTGATACGAACAGTGAGAACATTAAAAACAAGGATGGCTCATATTATTTGAGCGCCACATTTGCTTGACGTTCACAGGAACCATTTTGCATTATCTGAATTTAAATTATATTTGTGATTGTTTAGTGGCAGTAAAACACAGGTGAGATGGTGTTGATCTGAATGTATCAGGGTGGCCTGTCAACTATCACGTTGCATGAGGAAGAGGGGGATTTTCACAGCCCTGCTGAAGGCTTACAACAAGCAAACTAATCTGAGGAAGTAGATGAATTAAGCTGTTTTCTTTGCACATATCATGTACATGCAGATGCTGGAGGGTATGGGAAGTGCTCTAAACAAAATAAAGAGTCTGAGAGGAAGAATACAAACGTCTCTCAGTGAAGCCGACCTCGGGCCAACAATAAGCCTGTCTGAAGCAAACATTTAGTTGTACTCACAGTATGTCGCTGTTTTAGCCACAAGTTTCAGCTGATTTTATCTGAAGTGATATCAGTTTGTTATTTAAAGAACGTTCCTTGAATGTTCTGTCCTGACCATTAGATGTACATCTCAGTTGGCATCTGACAGCTCAGATTTTTGCTGTAACATCAGCGAGAAATTTCGCTGTAATTATTTGTTGTTAACAAGTTATTTGTGCAATGTACAGCAGAAACACAAGTATGCACATTAACAAGTCCTTGGTTCCCCTCCTGGCTTGTGTGTGTTCAGCAGATTCCACAGATTTCAGACCCGCGTGGAGATTCTTCGGCCCTCCACTCCTCTCTGACACAAACCCTCCTCTGTTGTCCTCGCCAGAGTCTCTCTCACCCTGTCTCCTTGCACAGAGACACTTAATGTCAGCCGGAGCAGCCGATGAGTGTCAGGGAGTCTGTGTGATGACGGCTCTCTCTAACAAGAAACCAGTCCTGTTCCTGGTCCGCATTTTGAGCATTTCAATCAAAAATAATTATTTTGGGGCGCATTTTGATTGAGAACTGAAGTGGGTGTCTTAAATGCTACAGGTTGTTTTGCATTGTGTAACGCCCTCTGTTGATGACATTGCATACATTAGATTACAGTGGTGCTGCTCAAAACTAGTGGAAATGTGGACTAGTTTGTGAGAAGTACCAAGATTCAAGAATCCTTAATGGAACCTGTTGAAGTATCAGAGGTAATTTAGTGTAAAAACACCCTGTTATTGTGCTTTTGGGCACTAATAAAGCATGTAAAGTGCTTTACAGGGATTTCTAGGTTTCTAAATTCTCACACAAATCATGTTTCTCTGGAAATGTAACCTTGTAATCAGACTGGGATTACACAGCTAAAGCAGAAGATATAAAGCTGTTAGTTTATTGCAGGATTTCAGGGGAGGGAAGGTCAGTAGTAAGATGCTCAAACATTCATTTAGTCCCACAGCAGCTAAACTAACCTGGTGGAAAATCTAAAAAAGATTAAGCTTTTCCGCTTAGTCTGTACTTTGCATCCCTTAAAACAACTCGTAAAGGGAGGTGGCTGTATTTGAAGTTTGGGTGTAACACTTGTGAGGGTGAGGGACGTGCAATCAGAGAGCCGGTTTTTGTATAATCAGTCACCATTTTGATGTAGAGCTCTTATCAGGAGCAGCTGATCAGCAGGATTGAGGTTCAGGAGGCTCTTGACGGAGATGGACGCAACCAGAAGATATTCTGCATCAATTTGCATAACCAAACAACCCTTGCATTGTATGTCTGAGGAAGTGTAACACTCTAGTGCCTTCTGTTTTGTATGTGTTTAAGATATTTAGACAGAGTTTAATCCTGTGTCTATGTGTTAATTGCTCGTGTGTCTCCTGCTGTATGCCAAATATATGCTGAAAAAATAGTTTTGAGTATTTTTACATCAAAATCTGGTCTTTTTCCCATTGGAAAACATTTTTAATTTTTTGTTTTTTTTGTCCATGCATTTGTAATTTTTCCAGCTTTGGCTTTAAGTATAGCCAAATAGCTACGTCATGACTCCAAAAATGTGTCATGTCTGTGAGATTCATTGGCATAAATCCATGGGCGTAGGCCAGGGTGGTGGCAAGAAATCCCTTACAACAGTGATGAGGCTGTCATCATTAGCGTTAGCTGGGGTGGATGGCGGGCATAACACACCTTCAACGATATTGACTCATGTAAACCTCAGTCAATATACGCAACAAGTTCCTGCCTACATGCCTGTTTTTGCCAAAAACATGTCAATATGTGGAAACAAATTGCACTCTGACTACCATTTCATGGGGTATTTAAATATTTAACTACAACCGGCAGCGGGTTAGCTTAGCTTTGCTTAACTTAAGCACTGAAAACAGAAGAACGACTGCTAGCTTGGCTCTGTTCAACAGTCACAAACCTGTTTAGTCTTTACCAGAATATTTATAGCTCACTAATTAACACATTACATCTTTTGTAAATCTCAATTTCATGGAAGGTTATGTCCTGGAATGTTTCTTTGCCTTTCCTGTAAACAGAGCCAGGCTAGCTGTAGCTGTTTCCCCTTGATTCAGTCTATAAACTAAGCTAAGCTAATGGCTGTAGCTTACATGAGAGTACTCTCTGGGCAAATTGAATCGTAGGCAACTGGACTTGTATTTGTCTAGGAAGACGTTTCGCCTCTTATCCAAGGGGCTTCATCAGTTCATACGCGTCGGTCTCACTAGTCCGCACTAGTCTGACATGAGTCTACATGAGAGTAGCACCGGTTTCCTCAAATATCTCTAAACAAGAAAGCCAAAAAGCTTTTCATCAACTTTTCCTTAAAATCTAGACACTTCTTATAGAAATAAGACTTTTCTGTCTTAATGCGGAAACAGCCTGTAAGGGACACACTACGAATCATTCATCGTCTGAACACATGAAACCTAGAAGTCCCAATTTTAAAACCTGTCACCTCTGGAAAGTGTCCTAAAGTGGTCGAAGATCATCTGGATTAATAAACACAAATGTGGCCTGTGTGTGCAGTTTTCTGTTGTCACGTCACATGATTCCTGAGAAGTAAAACTCTCCATTTGAAGCAACCGATGTACAAAGTTTACAAAGTGTGTTTTTTTCTAATTTATCATTATTTGCAGTCATTTTGGTCTCTTTTCCCCCCAAAAAAGTTGAATAGGAAACTATTTATCTTCTTCCTGACATGGTAATGTTTCTCATTTGTGATTCCTGTAAATGGGAGCAGAGGTGATCTGTCAGAGAAGTCAGTGCCGAGAGGAAAATAGTGAATTCTTGGCAGAGGCGGGTTGGGTATTAACTTAGAACAATGAGCTTACATAATCCAGTGAAGTGACAGTCACTCAGTGTTGGTGTATTGTATAGAAAATGTTGAGTCAGACAGTATTAATTATTATGAGTTTATGTCCACTCACTGTTTGAAGTCGCTTTAATCAATCAGCCTCCTGATGTTTCTTTTATAGAAAGTGATTCACTCTGACTTATTAATAGAGGTTGTTCATTGTCTTGGAGTGTTCAGTTGACAGAGGGCGGGAGCACACAGGGAGTGATGTGGAGGGAGCGTCAGGTCAGATTTGGTCACAGTGACAAAGATTATCCTGACCAGCACTGTCTCTCCTGAGCTGTCTGCTCCTGTAGTTCACTCCGTCCGATGACCTCTTTGATGACGGAGCCATTAAAGCCCCTCTCGGCTAAATTAAGAAACTGCTTCATCCATACAGCGGAAGGGAGGTTCTTGGTCGGAGCTTGAGTTTTTTCCTGGATGACAATACAGCTCTAACTCTTCCTGCCATCCCAGAGCGGGACTGGACAGGACTGGACGAGGGGGAGGCGGTCAGAGGTCAACGCCCAGCTTCCATTGTCCTCCTCGTGGAGCCTGGCGCGAGCAGGACTCGCAGACCACACCGGAACTGGTTCCTTCCTTGAGCCGACAAGGCCAGAGTCCAGCCGACTCCCTCCATCTGCCCCCTCCCCAAATTCTCCACCAAACTTTCCAGCAGACCTCCAATCACATGCCTCCAGGACCCTCTTCCTTCCTGGCGAGCAGTCCGGAGTCACGTGGAGTCAAACGGCAGCTTCAGTTTACTCATGACTGTCAAAAACACTCAGCACAACACATCAGCATGCAGCAGCCACCTGCATGTTCAACCTCGGCTTCATTTTCATGGTTAACGATTCACAGGAGCTCTCCGTAATCTTTGTGCCTCTTGTTCTTCAGGAACACACACCCATGGTGGAGGTATTTTTGAACGCTGATTGTTTGGTCTGTTGGTGCATGTCACATACGGTGTGTTAACATGCTGCATCTCTTCTCTCTCCTCTGTCCTCTTCCAGGAGGTGAGCACTGAGCTGCGGCCACGTCTCTGCGTGATCCAGCGAGGGTCCAATGGATATGGCTTTAATCTGCACAGCGAGCGGGCGCGGCCGGGCCAGTACATCAGAGCTGTGGATGAAGACTCTCCTGCAGAGAGGGCAGGCCTGCAGCCCAAGGACCGGATAATACAGGTACTTCAACAAGGTCGCTGCTGGAGAACTGTGACAGCAAGCAGAACAGGAACTTAGCACAGTGTCATTAGAGGGCCATCAAGGAGATTTATTTCCGTTCTGTTAGATGATTTTGCATTTTTCAAACTCCTTCAACATTCTGCCAGATTTTGGCCTTGGCCTAACCCTCCTTTTCAGTTTTGAGGAAATTTACTTTTCAACCAATTTTTATGAGAGATAATCTGCTAGAGTCACAAAAATAACTACCCAGATGTGCCTGAGTGGGCAGCAAGATTCAGGCAGCTCTAAGTTTCTTTGTTTGTTTGTTTTTTTGTTTAATTTTGAACGCAAATTGAGGAGAATGTTGTGTTGTGTAATCAGGCCTCACCTATAAGATATTAAGTAAAAACTCTGTTTACTTCTTATAAGTAGATAAAGTGCCTTTCCGGCTCACAACTTGAACATTTTTTTGGTTTTATGGTGTGAAAATGAAACGTTTTTACACACTTTTCAGATGTAACCTCGGAGCTGCTTCATTGCTACCAATGACATATTGTTGATATCAGGTCCTAAAATATACACAAAGACATTTTATACTGTAGCAAACATACAAACCTTTTACTTCACTGCAGTAATTTTACAAGTACAGTAATTGATTAGCGCACAAATCATTTTTTTGCACAAAATGATGATAAATGGGAAAACAATAGAAATGTAAAACTTAAAAAATAGTAAAATAATAAACTAAAAGAGAATTGATTGTCAACTGTTTTATGAACCATTTAGTCTTTTTCTTATGTCAAAACATTGTACGTGCCTGCTTAAAAATTGTAAAGACTTTATGCTTTTCTATATCCGGTTTAATAATTTACATTTATTTTTAATAATCATCAGTAAGGTTTGGACTGTTGGTTGGACAAACCAGTAATAGTGAAGGTGTCACTTTAAGTTATGGAAAATTGTGACAGCATTTCTCAGAATTCTCTAAATTTGCACAAAGCAAACAATAAACCATTTAATAGAGAAAACATAATCAGCAGATTAACCCATAATGAAAGTAATCATTAGTTACAGTCCGATACAAAATAGCTCTAGATAAGCTCCACCTCGACCTACTACAGAGAACCGAACAGTGAAATCCTAAACTTACACAAATGCATGAGGAATAATGATCTGATAAAGTTTAATGTGATATTAGTGCAACAGTCTAACAAGAACATTTTCCCGATTATATTTACAGACTTGTGTTCAGTAACGTTTCCAATACAGGACTTGAATATATTTTGGAGTTTGTCTTTGTGTGGTATTAGTTCTTTTACAAAAGTAAAACATCTGGATTCTTCCTCTGTCACTGCAGAAAAATTAAAAATAAATAAATAAAATCTCCAGCTGTGTTTGAGTCAGACAGGGCTTCTGAATGCTGTCCTGCATCAGCTCATGTCCCAGAGTTAACAGTGTGTTCAGAGGAATGTGAAGTGAAGTAACAGCCACTGTGTGGGGTCTTAAATCCCCCAGTGGAGTCTGGTGTGACTGTCACTGTCAGCAGCCTCGCACTGGAACAGTCCGCTTCTCAACTCGTCTGAGGGTCTTTAGTCTTTAGTTTACACCGGCTTACAGAGAAAAACATCCAAGAGAGAATAACGGCGATTCTCACGTCCCATAAATGCAGCAGCAATGCAGGATTCCCAAAATAAAGTCTGAAAACAGCAAATCTTATCATTAAAATGTTTGATAAAAGTTTGCTGTAATATTTTGAGCCAGATGTTGCCAGAAGTTATCGCTGTACTTTTGACACAGACTTCTTGCTTGCTTTTTATTGTCTCTAAGAGATAACATACTTCCACTTTATATTTAGCCATCAGAAGCAGACAAAACTCGCATCAAATGAAATTCCGCTATTTATCCAGTGCAGTAACGATTTTAAAACATAGACAGATCAGAGTGTCCGTCCTTCACACCCCCCTCAACTCCGTAGGAAATAGAGTTTAAGTGAAAAGGGAGAATCGGAGGACGGAGAGACTGAGGTCTGTGTGAGAGTCTTGCGAGGGGTTTCAGTCCCTCAGAGGGCCCCAGACAGCCCACCACCCACTGAGGAGCGGGGCTTTGTGGGGAGCGGACAGCCATTGTTGCTGCTGTTACTGGCCAAGCAGCTATTGTCCAGCTTCCTCTGTGGGACTGACTTAGACATGCAGGTCCACCCTATGACCTAAACACACACACACACACACACACACACACTTTGAGACATTTCTAACATGCTTTCCCATGGTGATTTTATCCCAGAACTCTCAGCTGTGGGAAGGAGCCACCTGACATGTTGAGTCTGTGAAGCAGAGAGCTGAAGTACAGCGTCACACAGTCAGATACCACATAACATATTAACATGAGGGCTAAAAATTGATTCAAAGGATAAATTAAACAAAAATCCTAATTTTGGAGGGCAGCGGGCTTTTGAGCACACTATGGCGATCATTTTGTTGGTGAGCGGTTTGAAGAATGTGTGTGTACGTGCATGAGACACACAGGATTTCCTGCCCAGGAGCCTCTGGCAGACAAAATGATAATATTGAGAAAGAAATCCTGACAATGATTGAAAAAAAAACCAAAAAAAAAAAACCTGTTTGTCCACGTCGGTGTGGGAACAAAGACAAGACAGCAAGAAAAAAGAAGCAATAGCAACTTTTTTATAGGTTTGAAGAATTTCCAGCCTGGTCTAAAGTCACTGAAATAATTATGTTTTTCTCTGCAGGTGAACGGCATCTCGATGGAAGGGAAGACACATTCAGAAGTGGTGGCTGCCATTAAAGTGGGCGGGAACGTGACCCGTCTGCTGGTGGTCGACCCCGAAACAGACGCCTTCTTCAAGAGGTGCCGAGTGGCCCCCACCTCAGACCACCTCACCGGTGAGAGGACGATTGAATGACTGCAGTTAGCTCGTAATGTTTCCCTGCAGGCTGTCAGTTTTAGACACTTTGTAGCCAAGAGGATGTCTCTTCTTTTCTCCTCCTTCAGCTTTTTCTATCTCTCTCTCTGTCCTGCGTGACTCTTTTTTCTTTTCTTTCTCTTTATCTCTGCCAAGAAACGCAGACAGAGACAGAGACATCGAGCCACTTCCTGCCCCCCGCCTCATTTTGGTGCCCTGCAGAGAAAATTCATCCTTTAGTCATAAAAAGATCAGATCAAAGTCACACTGAGCATTAATAAATCTTAAATCCAGGCCTCTCTTTACTATCACATTGCAGTTTGACACTCAAATGTATTTATCGAACAGTAATTATATAGTTTGACAATAATCAATTAGAAAAAGGCCAATTTTTTTTTTAATTTTGGACCTTTTAACTGCATCTTGTCAGTAGATGGATTTCTAATTACTAAAGTATGGACTTTCAGTCTTCAGTTAACATGTTGGTATACAATTCTACCCTCTGTTGAAGAACATCACTGAGAGCTCCAGAAAACTTCCAAAAAGTTTTGTCAGAAACTGTCAAACTGAATTTCTGAGGTCAGTTATAAAACTCAAAGTTCAGTAAATGAATATATGATTGATTCTAGGGATCATCTTTTTGCCTTCTGCTTCACTTCAAAAGAAGTCAGATATAAGCCCACAGAAGCTGGTGCTGATTCAGCGCCCTGTTCAAAGGTACTTTGACTTGATGCAGGTGTGTGGGTACTTACCACAGCCCACAGGGGGCGCTCTAGTACAGGCTATGGTGGTTTGATGGTTACTGTGTTACCAAGGGTCTTTCCTCAGCCCAAATGAACAGGTGGTGTGTGTGTGTGTGTGCGTGCATGTGTGTGTGCGCTCTTCCAAATTGAAGTGGAGGGGACCCTCTGTATTTGGATCAAGGCTGTAACTAACTAGCTTATTAGTTATTTCGGTATTCAGTTACTCATTTTAATGATGGATTAATCCACAGTTAATTATCATAATTCCAGGATTGATTTCTCTCGTCAATACAATTGAGAAAAATGCGTATTACAATTTCCCTCAGCAACGTCCTTAAATTTCAGTCAAAAAGGCTCTTCTTTTACAAGCATGCATGACAAAAAAGCAGCAAATCTTCAAGCTTGAACCAGCAAATGTTTAATGTTTTTGCTTAGAAAATGATTCAACACGGTTGCTTATGAATTTTCTTTCTACTGACTAATAGATAAATCACCTTAGAGGGGTTTCTGTCATAGAGAGATATTACACATGTTGGGGTTGATGGCTTGAAAGTGTTTCCCCAATGCTCCCAGCTAATTATCAATAAATCAATTGTATCAATTAGGGAGCATGTGACAGACAGACAGATGACAGATATACCAACACTGGCTCAACACAGATGCGTCAGTATCGGCATATATGCTCTCCCATATGGGTAGTCTGGTTTGTCATTTTCTTGTCAACAGTCAGATGAGAAGTTTGATACGGCCCTCATGTCTCAGCTTAGGTATGTGTATGTGCATGTGTAGGTGCTTTTTGTAGACGCCACAACAGTATTTTAAGGTCGATTTAAAGTCGTGTAAGTATGTTATTTGTCCAGCAGAGGGCGGTCTGATATTTAATAACTAATAAGTGAAGTCTTTCTCGGTCAGATGTTTTGAATAAGGTTGGTTTAAATGTAACATATTCTGCCTCCATTACGAATCTTTGTCACAAGTATATGATAACCACATTCAGCTGATACATTGGATATTGAAAGTTTTCTTGCTCCCTAATATCAGTATGAGCATTAGCCCCAAAAATCCCGTTATCAGCATGTGTGCAGAGGCAGATCATCACCCCCTGGACTCTGAAACCCTCCAGTGTTTCAGTCCAGCATTAGAAATAAAAACGCTCTACAGGGAAGAGATTCCAGTGAGGTGTTTCCCAGGTAACTGCTGCACTTCAAATGCTGCCCACTCAGAGGACACCTGCCTCTGCCGACTCTTAACTTAAGCTCACTCACACGCACACATACACCCACACACACACACGCACACACAGCCTCTCTCTGAGCAGCCTGGCTGACCAGCAGCAGCTTTGTTTGGTTTCCAAGGCGCTCGGTCCAAGTGGCCTCTCAGCCTGGAGCTGGAGCTGTGCTGGGACTTGAAGAGGCTCCTCTCAGAGTCAGGAACACGCACACACACACGCACACAGATACACACACAGCAAATACCTGAGGAGGAGTCAAATCTGAGATTAACTCCGAGGCAGCAGCTGCTATCTCCTGTAATAATCACCTCTAGTTTAAAAACACTTTTGGGCTGCGAGGAGGATCAGAGGGATGGAAGGTAAGAGATGAGTCTGACCTCTGTGATGATGTCTGTCTGCAGCTTCCGCCTCTCGAAAGTTGTACTAAAAAGTGGCTACATGGCAACATTGATGCATTTCAATGAAAACGAACTGAAAGGGAAACGTTCCTCTACAGCCATCTGGCATGTGAAGGGATAAATTTAGGCAGGAGGAGGGGAGACGTGGAGGACCAGGAAGAGCTCCATCTCTTAGAAGATGAACCATGTGTGAATAATGGATGATCTGCTCATACCTGTGCTATGTAATAGAGTAGGCGTTGGTGGAATGAAAGGTGAGCTGCAGAAAGACTCTTGATCTAGCAGAGTGGAGCTCCCTGCTCTGGTGGTGCAGGTATCATGACTCGACATTGGTCCTGGCAAACAGAGGAAAAGTTGTTTTTGGAGTCTAAAGGCTTATTTTTGTGTCTCTCTCTCACACTTGCAGGTCCACTGCCTGAGCCCATCATTAACGGAGGGATGGAGGAGAAGGTAAGAGTCGAGCAGCTGATGACGCATCTCATAGACAAACACTGGATGACACTTAAGTGTGTAGAGCCGTCATTTGGTTTGTAAATCTGCTTTAGAGCAAAGCCGAAAGTTGGATTGGAACTTTGAAGTGTGTGAAGCTGTCGGTCTCCCACGGCGGCCACTTCCCGCTTCACAGATGGAGCCTCTCCTTTCTGGCAGAGAGGACGACAATAATAGATCAGCCTTCTGCTTTGAATACTCTGTAGCTCCTCGTGTGGCACAGACAGCCCAGCGGGCCAAGGTCGAACAGTGTTTGAAAGCAACACGCAGCGTTTTCTCCGCTGTGGTTCGCCACATCAGAGAACCGAGGCGCTGGTGAAGTGAGTGATTTATCATAGAGACGTGTACCGAACGCGCCTTCCTGTGATTGTCTAAACTTTCTGGCGTTTATTGTATGGAGCTGTGTGAGAAACCCCTCCCAGCTTGTGCACCATTAGCTTTGAATTATTTGAAGTGTTTGAACAAGGACAGATTGCTTATGCCAAATAAAAAAATCATCTAATAGACAGTAAAGCATCTTTAGTGTGTATACAATGGGTAATTTTTAAATCGAGGCATGAAGAATGTGGCAGCTTAATGTTAATCCTGCTAAAATAATTTTCTTGGGCATAATCCCAATGAGACAGACTCACTACAGCTGTAGGAGGCAAGCACGCACACTGAGACTTGAAGGAGCAGTTTGACATTTTGGGCAGTCTGGTTTTTCATTTTCTCGTCAACAGTCAGATGAAAAGTTTGATACGGCTCTCATGTCTCAGCTTAGGTATGTGTATGTGCATGTGTACGTGCTTTTTTAACCTCGTCACGGTCATTTGTTGCATCACAGCAGTGCTTTACGATGGACTTGTTCCCAGATGGACACACCAGAGCTTTATGCAAATCATTGCTGATGAGGTAGAGATAATTCCACCAATGTGAAGGCACCAGAAAACAAACTTAAAGAAACTTCTGTGCCAACTGTAGCTGCCTCCAACTTGGGCGTTTGTCCAGATATGCAAAGTAAAGCTTGACCCCGTCTTCCCGTTACTCACGACTGTGTGCGCAGCAGTGAAGTAACATGTTCCATGTATTGTTGCATAACAGACGCTGGCTATAGAGTGTTAGCGCTGAGAGTGAGGGGTGTTGCAAAAAGGTCAGGGAGAAGTCGTCTGTAAAGGCTGGTGGGTTAGAGTGGGTTTAAAATGCTTGAGTAAGAGCAGATTTTAGCTAAAGACATTAATGCTGATACTTACAGTGAAGCTGCAGGGACTTAAACGCCTCTTCGTGCGACCTTTTCAACACATTCAAGTCGCAACATGAAAATCTCTGTATGAAACAATGAGTAGTTCAACCAGGAAGAGAAACAGGAGGAATTTCTCAAATTTCATCACAGCTCTTACATAACAATTTCAAGTTTGTTTATTGATTCATTGACCTTTTACCTCTGCTAAGATTTAACTAATACCTTAGATCAATAAATTAGCATATCTATCTATCTAGATAGATATATAGATAGACAGAGATTGTTTTTCTCAGAATAATTTGTTGTTAGAAAGAAAATTTCAGATTTGGAACTTGTGGCCAGTAGAAGAAATCAACTCAAATACAAGGGTGCCCCCCAGTGGTGAGGTCTGGTACTGAACCATTACTAAAAAACAAAAGGAATTGCAGCTTCTCATTCCCACTTGTTAAGCTATGGTTCCCTTGTATAATAAATAAATCGCTCTATATTGCACCTGCCCGAGAACTAGAAAAGATTCTCCTCACAGACAAGTGAAAGCAATCACAAGTAATTTAAAAAAGTCCATAAACGAACTAAAAACCGTCCCTCCTGGAAAAACAATTTCAGATGCTGATGAGTGTTTGTGTCCCCAGGTGAATGGTAGAGGGGCCAAAGAGGCAGAGAGGGACTCCAAGCTGTCAATCAGTCCCTCTCCATCCAACGCCTCGTCTAACGCCTCGCTCACAACCCCGCCCACGAGCACTCCGCCTGAGGTAAACATACCGCAGCACAACAGTCTTTCAAAAAACATGATGAGCAGCATGTTTTTCTGCAACATATTTGGACTCTTTTGCTCTCTGTATGCATCTTTTTTTTTTTGTTTGTTTGTTTTCTTTATTCAGGGCTTGATCACGGACACCATCCCAGCGCTCAACATGTCTCTGCAGCAGGTCAAAGAGCTCGCCCACCAGAAGCGCTCCAACAAGAGAGCCCCGCCCATGGACTGGACCAAGAAAAATGAACTCTTCAGCAACCTATAGGGCCCCTCAGTTCACACACACACGCTCACACTCTCAGTTTTTATAGCGATTCTTACAAAGAGCCATTAGAAAGATATTCTTTTCCTGTCATGACACTAACAAAACTTTTTGTTCAACTATTGGCCCCAGGAAAACTCAACCTATTCTGTAAAATGTAGTATTCTTATTATTATTACTCTTCATGGTATTATAATCAAAATATTATACTGCAAATGTATAATGTGCTACTAACAAGACAGAAGCATATGCCAATGACAGAGAACTGGAATGTGTTGGAAATGTGTGTTTGTGTATCCATGGTTTTCCTTTGTGTGCGTGTGTGTGTGTGTGTGTATGTGCGTGTGCGTGTGTGTGGACCCTGACAGTCCCTGCTGGCCAGAGTCTACTGCCTGTGGAAACGACTTTAATGACACGCTCCTCCATCTGCTTTTGTACTAACATGTCAAACGTTCGAGTGTTTTCGACAAGAGCAGCCACGTTAAACCAGCCTGACAATCAGTTCATCGTTTGTCTTTAGTTTTCTTTGTTATTAGTTTGTAGGTAACAAACATATGACACAGGACTGAGTTAAATTTGGGTCATGAATGTTTTCGTGCAGATTAGAGATTACACGTCAGAACCCTTTGTGTGATCATTTAAAAAAAGTAAATGATCCCAAAATAAGGCATTTCTTTCCTCATAAAAGATATCTAACATGAAGCTCCTTCTTTGAAAAGTACTGGTGGTTAAACTGGAAATAACTGTATTTTAATTCTCTTATAATGTATGTATATATATCATATGTCATGTATATTTTTACATTTTTGACATGAATTCCACTCTTTGAATGAAAAAATGTTCAGCTTAATAGTGTGTATCCATATATTGTCTTAATACATGATATCATCTTTTATCAAATGTGAACCACAGTTTATTATGGGTAACTTATACCGTCTTATTTTGCCATTATGTCGACTGTAAATGGCTCTTCAGTTCACATTCTGAGCATTCAGCATCTTTTTTTTTTTATCACTTCTGAGGGGAAAAAAAAATGCTCTGTGAGATTTTTACACATTTCTATCAATGTCTTCAAAACAATAATTATGTAACTTTGAGATGATGTATTTCTAAAAAATGTCCGTATTTCACTATATTTTATGCATTTGTGCAGTATGGAGAACAGTGATGATTTTTCAAAATGAATCATTGAAATATATGAAGACTTTTCTTTTGCTTGTGTAAGCATTAAGCT
The DNA here is from genome assembly GCA_029783665.1 of Naso thynnoides. Taxonomy (NCBI): domain Eukaryota; kingdom Metazoa; phylum Chordata; class Actinopteri; order Acanthuriformes; family Acanthuridae; genus Naso; species Naso thynnoides. The sequence goes on along the minus strand of JAQLOL010000009.1, from coordinate 15,729,054 downwards.
GCAGTTTCTATACTGTAATAAATCAGTCATCACAACAACAGTAATCCATTGAAGCTGGTTCTTAAACAGT
>JAQLOL010000009.1:15696662-15721377 GCA_029783665.1 Naso thynnoides | reverse complement strand
AGAGAAGCCCAGCACACTGTGACACACTAGTGGTCTGAGATTTAAAAAAACTGACGAGAACAGAGCTTTCAGAGCCATTAGACACAGCCCACAGGGATTACTGCTACATACCCTTACCTTGTGATTTCACACTCTGGCATCAATTAAAACACTTATCTGACTTTGTAACATCATTTATAGGTTGAAAGAGACAGAAAAGCATAATATGACCCCTTTAAGTTACAATTAAAATCCAGAGTATCTTACACACTTTTTGAAAAGATATAAGTCAAAAAGAAAAAAAAAAATGTGTCATGTAACACAGTGCAGCAGCTGGTTCAGAGCCATTTATTGATGTCTTAAGCCTAAGAGTCTGGACTTGTCACTGTAAACAACAACACAACACAGATCGTAGAGACATGGTGCAGAGTGTTTATAGGTGCGGCTCTACTTCAGTGCAAGCTAAGGCACTTCTGAGGAAGTGGCTCTTTATCAGTTTCTAGTCTCTCCTTCGACCCAAACGAGGGGAGTTTGGTGGGGGGGGTGCTCCCCCAGCTTGAGATTTGGTGACATAACAGAGCAACATGAGAGCCTGGAGTGCGTCCTCACTTAATGTTCTCAGGGACACACTTACTTAAGAGAATGCTCGACCTTGGTTTACATCCAGCGACAGTTTTTGAGGCACGTGGCAGCAAAGCAATGTGGGTGCAAGAGAGGACAGGAATCATGAGCTGGTGAAACAGAGAGGAGAGAGATTTAAGGCAAGAGATTGTTGGGACGGCAGGAGGTCGGAGAATATTCCTGCGTATATGAGCTGGATTACAATAGTTACTGTTGTAAATGCTAACAGAGCACAGTTTCTCTTGTGTTCAGCCATGATAACAGGAGACATTAACGACTTCCACTAATGATACAAACACATAAAATGGATTACTATTAATGATTAGCTTCAGGGGTTAAGGCATTTACATGAGTTGTGTTGGTCTTATTACCCTAAAACTACAGATTTCATATTTGATCAATTATCAAAATTAAAATCTGGAATTAACAAAGATAGACCTTGTAGCAAGAAAAATATTACCATAAAATGCAAATTACAACATTTGTGTGCACCATTACTTTTTAAAACCATTACTTTTCAGATGAGAAAATTCTAAGAAATGTAGCTAGCAGTAGCCTGAAAGACCATTTCCTGGGTTTTATCAGCAGAAAAAGCTGTGTCAAAGAATTGTTTATCATGGCAGAAAATATGCCTATTTGTTTTCTTGGATAAACTTAAATGGAAAGATTGATACCACTCCAATGAATGTAGGATACATTTTGAAAATGCAAACAGTTTAGCTTAGTTATGAATCAAGACAGTAAACAGGGGAGCTAGCCTGGGTTTGTCCAAAGGTTAAAAAATTCACCAGCTCTCTTTAATACTCAATAGTTAAAATATTAATTTGCTTGTACAAAACTTAAGTGCAAAAAATTACAAACTGTGGATTTACAATGACAATTTCTTTGCTCAAGTCGAGACAACGAGGAGGGAGTTACTACTCCTGGCCGAGAGATTGCCTGGTCACACATAGCAAAAACCCCTTGTGAAACAAAAAAAATTGTTGTTTATACACTTTTTGTGTTTGCATGCATCAAAAAAATGAGCTTCAAAGGGGCTGGTAGTCAAGATTTGTTCCCTTCTACATGGCTAGACTGGTTGTTTCCCCTGTTTCCAGCCTTTTGTGCTAAGCTGAGCTAAGCTAAGCTAGTAATGGATTACTGATGCTAACCTCTTATTTATCATACAGAAATGAGTTGTATCAGTCACCGCGGCAAGGAAGCCAATAGGCTGTGTTGATCATCATTATCCTTTAGAGAGGACACTGGGTTTTCAATTTACATTGTGAAGCAGAAAAATAATCTTATTACCACAATGCACGTAAACGCTGTGCACCCTTATCCCCTCCTTGATTTAACCTTCAAGCCTCGGTGAGGCATCTAGGGGGTCTTCGTTTGCAGGGCGACACATTCTCAAACCTCCCTGAAAGAACACTGAAATTCTGCCATTGTGTCATAACTGCCTGTCGCATGCCCACGGCACTATTAATACCAGAGGAGCACAACTGCTGCTATAGGTACAGTTACAGTGGGGCACTTCAAACCCCAGCTGCCTTGCCTCAGCTAATAATACGATGCAGTATACGCACAATCAACCTACACAGGCACACTCACACATACACTTTGGGCCACTTTTGGCCCTCACCATCCTCCCTCAAAGAACTTCCTGTATCTGTCACAGTGATGAGCAGCCACAGGCAGCCAGTTCTGACGTGCCCACCTCCCACAGCGAGCCGCCTGCCAACAAGCCCTCACACACACTCGTTACATCACGACTGAGCCTGTCCCCGTCCCAGCTCCAAATCATTATGCACATAATCATTTGAGGGGAAAGGAGAATGTTGACTATCACTGCGGGATGTCTGTAACAGGTGCACAGAGTCCACCGTCAGCACTTCAAAACAAGCAAATAAAAAGGGACAGTCTGGATTTTTTAAAATTTCATGATCAGAAATGTCTTTAAAAAATAAGTTAAATGTCTCAAAATAACGTACATATTTCACATGCAGAGTTATATTTGTGTGGCTTTTTCACACTGTTAAATATAAGAAAAAAAAACTTCAATGTCAAAGTGAAAACTTCCTGGTGTATTTGTACTATAATCAAGTGACATCCTGTGATTACACAGATGATCCCCATTTAACTAATTATGTGACTTTGAAGCCAGCTGTCTGCTCCAGTGATGACTTATGAGTATCTTATTTTAGGAGGGAAATACTTATCAAATACCCATGTAAACAAGTGTTTGTTTTTTTAATATTTGTAATTAATTACAACAACTTTATCACAATGTTAGTATTGATAGTAAAAATGAATCCACTTTGTTAATACAGTGTTTTATGACTGTTTAACATGAAAATTTTTATAGGCTATTATAAGACATAAAATCTGATGAATACTATTTCAGAATTGTGTCTTGGAAGGCTGGAGGCTCAGGGGCGTCAGTTTAGTTTTAGTCACAATAAAACTAATTTGTATTACAATAACATCATTCAAACCTCAGAAGTGGTGAATAGCTATCGCATATCCTGTTATGTATTTGTTTGTTTTAACATTTTATTTCAGTTTTGAGCTTGTTTCATTGTGCCGATTCATTCTCTGCAAAGACCCCAAGAGTCAAACACGCAATTAAGGATAATAACATCAGCAGTTGTGATAACTGATTCGTTCATATGCACAAGTTCTCCAGTTTTGGTTTCTTCAGTGTGAGGATTTGTTGCTTTTCTGTTGTATATCATTTTAAACAGAGTACCTGAGGCTTTAACTCTTCTTTAGACACAACAAGAAATCTCAAAAAGTCACCTTAGTTGTATCGTATTTGCTTTCATTGTAAAAATTATTAATGATGAGAGAAAGACAGGAAAAAGTATAAAGCATATGCATTTTAAAATTTGATTTATGAACTAATTTTTTAAAAAATATAAAAATTTTGAACACAATTCAGAGCACTAAAGGGACAACAGTGAAGGACATCCTGTTTCAGGAGTTAGGTGTCATGTCCCTCGTCCATGATATCCCAGGACTTAAGTATCCTTAAATCAACAATCACAACCGGAAACATGACATGTTAGCCCTCTGTGAGCAGCAGCACCTTGAAAACATGAACTCACTGTTAAGACTGGTGACAAAGTCACAGCAAGTTTAGGCAAGCAAAACTTTACTTGTGGGTGTATGTCAGTAAAAGTTATAAATTATGTCTAAAATGAACTGGATAAGCACACTTATATTAGGGTTATTGAAGTAAAATATTTTTTATTTGTGTCATTTTGTGATTAAAGCCTCTCGTTGTCTGAAAAGTTTGTTTTTTCTCCTGATTAACAGTTCGTAGTATTGAGATAAAGTGTCCTTTTTAATTCAAGTCTGACCACAAACAGCTGAAACGACTGCATCAGTGTGTGATGCACACCTAATCATTCTTTCCGAGTAATGACCCTGAACAATTGGTGCAAGAATTGCCTCCTCACTGTGGAGAACACTAACACATGTGTGTGTATGTGTGTGCCTCTGCACGGGTGGTGCAGCATTATCACTGCTGTGTTTTATTAGCATTAGAGCACAGTGCTTAGGATGAGCTGCGGTAACACGATCCCAAAGGGAGATTGAGCTAAATGTCAGTGAGCCACCTTGAGCTTTGCACTGTTACAGCGGCCCACAACGGCACAGCGGGTCAGGAGGAAACACAGCGGAGCAGCTTAAACACACACGCTGAGGGAGACACAGGCAACAGGCAAATTTGGGGGAAGACAGAGAGATGAGAGAGGGAGAGGTGGCGCACCTGCAGGGCATTTAGATGAATGAGAAAAGAATAGTGGTGATTGGCCAGTCTGCTTCCCATCGTTTTAATAATGTTTTATGGCTTTGACTGAGTTCACTGTCACATGATACCGACTGATGTAAGAACACAGATAAATAATATGAATTAAAAAAAACATTTATATTTGTATCCATTTTTGAAATGCTAAAGCACTGTAAATTAAAGAGTGGTACTTAAAAATGTCTAAAACTACCATACATCAGTGTTTATTTCATGACATTCGACTGTATAAACAGTATAATCTAAAAACTTTGTACAATGGAAACACTAACATATGCATAAAAAAATAAAACTATTTTAGCTTTTTTTCAGTTGATTATAGGCCATTAAAATGGACAAATGTACTCGATGTAAAATGTGTCTCTGAACAGTGACAGACAGCCATCCATACATGACTTCGCCATTGCACTCAGGTTTACCGAGCGCTTTAGCCTCTCTCAGCTCATTATTTAGCGTCAAGCTCATTTTAATTCCCACCCACTCCTCTAATTGCCTCATTTCCGATAGCAGGAGGCAGCTGTTGGCAATATAAAAAGGCCCAAACAGCCACTGTAAACTTTCTGCTCTGCATCTTTTTCATTTTTCGGAATTGTCTCTAATCTTTCTTTGTTTTTGTGAAATGAATCATGACTTTGGCCTCTTTGGACTTAAACAGTTACTGAAATGAATCCATCTGAGAAGTTTGGATGAGTAGAAACGCTGAAAACTCACTAACATCTGAAATGTGACCAGCGGCCAAAGTTGTTTTTTTTCTAGCCAGTTGCAATGCATTGTATTGTATAAACTTAAGGGTTTTGCTTTGGAAAATCCTAACTATAGCTACAGTTTTCACACATAAATGCAGTGGAGCAAACAATGCAATAATTGCCCCTGAAGATGTAGAGCAGCGGGAGTAAAAAGCATAAAAATGAAATAACTCAAGTGAAGTACCTCAAACTTGTACAGTAAGTACAGTTATTCAGTAAATTCACTTCAGTCTGGAAATGCTTTTTTTCTGGGGGAAAATAGATATCAACTGAGGAATAACACATAACTGTTCCATGTACTGTTCTGCAGAGATATCTTTAGAAATAAGCGTGCTAACCAGCTGGCCTCAACCCGCCCTGTCTTGTATAATTTAGTGAGTAAATGGTGAGTCATTATAGCATTAAGTCTGCCCTCAGTTCAACAACACTGAGGAAGTTTTCTTGGCAGGTTTCGCCCCTGGCATCCCAGCACTGACCCCACCTCAACCCCTGCTCAGGCCTCCAGAGGTGGGTTCTGACTAATGCTCAAGTTCCCTCACGCTCCTCTCCCGTTTCACATCTCCCCTGTCCCTGCCTGAACCTTACGCGTCTTTGTCATTGTCAGAATCAGAGTCCTGTCCTGCTTAGAGCTGCAGTGCGTAACCTGTATGACTGTATTGCGTTCCCTGTGGTCAACCTGGCCTCAGATGCTGCATCTGGTCCTGAGATCCTGCTGATCCTGGTTCCTCCGAACTCCCCACCAGATCCTTCCTGCTTCAGGCCTGACTTCCTCTCCTCACAATCCACAGCTCCTGTGCTTCCAGTGTAAACACCAACACTCCCCCCACACAGAGTCAGCTAATGGGATGACTGGCTGTGCACAGCTAGGTGAGCTAACTAGCTGACAGCAGCTACAGTTGGCAGTTATTGTTTTCTGTGATGATCTGCTGCCCCCTGTTTGTTTGGAGTCTTTACATATTTTTACATATTGCACCTCTAATTTATCAACAGAATAGAAAGAGACAAACTTTGCCCTTGATACCTTTGAAACACAATATTACATGTTTTTTAACATTTCTTTTATTCACTTGTTGAGTGTCTGTGAGTTCATAAGCCTGTGCACACACACACACACAAAGTTCTGTAGTACTCTGTCATGTGCTCATCAGTGTCCCCTACCTCTCATTCAGAAAGCCTTTATGTTGCCCCTCCTCATTGTCCTGACCATGCATGTTCCCTTATGCACATCTTATTTCCAGCTTCCCGGCAGCAGACCCCTCTGCAGTTGTTGCCCTCCCTCTGTCACCCCCCCACCCCTGCCGCCTATTCTTTACCACAGGGCCATCCCTGCCCACCTATTTGTGACGTTCCCAGCCAATGAGAGGTGAGTGAATGGTGAGTAAGCACCAATGAGGCCACTTTTGCATCTGTATAAAACTTTTCAGGACAGTTTGCCGGGTTGCACTTTCTGTCAGTCCGGGGCTCCGAGAGGAGAGCAACAGCCAAGCGAGCGAGCGAGAGAGAGAGAGGGGGTAGAGAGAGAGCAAGTGTGAACGCAGGGGGGTTGCCAGTTTTTAATCCCAATCCCACGCTTCAAGAAAGTGGTGGGTTAAAATGGCTTCAATTGTTTTAACCTTCAGTATCAGGTCGGCCGGGCGGCTCAGACTGATGTGAATGTGTCTGTGTTTTCTATCCCTTTGTCCTGAAGCCTCTCCGTTTCAGCGAGGATGGAGAACGCACACACCAAAGAGTCAGGGGAGGTCCTGTCCTACTTTGGCGTGACTGAAGACACCGGCCTCTCACCTGAGCAGGTTAACAAGAACCTGGACAAGTATGGCTACAATGGTGAGGGAGAGAAAGAGATGGATGGATGGATGGATGGATGGATGGATGGATGGATGGATTGAGGATTGTTGGATGGAGCCCTGAAGTAAAGAAAAAATGGTAATGAATGAAGCTGTTAAAGAATCGCAGGATGGGAAGGCCCAAGAGGAGAAACATTTGGATTCAGCTTAAGAGGTTTAGCAAAAAAAAACAAACAAAAAAAAAAATCAGCAGAAAAAGACCGTGGGGGATGAATATGAAGAATGCTGAAGAGGTGAAGCAGTGGGTTGACTGATGGATGAACTGGCACATTGTGTGACTTTGATGCCGGTCTAATTAAGGCAAAATATCTGAATGACACAAAGCGGGAGTGACGCTTGTGGAGCAGGTGCATTAGAGTTTCAGGTTTCTGACAATTGCAGCTGGCTGAAGTTTCTTTAATTGTCTTTTACTTTGAAACTTAGAGATGAAAGCTCATTCTTGACTTTAGAGGCAGCTCAAGGTCAACTCTCTCACTTTTCACAAACTATATGTTAGCTTTGGCTCTATCTATTGAAAAAGGCCGTGAAATGCTGCTAAAAGATCTTGAAAAGCCTTTTAAGTTGTTGTTTGTTTCATCAATCTTTGTCAAATTAATCTCCAAACTGGCATTTAAGAAAATATCTGCATATAGGCCATTTAAACTTGGAATGACATTTGCAACGTCTCTGTTCTATTTAATTGGCCCTGACACCGGAACAGAGTCTTTGTTCCTGCAGTTATTTTACACCTATGCTGCTCCCTCTGAGAATGTCACAATATCTGCAGGATGAACCATCTTACACACAGCACAGAGAAAAGTAAAAAGCAAACTTTTTACTGTCTTATTGCTGCTTTGAATCACACCCAGCAGGTTGTAGTGGCTGTATGTTTGGTGCAAAGCATCTCAGCTGACAAATAGATGTTGACAGAGTTACAGCAAACAAGAATGACAGACTAATTAGGGTCACTGTAAAGGTCAGTTACTAAATTTGCTGTGTTTGTGTCACAAACTGGCAGAGAGACAAGAAGGCCTGACTGAACCAGCTGTTACTTCATGTTAATGAACTGCTGAGTTCAGCGATAGATATTAGCTTATAGTTTCTATAATGTGATGCTCGGTTTGACGCCTAAAGATGTCAAAACTTTTTTGTCCTAGTCGATTTTTTTTTGCTGTAAACACAATGAAAGTAGAAAATGCGACACCAAAAATTGCTTTATTAATACTACTTGTGTCTCTTTGCCCACAGAATTGCCAGCAGAGGAGGGTGAGTCCACTTTAAACACCTGCTTCTTCAAATACTGCTGTCTGAATCACATGACCTGTTAATCAGAGTGAATCTTTTGACATTGTGCCACCCAGACACACCTGTTCCCCCTCACTTCCTGTGATGAAAATCATTTGTTTAACACCATTTGTTTGCTTTCTGCTCTCTACTAGTTATCGTGACCCCTACTACTGATACCATGCTCACAGCACACATTAAAAGAAATCATCTAATCCAGAGCCTTGGAGTTTTGAAAATGGATGCATTGCTCCTTTAATCAGCAATGTTACTGATTATTTAAGGGGCAGATTTTACAAAATTCCCAGACATCTGTCCTTGGCCTCTTCATAAGTAATGTTTCCCCTCATAAACCTTGTTGGCTTTTTTTATCTTGCATGCAAAAAGCACAATCAATATTGAGGTTGTGTTAGCATTGCACATGTTAACGTTTTACCAGGTCAATATATAAACATAAACAGCTAAGTGGTTACACACACTTGAATGCTGCATGTGACTTTATGTATTTTCTCAAACAGGGAAGAGCATCTGGGAGTTGGTGGTTGAACAGTTTGAGGATCTCTTGGTCAGAATCTTACTGCTGGCCGCCTGCATCTCTTTTGTGAGTTTGCTCACTTTTCCCTTTAAATGATACAGATTGCTTGTATACTGAGTACAAATACACAGCATGTACATCCAGGGACCCTCAAAAGGTTCTAGAACATTGTGTATTTTAATATTTTTGTTAAGCCCATATTTGGGTAAAGACGCTACGCTGTTTGTTCTTCCCCTTCTTTCCGGTTACTTTTATTTAGCCCCGAAAGAGTTCAAGTAACTGATCGAATCAACAGAAACATCCTCCTCTTGATATCAAGTGCTTGACAAAGAAATAAAAAGGGGAGTATTTTTCTTCTAAAAACTCATAAGTTAAAGTTCAGGCTTGCTACTGAAACTCTTACAATGGTTGTGTTTCCTTTATGTTGTTACTTATTTCTATTTCATTTCACTTAAATTAAAATTTCAGGCCACATATCTTATTTTCCCATGAAAAAAAAAAGTTATTTAACTTTCCAGTTTGCAACTAAATTTGCTTTTAGTTTTTGATGATTAGATTATATGAAAAAATAATTTCTAAAAATACTGAAAACTCTCAAATGGGAGCTACTTTTATCAAGATAATTTACGTGACAGCACATTTTACACCCATAAAAAACGTATTTAGATGACCGACTAGAACTAGTACTGTATTAAAAATCAGTTTCTTAAATTTCAGTTTCAATCAGCATTTCAAGACCCTCCTCCCACCTGCCTGTAACAAGCTCCACCAATCAAATGGTTCTTTTGTGGTTATGGTTATATTTCGGTTGACGTCTTAGTCTGGCTTAGTCTGAATTTAGGGACTTTTTCTGAAGGATCTGCTTGAGGGGCAAAAAAGTCACGTATATGCTGCCCAGAGTCGTCACAAACAAGGTCATTGTTTGTCACTGTGTCTCAGAGTGTTCGAACATGAGCGCATGTTCAGGGACAATAAAGAACCTGACAGCCACGTGGAAATGTGCAAACTCTGAGCTGCATCTTCTCTGACCCTTCGCCTGTTTTCTTTGCGATTACACACACACTCACACACGCGAGCCGACGAACAGAGCGTGTACATCACCAAGTTATTAAATTACATTTGGACCCATGTCCTCACTCTCATTTGCACAAGGAATCCCTCTCTCTCCCTCCCTTCCATGCCGCTCTCGCCAAAACAGTTTTGTGGAGGAGAGTAGGCTGGACACATTGTCTTAATCCTCCATCACTGCCCTCTGGCCTCCCTGCACAGCTGTCACTATGGCCTTAGAAGGCCTGACGGCTCAGTGTGTGCGCGTCTACGTGTGTGAAACAGAGAGTGAAAGATAAAGACAGAAAGAAAGTGGCTGTGTGTGTGCGCACATATGCATGGCAGGAGCTTTATTTTAAGAAAGTCTCAAGCCAGCACGAGAAACTGTATCCTTGGACAAAGGTCAAGGATGGAAGGAACGAGGGATGGCTTGCAGCAGCAGCGGCAGCAGAGAGTAGAAGACAGAATGGAGGTTGGGGTGGGGGGTCGGGGATTGGGTTGCACAATGGCATTGTTTGCTACAATGACAAACGAGAGCAATAGATTCAGAGTCGTATACGGTTTCTAAAAGAGAGAACACTAAATACTGCAAATACATGGCCACCCTATTCATACACACAGGAATGTCCTGCCACTGAAACGTGCTGACAGGCTCTGACTCTCGTTGTGGAGATCGATTGAGTCTTTGAAGAGAAGCAGGGTGAAGACAGACCGGAGACAGCGAGCAACAGAGGCTATTTTTGGGAAAGGGTGAGAAAAGATGTGAGATAAAAAGCAGGCAAATCAAAAAAAACACAGCACACGATGATGATTATGATGAACAAAAAGTGAAATGCTACAAGAGAAGGATGGGGCTTCCTCCCCTCTCTCTCTCTGTCTCCCTCTCTCTCTCTCTCTTTGCTCCGCTGGCCTGCGACTAATCTGTGTCAATGTCAACACGGAGCCTTTCCGAAACAGACCAGCGTTAGCAGCCCCGCTCACAGGGGCGCACACGTGTTCGACTATAGGTCTGGAAAAGAGTCACATGTAGAGATTTCACACATAAGATGACATAAGAGACAACAGTGTGAGCAAGTGAAATGTCATTCGATCCAAGAATGGTATCATAACTGTCAGAAATAGCTGCTGGCTGTGACTGTTTAATGTTTATGTTTAATGCGGGACACCCTGAGCAACAGGTGCATGTCGAACTTAAAGACAATGTCAGTCCAAGAAGAGAATTACAGGCTTACTGACGGTAAAAACGTAAAAATGAAAGTGTCAGTATCCTTTGCTAACTCTAAGAGATCTGCTAGTGGATCCATCATTAAAAAATTAAACCCACAAACGCACAAAAGGATGATTGTTAGGAGAAATATATGTAAAGTATCTAATAAACTTTAGTTTCTGATCAATGTACCATGAAGTGCATCTGATGCGAATATTAAATGAAGGCTAAGGCTCTGACTATTAATTTTCTGAATAACTAATGTCAGAAAACAGTGAAATCACAAGTGGAGACCAAAATTATGTCAGTAAATGGCTCATTTTTTATCAACCAGTGATTCAGAACCCCCAAATCTTTCATTTATAATGACAAAAATAAAGAAAAGAAGCTCCAATTTCACAGTTGGGAGTCTGAGTGTTCTGCACTTTGCTTGACATGTACTATTGATGATCGAAATTGTATTTTATTAATCGCCTGTCATGGTTAGAGTTTGAAAACTACATCACATAGCTTAAAAGAATATCGCAGGAATATGACTGATGTTGTTTCACACCGTGTACATGGTTCCTTTTATTCAGCTTAAAAAGCAGTTAAGGAGAAACGTTAAGAGCTTTAAGCTTGTGAAGACCACCAAAAGTTTGATGATTGATTTGTCTTTTAAGCCATTTAATATTAATAAGTAATTGATTTGCTGCTCACTGAATTTGTGATGGAAATTTGGTCTACAGTCCCTGATAATTCAAAGACTTAAAACAATTGTTCTTAATAAATCACCAAAATAATTGAAAATTAAAGTCGCTGTAGGTGATTTACACTTACAGTTATACAGTCTGACAGCCATCACTGATATAGAGTTTGGTCAGTTACATTTCTGCAGTATATGGAGAATACATTCGTGGAATCCTCTCTTCTGATTGGACGAGAGTGGAAGTAGATACCAGAAAATGTCTTTTCTGTACGCTGCAGAGCGGAGGAGCATGTTGGTGTTACAAAATACTCTGTGAATGATGTCTGTCTGAATGAAGAGCTATTTTACATTTTTTCAAATGCTTGGGGGAAAAATGTAAGTACCACGTACAGCACCTTTAACTGATAATGAAAAAAGATTTTTGGTTTCAGTCCTAATGCTGTCAAGTGTTTTATGTTTTGTTTCGCTTTCACATAAGAAGTTATTAAAAAGTCACACTTGGAATTTGAGGGGATGAGGTAACAAGAAACATAAAGTAAATGACATTTGCATTCAGATTTGCATTTTGATTTTTAAAATGTACTTCCTGCTTCTCTCAGGTGCTGGCCATGTTTGAGGAAGGTGAGGAGACTGTCACTGCCTTCGTCGAGCCCTTTGTCATCCTTCTCATCCTCATTGCAAATGCTGTGGTTGGAGTGTGGCAGGTCAGTGAACGCGTGCACACACACACACACACACACACACACACACAGAAGAACAATTACAATCACAAGGACACATACTTGCCCCTGAACGTTGTCTTTTACACACACCTAAATAGACTCTTATACTTAGTAACAGTCACACACAATAAATCACACGCGATGGCGGCCTGCTCAGGTCGCTGTGGTGTCCTTTACGGCGAGCACACGTTCCGTCCGCAGCTCAAAGTTCAAGGGAATCCACAAAGAGAAGCCTGACGTCAGCGGGAGGTGAAAAGGTGATAGGTTAAGCCGACGGGAGCAAGTGGAGGGGAGAGAGGAGGACTGGGACCCGTCCTGCCTTGAAGGCTCAAACTGCAGTCTGCTTTGTTACACTCTGCACTGTGCAGTCCACAGTAAAAATACAGAGAGACGATCAGGTTACCACAGGGGCGCGTGTGTGTGTGTTGTGCGTGTGTGTTGGTGCATGTATGGCAGGGGGTTCATATCAACCCTGTGGCAGTCATTTGGAAACTATGCACAAGGATTCACACATGGGGGGTTTGGGGGAGAATGGAGAGAGGGAGGGCGGCTGGCATAAGTTGGGCTTTACACTTTGAGGCGGTCGAGGGCAGCCTTGGAAGAAATCACAGACTGAACTGAACATCAGCCTGTTTGACTTCTCTGATTGACCTGTTGTTCAGGCTTGAGACACACACACACACACACACACGCACACACACACCTTACACTGCAAAGACACTGAGGATTTGTGCAATTATGTCCAGAACTTATCATCCCATTACTCAAGAATTGTGTAATTGTCTTTGTACTCATGTTGTCTTCAATTCTATTTAACTTGGACTGTTAATTGTGTTGACATGTTTATGAGCTGATTAACCATCATAATTTTTTGGTCCATGTGGTGACCGTTTCTGGCATGACGCAGATCCAAATTAAATGAACATTTCTATTTAAATAAATTTGAGGGTTAAAGTTAGTGTGCAGGGATAACTGTTTTCATGATCAACTCTTAAAAGCCCTGAAAATCTGTTTTCTAATCAGCTTCTCACTGAGAGAAATGGAGCTGCATTAAAACATAACATTTGCCACCAAAGTCAAAACAATTTTGTGTGTTTCATTTGAAGGTGGATTAAATCATTCTGAAGTGAAAAAAATGTAAATATTTGAATTGCAAATTTAAATTAATTTAAAAGAGAAAAAAAAGCAATTTCCTCATTGTCTGCTAGCTGTTTGTACACAGCCCTGACTATGTGGATGGCAAACAAATAAACACGACACATCCAGCCAATCAGCGACAGGTGGCGTTCCAGCTTGTGCACACGACAAGGGTAACCCTGGTATGTGCCAAGATGGCATATCAACAACCATTCACCCGCTTTTAAGATGTTTCTGTATTGGTGTTTTTCTTTCTTGTTTCTTCTACTAGTTTTGAGTAAGCGGGGCTTATTGGAAAAAGGTGATATCACATATTTTTATACACCAATCAGGATGTACGCAGCAGCATTTAAATCAAAATCTAAAGGTGATTGTTTAGTTGTTCTCCCATGTTGCCAGTTCTCTTCTGTCTTTTAAAAACAACCAAAACAAACCCTCACAGCTCCGTAGGCAGAGTTTTTTCTCCTCAAATTTGAGCTTTTAAAAGTTGCTTCTTTGTAACTGAATTTATCTTTTTAAAGACTTAGTAGATCGTAGATAAAGTGGGAAAATAAAAGCCTTGATGATCTCCCTGTACAAAATTATTATACAGTATTTTTCTTTAAGCATTATTTAGACTGTAGCAGATGCTCTCACTTTCTAAATGTGACCTTACATGGAGCAGAAAAAAATAACGAGAAATATGTAAAATAAAATAAAATCTTTCCAGCAACACCACAGATAGTCTTGACAAAAAGTCTTTGGTGAAAATGTATTAAGAAAATATTGGATTTAAGTCATATATTGATCCAACCGCTTAACAAAGTTGTGATTTATGAGTTAAATGAAGCTGAAATGATTTAACTGTGGCTGAATGTGTCATAATGGTGACATTTATCTTCAAACTCAATGCACAAGAAGGATCGACGTAGTGACAGAGTTGGTCTACAGCTGCCATGATAAAGACAGTCTGGCACCTGAATGACCGCAGTGTATGTTTTGTTCTGTGTGTATTTTTGCAACAGGAGCGCAACGCAGAGAGTGCCATTGAGGCTCTGAAGGAGTACGAGCCTGAGATGGGGAAGGTTTACCGGGCAGACAGGAAGAGCGTGCAGAGAATCAAGGCCAGGGAAATTGTTCCTGGTGATGTGGTGGAGGTTTCTGGTAAGGTTCTTAAAACTGCCTTTATTTTCACTGGTTTACCTGCACAGACTCAAAGTCTATTTATCCACTGAAAATGCTTAAAAAAGTGTCAGAACTTTTGCAATTTGGAGCAGCAATCTTCAAAAAATCTATACTTGGTATGTAGAAGCCATCACTGTATTTGCGTCAAGAAGGGCACGGGAGCAGATGAAAATGGGGACGGTGGACGGGAAATCCTGTAATTTGAAAAGCTGCTATATGACTCAAGCAAACTACAAGTGCTGACACAGGGTTAAAGGTCAAAAAGTAAATGCCTGTATGTATGGCATGTGTTGTGTCCTCTCTCGAGTGATGTAATACAAGAGAGGAGAAAGTCTCTTTTAAATTCTTCATACCACAAAATTTTACCATGCAAATTCTTGTGCATGTGCAATTTTAAAATAAGAAAAAAAAGGTTGCATGTTAAAGCTATGATCATGCAGGCAATGCAGCTATACAGAAAAGTTAAAAATGGAGCCACTGGTCAGTGCCTTTTCCCATCAAGAGAAGCAAAAAAAGCAGCTGACGTAGGGAAATTGACCCTCTTAACCTTGGATCGTGAGAACAATAAGTCTTTTACAAACTAGAAATCAGTTCGGAACACAGGTAAAATATTCTAACAGGATGCACAAGAAACCAAAAAGGGTCTGAGGTTTGCTTGCTCAGCTTCATCTTTTTATTCAACTTCTGATTTAACCTGAAAAAGAACCCAAGTACCCTATAGGTGCTCCTCTCAAACGCTCACATACCTCAAACAGTCACTGCACGTGTGTCAGAGTACACGGCTCATGATGTCCTTGAGGATAAACATGGGTCCTTTTAAGGCAGTCCCAGAAAAAGGGGGTGGAGGGAAGCTGAAGGAACTTGCTGCGGGAAGAAAAAAAAAAGCTTGAGTATAAATATACTTAATATCGACGGCCGGACTCGCTCCTCTGTCTCTCCCTCTGTTTGCTGTACACCTGTTCTTTTCATTTCATGATCTCCCCAAGGTCTCCCTCTCCCTCTGTCTCTGACTGTGGTATCAGTTTTCAACAACAACACTATCCATCCAGAGTGCTAAAACCAGTAGATCAGCCCTGCACCCCTTCCATCCATCCTGCTGTAATGCTGCAGTGTCAGATTAATGTGAAGCTGTTGTATTGTAGTCCTCCACGAATGGAAAAAGATGTACAATAAATCAGTCATTCAAAATTAAATGGTTGAATTTAACCATGCTTTTTTTGGTGCATTTCTCTGTTTGTGTGTTCACTAGTTGGTGACAAAGTGCCAGCTGACATCAGGATCATTTCCATCAAATCCACAACCCTGCGTGTGGACCAGTCCATTCTGACTGGTAGGTATCAAGGCACAGAGGGACAAGCAAAAAAATTAATTAATTAAGCCTCTTTGATGTTTGCTTGCCTCCCTAACCCCCCGACCAAAACTTGTGTCTCTTACAGGTGAGTCTGTCAGTGTGATCAAGCACACCGATGCCGTCCCAGACCTCCGTGCCGTAAACCAGGACAAGAAGAACATGCTGTTCTCTGTGAGTCTTCTTCCTCCATCCTTTCTATTAGACCTCAGTGTTTCCATCACAGTATCCCCAATAATAAAACCTCCTTCACAACAGATATTTTCACTTGTTGTAGCAGGAGAGACGTAATAGGTGTAATAGGAAAAATGAATGATTGTCCTGTTCCATGTACATGAGTCAGAAAGGTGTGCAAGACAACTGAAACTGAATGTCGCCATTTCTTACGGTTTTCTCTGCTTTGACATGCACAGAGGTTTGCTATATCCATTTTTGCAAAATAAAGACATTTGCCTAAATAAGTACAACCATACCTGCTCCACTTGAGTGTTGTGGAAAACATAACCAGTGAACAAATCCAAGTGTCCATAGCTAAGCTAGCAACTCTGTGGGGCTCACACATGGATACATCAATGGGCTCACATTGTTGAAGAACCACTGTGCTTTAAACTACAAGCTAATATCAACCCACTCACAATAGTGCTAACATGCTAAATGTTTAGCAGATAGCGGTGACAGTATCTTAAGTCATTTCTACATTACATGGTACCAGGTACACTCTGCTCGCCTTTGTTATTGGGTCCTTTTCTGGAGGCTGTTTTCCATTTCAAGATAGTGCCCATGATAGTACCGTGTCCTGGTTGGCTAACCAATCAGTGGTCTGCAGTGTTTTACAATGCATTACCTGTTCAGCGTTTTTGTAACCTTGAAGAAGTAGGTACCAAAAAAGTAGATATCAGGTACCAAGTACTTTTATATAATAGAAAACCAAAAAAGGCAAGTAGAGTAAAGTAGAGCAGAATAATGAAAGCGACTTTACAAGCCACTAACCTTGCTAGTGAGAAATCCCAACTCAAAGACTAGCAAGTGCATAACCCAGCGTCCCTCCATGTGTGTTGCGTTGGGCGTGAAAATGTGACCTAATCTTTGCTAAGTGAGTGTAACCTTTCCTGTCTGAAGACATATGTGTGATTAGTTTTTGCTAGCCATTGTTATTTTGTTTCCTCTAACTAGCTCACTCAGACCAGAGACAGTGAAGGAACAGAGACAGTGCACTGAACAATCATTTCCTGTATCAGTGTCACATGAGTTTTGCCATGTCCATCTCTGTCGTCTCTTTTGTCTTCAGAGATGTCTCACCTGACTAAATAAGTTCCACAAGACATTACTATTAGTTTACCATGTCCACCCCCTGAGTTAACTGTGCTAGCATGCCTACATTTGGCAACTGAAACTTAACGTAAAGCATGGCTAAGGCTAATGTGAATGTTTTGAAAGTGCTGGACAAATCAATATATTTGACCTGATGTCCGTGAAATAGGAAAAGTCAGAGACAAACGACAAACCTTCCAATATTTCGAGACATTTCACCTACAACCAAAAATGTCAGCCTTATGGTGGGGCTAAAGTAAATGTCAGGAGTGAATTTCAGTTTGAGCTTTCTTGACAGACTCCCTAGTAGTTGAGATATTTCCGTCTATTTGGTCCAGGCTGATAAACGAACTTTCTAAAACTGTGTTCAGGGCACCAATATCGCTGCTGGAAAAGCCACTGGTATTGCTGTTGCAACTGGCGTAACCACTGAGATCGGTAAGATTCGTGACCAGATGGCTGCCACTGAGCAGGAGAAGACCCCCCTGCAGCAGAAACTGGACGAGTTTGGAGAGCAACTCTCAAAGGTGGGTGAAGCAGGCAGACAAAAAGGCTCTCTGAAACTGCAGCTATTTACTGTGTGGAAATTTGAATATTTAATATCATTTGAAATTATATAATATAGAAAGTTTGTTTATAAAACAAAGCTGTAACTCCGACTGCCTGTCCTCCAGGTCATCTCCCTCATCTGTGTAGCTGTGTGGATAATCAACATTGGCCATTTCAATGACCCCGTCCATGGAGGCTCCTGGATCCGTGGTGCTATCTACTATTTCAAGATTGCTGTGGCTCTGGCTGTGGCTGCCATCCCTGAAGGTAAGCCCCTGGGTTTAACTTCCATTTGGTCACCCAAGAGGATTATCATATCTAAGATTCATCGACATAACACTGCAGCTACCAGTTCATTAAACATGAAATGAGGGCTATTGGCTTCTGATTGATTTTAACAATATTAATGCCTTTTTTTCAGACATACACAACAACAGCACCACTGCAGTCTGAAACCTATTATTTCTGAGGACTTGTTTTCCTTCTGCTGAGCAAAGTGGCATGTTCAGCCCAGCATACTAGAGCTAACATCACCTTGTCTGTGACACGGCATTTAAAGAGTACAGTTTATTAAAGACGACCTTCAATAATTTTACTCCTCAAAGTCTGTTTAGACTTATCATGGAATAAAAAGCCTTTTGTAGATATCTGTTGTGTGCTGCAACACTTTTGATCTTAAGGGACCTCAACACTAAATTTATACACATGGGCTTTTGACTTTGTTAATGTTTTGAAGCCCCAAACTAATAAGAGTGCAAATATGTTAATCCACCTTTATTTTGTCACCTTTTGTCTTTGTTTTGGTAGTTTTGTCTGTAGGTGAGGGCAAATGCAACAATCCTGTTGTCTTTTCATTTTCTCTAACCCTTGCAGAGTGTCCTCATGTCGGCTTGGAGCTTAACTTCTGTGGGTTCTGGTCTGGTGTGGGATCTTTTCCCAGTTAATCGTTTCTAAATTATACAGTACCTTAAGGGGCATCTTCAGCAAATGGCTGAAACAGCATTGTGTCACAAACAATCTTTGTTTTCTTAATCTGATTCTCTCGTTCACTACCTAAATCTGAAAATAGAAGGAAGTTGAAAACATGTTTGATCAATAATTCAAGAGCTGAATTAAGAGCTTTACTCATCCCTGTTTTCCCTCATTTTATCATTAGGACACTTAAAATCATCAAACTACCACACATTAAAAGCAAATTCTTCTTCTAACTGTTCTGGAACAGAAACGGTCTGGTTGGAGGTGCCCCATCACACCACAGTCAGCTGCTAACTGTGCTAATGCTCACAGAGATGACAGTCTGATGATGCCAAAAGGACAACATCATCTGCAAACACAGATGCCACCATAATGTCACTAATCTGGACACGCTCCAGACCTTGTCCACATTGTCAGAGTCAATTTTTGCCAAGAACCTGAACACAGATCTGACTGATTGGCTGGCAGCACCCCCTCCCACAGGGATACCTTGGAGAACACAGTAATCTGGGTGTGTTCCAGCTGATGTGTTAAGGGCTATCAAGGGAGCACCATTACTGTCAGACTGCCCAGAGTCCATAATGTCTGCATGGTTTTAAAACAGACAAGCCAGACAGATCATCCTTTCTTGTCACATGGTTGTTTGACTTAAGAAATTCCTCTTAAATTTTTGTCCAGCTCCCAACCTGTCCTTCCAGTTCAAATGTAATGCCTGTAAAATATCTCTCCCTGCGTCCATCACAGGCCTCCCCGCCGTCATCACCACCTGCCTGGCTCTGGGAACTCGTCGTATGGCCAAGAAGAATGCCATCGTCAGAAGTCTGCCCTCCGTGGAGACCCTGGGCTGCACCTCAGTCATCTGCTCAGACAAGACTGGTACTCTCACCACCAACCAGATGTGTGTAACTAAGGTGGGTCCATACTATACAGTGTGAGGTGGCACATTCACAAATATACTCCAATTCACTTTGTTATACAAAATGTGTCTTTTTGTCATGTTTACATGCAGATGTTCGTCATCGATAAAGTCGATGGTGACAGCGTTTCCCTAGGTCAGTTTGACATTTCAGGCTCAAAGTACACCCCCGAGGGAGAAGTGTAAGTGTCGAAAGAGTTCAAAATTAATTTCACAAGACCACGCAGATGCAGAAACTCTATGACCCCTTCTTAAATAATACATTGAGTAAAAAATTTGTCAATCATTGTCTACCAGTACAAGGAATGGCATGTCTGTGAAGTGCGGACAGTATGATGGACTGGTTGAGCTGGCTACCATCTGCGCTCTGTGCAATGACTCATCTCTGGACTACAATGAGGTCTGTAGGGCATTCAAGAGACATGTAATGCTAACATGTAACACACCACAAATTTTGAAATGTACTTATGTTCCTTCTTATTTCTCCTTGATGCAGTCCAAGGGTATTTATGAGAAAGTGGGTGAGGCGACTGAAACAGCCCTGTGCTGTTTGGTAGAGAAGATGAACGTCTTTAACACTGACGTGCGTGGCCTGTCCAAGGTGGAAAGGGCCAACACATGCTGTTCGGTAAGTCAACGAGAGATTTCATACAGCATTTAATGTGTTACACCATATGCAAAGATATTTTAGTGTAATACAGAGGACAGGTCAATATTATCTCCAATAAAAGTGCCAACTAAGTTCATAGCATTGCTTCCAGATGCAGCAAACAGCTGTTGTTTTTTTGATGAGAAAACTCATATCAATATTGCAATATTATGTTTTGCAATTTTGTATGCATTCTCAAAAACACTATAAATTTTTAATCAATAGTTTACATGCGAAGATTCATGGCAGTGGGTCACTTTGTTTTTTTTTAAACCTTGATTGCTATTGCACAAAAAGTATTGCTATGATATTCTAAATGCATAAAAAAGGTTTTTTTTACTCAGATTTTATGGATTTTGAGGTGTGTTCTTAGTACTGTGACAGTTTTCCTTAAATTAGATCTAGAAAAAAATTGCAATAAATTAACTTGCTCAAGTATTGCAATATATCGCAACATACTGTATGGTAGTGCCAGATTCCTGCCAATTCACAGTCCTACTACCAACTCAGTATCCAGCATCTAACGGACACTGTAAGCGACTAACTGGTTAACATAATAAAGAATTTAAAAGCTAAAGAGTCAAACATTTTTCCTCAGGAATTGGTTGAGCCTAAAAATAAATCTAAATGGAAGTGAGTACTGGACTTATATGGATCAGAAAAAACTCCATTGAATAATATGTTACCCTGTAACTGCTGGAAGTGTAAATAAGCAGCTGTTTGCTAACAGATTTGCAATACTAACTTAGGTATTTCCACTGCTTCAAAGTTGTCAAAAAAAAGTAATTTCAGGTTTGATTAGTGCAAATAATTACAAACACAGACAGTGGCTTAGTAGATATGCTACTCAGTCTTTGCTCAACCTTGATTTTCGACCCTTATCCTCCAGTTCATTCCTCTGCCTAATTTTCTTACAGGTGATCAAGCAGCTGATGAGGAAGGAGTTCACCCTGGAGTTCTCCAGAGACAGGAAGTCCATGTCAGTTTACTGCTCGCCTGCCAAGTCTGCCAAAGCACCTGTGGGGAGCAAAATGTTTGTCAAAGTAAGTATGTGACCCAAGAAAGATAGCTGACAAAAAATTCCATAAACCAGAGCAAGTCTACAGCCATACTAGCTGCCCTCTGAGGGCATACAACCTTTGAGCTAATGTCAACATGCTAACATTCTCACAATAAACATGTGAAGACATTTTCATCATGAATGATGGGGACCATGGTCACCATCTTGGCCTAAACTGTTTGCATGCTAACGTAAAAGTGACCTGAATGGAATAAAACACGATACTGTATGTTGTTGATGATGTTGTGTGTTGTGTTAACTGCTTCATCAGGGTGCTCCAGAAGGTGTCATCGACCGTTGTGCATACATTCGTGTGGGCACCACCCGTGTACCTCTGACTGGCCCCGTTAAAGACCACATCATGTCTGTCATCAAGGAGTGGGGCACTGGGCGCGACACCCTCCGTTGTTTGGCTCTGGCCACCCGCGACACACCTCTGAGGAAGGAGGAGATGAACCTGGAGGACTCCACTAAGTTTGCAGACTATGAGGTAAGGGACTGAAGAAACAAAGACATGTCCAGGATTCAGTGGCATCTAATGGTGAGGTTGCAGATTGCAACTAACTGAATATACTTCCCCTTCCAAGTGTGGGGTGGTGACGAAACTCGCAAAAAAAAAACCCAACCCAAAGTTCCCTCTTGATATTAGGGCCTGATAGATATATTGGTTCGCTGATGTTGTCGGCAGACATCGGCCTATCCCAGATACATCGGTATCAGCATACTTATTCTCTGATACACCCTGATATTAAAATTGTTTTTAAAGCTGAAAAAACATTGGCCTAATGATTTAAAAATGGGGTAATCATGTAGTGTGTCCAGCAGAGGACAGTCCGTTATTCAATAACCAATAAGTAAAGTATTTACTGTTAAGTGTACTGATATTTGAAAAAAAAGTTTGTCAAAATGTAAGACATTCTGCTTTCGTTACATATCTGTGCCACAAGCATTTGATAACTGCATTCAGTCAATTATATATGTAATAATGGCCAATCTATTGTATTTAAGAATTTTCTTGTTCCTTTAGATAGGTATCACCATCAGCCCCAGAAATCCCAGTTTGGTCAGAGTCTACTTCAGAACCAGTATTAAGTTTGTCCTTTCTGAGCTACTATATAAACATCATGGTACAACATTCTGTGGAAGAGATGGTTACAAAGTTTCATGACAAGCTGAAAAATAAAGAAATGTTTCAGAAGTTTGTTGTCTTGCTTGCAAGTATTCTCAAAGGTCACAAAATGTTTTTCCTTTCTTTTTTTCTCCAGACTGACCTGACCTTTGTGGGCTGCGTTGGCATGCTCGACCCTCCTCGTAAAGAAGTCATGGGTTCCATCGAGCTGTGCAAGGCTGCTGGCATCCGTGTCATCATGATAACTGGTCAGTACCCATGATATAATCTCACTGTTTAAGAAATCAAGCAATCACTTAACAGAAACGATCAAATCTTTGTCTCCGTCCACCCAGGTGACAACAAAGGCACTGCTGTGGCCATCTGCCGTCGTATTGGCATCTTCACTGAGGATGAGGATGTCACTAGCAAGGCCTTCACTGGTCGTGAGTTTGATGACCTCGCTCCTTACGATCAGAAAAACGCCGTTCGAAAGGCGTGCTGCTTTGCTAGAGTGGAGCCGTCCCACAAATCTAAGATCGTTGAGTTCCTGCAAGGCTTTGATGAGATTACTGCCATGGTGAGAAAAAGAAAAGAACTTATTCTTTGTCATGTTCCTTGACCGTTAGACTGGAGCAAAATGATTTAACTTGAAATAAAGCTAGGCAAATGCATTAATTTATCCTTCTCCATTTTCTCTCTACCCTCCACCAAGACCGGTGACGGAGTGAACGATGCCCCTGCCTTAAAGAAGGCGGAGATTGGCATCGCCATGGGCTCTGGCACTGCCGTTGCCAAGTCTGCCTCTGAGATGGTCCTGGCTGACGACAACTTCTCTTCCATTGTATCTGCTGTCGAGGAGGGCAGAGCCATTTACAACAACATGAAGCAGTTCATCCGTTACCTCATCTCCTCCAACGTAGGCGAGGTCGTCTGGTGAGTCCGTGGTACTGATACAGATGGAGATAAGGTCTAATTTAAACTATTTCTTGCGTGAGATAAAAGAGGACTAAAGAAAATGTACCAGTATACCAGTCAATGGGGTTGGCATCAAGACACAATAAACACCCTCATAATCATATTTAGACTGAGACACACCTTTACTCCCTCAGTATCTTCCTGACCGCTGCTCTGGGTCTGCCTGAGGCTCTCATCCCCGTCCAGCTGTTGTGGGTCAACCTTGTGACTGATGGTCTGCCTGCCACCGCGCTGGGCTTCAACCCCCCCGACCTGGACATCATGGGCAAAGCCCCCCGCTCCCCCAAGGAGCCCCTCATCTCTGGCTGGCTCTTCTTCAGATATTTGGCCATTGGAGGTATATAAAAAACAGTTCTTGCTCTCTGTCTCTCTTACTGTCTCATCCAGTATGTCTTTTTCTTACTCTTCATGCTCAATACCAGAAGTTTTAATGTGGTTTGACTGGACTTATGTTCACAGATGCTTCTGCAAATTTCATCTAAATGATGTTGTTGCTGTCACAAAAATGCAGCATGAACCAGATGAATGACTTGCTGGAGACATAGTTTCTTTGTACTGTCTTTGGATGAAAGACTTTATTTAACACAGTATTATCTCCTCCAGGTTATGTCGGTGCTGCAACTGTCGCAGCTGCTGCCTGGTGGTTCCTGTACAGTGACGACGGCCCAATGGTCACCTTCCACCAGCTGGTTAGTTTTCTGTTTTTCCCTGTCAGTCCATTGAGCTGCTAGCTTGCTAGAACCTTTTTATGAGGCATCACAGCTTCTCAGAATGTTTCTATCCTCTCCATTAGTCACACTTCATGCAGTGCAGCGAGGACAACGAGGACTTTGCTGGGGTCCACTGCGAGGTGTTTGAGGCAGCTCCTCCGATGACCATGGCTCTGTCTGTGCTGGTCACCATTGAGATGTGCAACGCTCTGAACAGGTCTGATTGTACTATTAACTATCAGAGCAATGTGGGCACTTTGACTTGAGCACCGAACCTCAACACTGTCAACAAAAAATAGATAATATACCATGTTGCCAAGACAGCCTCGTGGCAGGATTTACCTAAAAGGACTTCTATTAGGTAA
>JAQLOL010000009.1:15683161-15696562 GCA_029783665.1 Naso thynnoides | reverse complement strand
ACCTAAAAGGACTTCTTTTAGGTAAATCTTGCCACGAGGCTGTCTTGGCAACATACCCTAGTAGTTCTTTTTGGTTAATAAGACCAGGCCCCTATCTAAATGAATAGGGACAGAGCAATAAAAAACTGAAGGTATAGAATCAGCAGCCAAATCTGATTTTAAAAAACAAACACTTTTTTTAACATTTGGTGACTTCACCTAAAAAAATATTAAAGATGCGTTTTTGTCCTCAAGTTATACCTCTACTACACATGCACAAAGTTTTACAATGCCAACGGCTCTTTTACGGCTCAGCATGATTGGCTAGATTTGTTTTGCAGCATGGCTGTTCTAAAGCAGGTGATTGGTTTTGAAAGAAAAGGGGGTGATATGTGTCATATTACCATCATCTTTGGCATTAAGGATTTTCAAAATCTATTCATTTACTTAAGTACTGTAAATTTAACTGCACTTTATATACTTCTTCTCCACTACAGTTCAGTGGGAAATGTTTGAAACATTTTGTACATTTCATTTATTCATTCATCATTCATTACTTTTGACACCTAAAGTAAATTTTGCACATTTATACATTCACATAATTTTATGATTTAGTTGTAGCACACTATAAGTAAAACTTTATTTAACTGAATGACCTTGTGTTGTATTGTGGCAATCACCTAAATTGCAAAACTGTGTGCATTAATTACATAAATAACATTATATGTCATCCCATATAAGGAGTCATGCATTGTTTTTCATGTAATTATTACACATTTCAATTTTACAATTTAGGGTTTTTTTCATTGCTGGGGTATTATTTTGCATGATTCCTTTGTAGTGTTTATTAAAAACTAAAGTGTTTTCTAAATAAATTGTTCAAACCACTACCGTGTAATAATCAATAAATCTTGAATCTTAGTAATACTTGTAAGCACTGTTATTAGGTTACATTTTCAGTGCTGAACATTTCTCATAATGAAATATTCTACTATTGCTTTAAAAGGGTCTGAAACCTTTGAACAAAAGCACTTTGTGAACTTTGTACTGTTATGATAAAATGTTTTAATGAAATTTTCCGTTAATGTCCACCACATTATTGTCAGGGCCTACATACTTATTCCTCACACCTTTTTGCACAAATTTATTTTTACTACATTCATACACATTTTCAGTGTGCATTAACGTACCCCTCCGCCTCCTCATCCAACCCCACCTTCCTCCTCCTCCTCCTCTTCCTCCCTCCCCCACCAGCTTGTCTGAGAACCAGTCCCTGGTGCGCATGCCACCCTGGAGCAACGGCTGGCTGGTGGCCGCCATGAGCCTCTCCATGTCCCTTCACTTCATGATCATCTACGTCGACCCCCTGCCCGTGAGTCTGGCCTCCTGCACTACAGCCCTCTACTCCAAAACAAACATCCATCTCCCGCTGCTCCTCCCTCACACACACCTCACACACTGCCTCTCCATCTCTCTCACATTGTCACTGCTTAAATACTTACAGACTGACGCACGGCAACGCTCAGTTACAGATTACTAACAGAGGTGGCATTAAAGGTGGTAAACGATCACGCCAGCAGCTCAGCTTCGTGGATTCTTCAAATGTTGTGATTAAATTCGCTAGATGTTTCTTTTATCTGTCACATATTTTTGAGTGGAGCATGTTCAAAATAAATCCAAGTAGGAAAACTGAAGCAAGCTGATACAAATTCACAGAAATGATGATGAATTCAGTATGATATTCATTGCCCTCTAGTGGTCACACTTTTGAGTGGGAATAATAGACATCTATACTGAATATTACATTCTAAAGCTATTTTTTAAAAAGAGCATTAATTGTTGAATTAGCACTAATGTTCATTGTATTATATAGGTAATAATCATCCGTTTTCTTACTGGAAGTTGTGCGCAGTTAGGCAGCTTTAACATGAATGCTGCTCTCGTCCACAGCTAATCTTCAAGCTCACTCACTTGAATGTGGAACAGTGGATGATGGTGCTGAAGCTCTCCTTCCCCGTCATCCTCATTGACGAGGTTCTCAAGTTTGTGGCACGCACATATCTGGAGGGTAAGTTAAAGCTGGGACATTTTTATATTAATACTTTTTCCTTTTATTCTATCACCGTGGCACACATTGTGTACACAAAGACAGATGTAATTAAATAATACAAAGTATATAGGTAGTATAAAGGTACAGTCTGAGTTATAAACTGCAAACATTGAGAAAACAAATGGCTCGTTCAAATTTACATATATTTTTACTGTGCTTGAAGATACTATTTAAAATGACAAAAATTACAGTTATCTTCTAAATAATGTTTCTCATTTTTTGTAAATAATGCATTCAGTGAAAAACTGACAGTAGCCACATTGAGAACCAGCTATTTTGAATGTACAAATGTGTGACACATCCTTTTATTCAGATGTCGCTACAAGAGCCCAGACCACTTTTCAGAATACATATATGTGTAATAATTGTAAGAACACATGGCTTCATCCTCCTTTAACATTTCAACCTAAACTTTGGCTATTAATGTCTCTTTTTTATTGATATATATATAATTTTTAATGGAACGTAAAGGAATAATTTACCTCCCTTAAATTAAATGTTTTTTAATGTTTGTTGCTTTAACTTCTCCTTCCTCTTTTTTTCTTCCTGACACAGTTTTAACTTTCTCCCTTCCTTTTTTCCTCTAATCTCTGTTGACTCTGATGACATTTATCTAATCTTCCTCTCCTTGGATGCTTTTTCACCATTCCCTTCCTGACACTCCAGTCTAAACCTGTTTCCCTCCTCCATATCCCTGTAACCAAACAAGGTACACCCTTCGCTCATGCTGAAGGTTTAAGCATTTTGCATCTTGCACGTCTTTTTGAAAATTTCAAGCTATGTATCACACATAATGAAGTTACTTTGTCAATGGAAAAATGTCCCCAACGTGTGTGCGTGTGTGGATTCTGAGAGCATCTGAGATCAGTTTGTTTAGCTGTGGATTTGTCATGAACCACCCGTAGCAATCTCATAATTTCTCTCAGCATCATACTTGTGCTTGGTTCTGCAAATCTAGTGTTTATTGTTAGAGGCTTGACAGTTACTTTAGTTAACAGCTTAGAGGGAGAGAGAGAAAGCCAGTTAGTGGACTTGGGTGTGTGGCCTTTACTTTGACGATGCATTCATTGTGCATTTTGCTAATAAAGAAAACATAATCAAAATGTAAATGGATTATGTTGGATTGTGCCTCAAACGCAGCATGTATGATCAGTTGTGAAAATGATAAAGCCGCTGAGCAGCTTTTTAGTTCATTTTTAAATGTCTCACATGAGAACTCAAAAATAGTCATTTAAAGATTTAGATTTTTTCACTTAGAGCAGTTTCATCAAATATTTTTTCTGATATATTGGAAGTTTAGTGTTTTCTCCACTATGTGACACTGGTTTTTGGCTCAATAAATTACTAAAAATGGACAACACCGCAATATGAAGATGACATTTTAGGAAAAATGCATTTTTTTTTCTTGCCATACATCAGTTGCAGGCATGGGGGGAAAAAGTCAGCCTGGCACTTTCCACCTACCAGTACCATCATCTATGGTTGTATTAATTCCTCCAAAAACTGATGTATAAAAATGACAATTTGGTAACACTTTATAATAACTACACACTTTGGGCATTAGTTAAGCATGAATAAATACAGAATTTATCATTTATAAAGCATTTTTCCTACATGAAAAGTCCTTAGGGTTAGGGTTACGGTTAGGGTCACCCCTACCCGTAACCCTAACCATAACCCTAACCCTAAGGACTTTTCATATAGGAAAAATGCTTTATAAATGATAATTTAGTATTTATTCATGCTTAACTACTGCCTAACTAATGCCTGCAACTAAAGTGTTGCTGAAAATTTTCTTTTTTACGGGGGTTGGATTAGACAGTTTCTTGGTGAGACAACCGGCAGACACTCCACAAGCTAGGGTACAAATTAACAAAATAATTTAACATTATTGTTAAAAGGGTCTGTTGGCAGGTTTTAGAGTTCCTGGAAAGGAGATTTTGCTTGGTCAAAGACAGGCCTTTTGGCTGTGCTAAGCTAAGCAAAGCTAACTGGCTATAGCTTCATAACTGACAATCATGAGTAGCATCAATCTTCCCATCGAACTCTAGGCAACAAATCAAGCGAGCGCTATTGCCTCAAAATGTTCCTGTAACTCTTCTTTTAAACCAATTAACTTTGTAGTCTCATCCTCATAGCCTGCTCATTACCTGACTGACGGATGTCTGTTTTTCTATTCAGGTAAAGTCTAACATTGAGATAACGTGCAACAGATTCAAAGCAGAGAGAGCTGAGACGCAGACGATGGCGAGAAAAGACTGCGGGCTCCCACTGAAAGAGAGCTGCCAACAGCCACTTGACGTGATCAAAACATCAGGTGGCAGGATATACACGAGAAAACACACAAGCCATCTGAAAATACACCAAAAAAAAAGCTGCAAAATATTTTTTTTTCCTGTGTATGTACTGAAGCTAATATATAGGTGAGAGTTATTAAAACTATTCTATGTTGATTTTATTCTTAAAGAATAAAGATGTATTTAAAAAAGTGTTCCATTCAACGTTTGCTCGTATTTGCTCTAATAGATGTTTATCACCATTTCATGACCTTAGAAAGTCCTTATGAAACAGACCACAACAGGAATAATAACATGGTATTGAACTTTTTTTATGAACAGGTACTGCTTTAAACAGAAGCTCTTCTTTAACTAATCAACATAATGACAAATTATGTACATTTATGACTGTAGTTTGACTTCGGACAGTTTTTTGCATAAGTGAGATGGCTTTGCATCATCATTATAAAGTTCACTTGTCATTATTCAGGGTTTTGCAGCTGGGTCAAGCTGGTGAAGTTAAATTTGCTGCATGTATTTCCAAATAGGTTAAAATGATCAATGTCTGTGAATTTCTATTTTATTTAGTGTAACAACACTACACCCTCTACCTGTGATATCTGCTGCACATTTTTCTGAGCCCACAGTTGATAAATTTTATCACAGTCTTTGACTTTGAACTCAGAGGTGAAAGGAAAGAATGTGGCAGCCTATCTTTGTTCATTGATATGTATTAACAAGAACTTACATGTTCACATTTTCTCATTGATTGTTACTTACAGTAGCATCCTTTCGCACCCACAAACATACGTGTGCCTCAAGTCTAAAAAGCTCGCATAGTTGTAGTCAGAACTGGAAGATTTCCCAATGCCGAGCGAAAATAAAAGACAAATTAATGCTTGGAATAAAATATCCCGTCTGAAATGCACTTAATTTAGGAAAGTTTCTACTTTGTTACTCTTCATTATTGCACTGTGATCCATTGCTTTTAGAGGTTTTTCACAGAGGAGTTTGCATGGCAACATGATTGTGTAGTTCACACAATGCATAAAAGGGCTGAAGTGTTTTGATGGAGTCAAGTCAGTTTTGCCTACAGAATACATGTACAAATGTATTAGTACGGAATAAATGTGTGACTGGATGTAAGAAAAAAAGTTTACAGTGTCCCCAGAGCTTACATGGTCCATCAAAAACCGCTTTGGTCACTAAGCAACAGTCATTCGGTCACTGATACCAAACCATCATCTCAGATACAAACAAGGGAAAAAAAATGTCTCTTTAGGAGTAAACCTCCAGTGTTACAAGCGCTAGCAGCACCAGCTGTGAGAATTCCAGTTGTCACGACAGTTTTTCATGTGGCGAGGATGAGTTGGTCCCTCTTGGAATGTTCTCTTGGTCTGTGCTCTTTGGTTCCTGTGTGACTCTGTACGACTCACGAGGCGTCTGCAGGCGGGGCAGCAGCTTCACTGACTCCTTCTTCTAGGATTTCCTTGACTTGTTCAAGGCTCTCGGCTTGACGAATTAACTCCAGCTTCACCTGAAGGGGAAGAGGCAGGTCACTGATTGGAAGAGTGAAAATCCTGTCGGGGCTCCTAAAAAAGTCTGAACTGATTCAAGTTTCTGCAAGAACAAGAATACATTCGACCATTTTCATTTATGCTGCATTCACATGGAATCAGGCAGACAACAAACCAAATGTCATTTAAGTGGATGAGAGCAGGACTGTAAAATTTGTTGAGGCTGGCAGAGAATACCAGCAACAGTAGCGGCAGACAGCATTGCCGTCCAGAGTTAAAATATTTTAACTTTTTGCCGTCCACCAACGGAATTTAAACACTGAATGTTATGTCAATCCTCAAACGCCTCATGCAAGGATAAAATAGACCTGCGTCCTATCTTGACAAAGAGAAGGTGTTTATTTTGGTGCAATAATACCCGGGGTTGTATTTGCCGCAGCCTGAAGACCTGCTGAGATGTCACACGAAAATCTGATACATGAAATTTAACTTTCATGTTAAGTTTGCGATAGAAAAATAAGAAAAAAGCTGCATTTTTCATCTACTGGCATAACTAGAAAGGTTACATA
The DNA here is from genome assembly GCA_029783665.1 of Naso thynnoides. Classification (NCBI taxonomy): domain Eukaryota; kingdom Metazoa; phylum Chordata; class Actinopteri; order Acanthuriformes; family Acanthuridae; genus Naso; species Naso thynnoides. The sequence goes on along the minus strand of JAQLOL010000009.1, from coordinate 15,690,111 downwards.
AAATAATCCTCATGGAACAATTTCATTAAATATTTTTTATTCTATCCTTTGTAAACAATATGACATCACCGTAGCAACACATAATCACGTGTGTTTCGTTCCGCTGTCCTTCCATTCCTTCAGGCTGTTTGTTTTTTCACGTGCTGTTCACAAGGTGTCTCCCGCTGCCTGCCTGATTCCACGTGAATGCAGCATTAATAAAGATTTACAACCGTCAGTCCAGAACTCAAGCTAACTTCTAAATCTAATCACTGCTTCTTACCTGCAGTGACTGTGAGAGTTGCACAAAGTCTCTCTGAACAGTCTGGCTGGTGTCGACCTGCGAGCGCAGACTGATCACTTGGCTACGCAGCTCCAGACACTGTTGGTTCAGGGCGGCCTGACAGACACAGAGAAGCAGTTGAGTTAAAGCTCCTTATGTGTCTAACTTAGTTTCAGGAAAACACAAACAATGCATGTCACAGTTTACACTGTACAGAATGTAAACCAGATTTCTAGACATTTGCTCTCATTTAAACATTCATAATATATCGCCAACGACCGTGTGACACACCCTTTTTTTTTCTACTTATCTAATTATTGTAAAGTAAGATTACTTTGAGAATGAAACCAATATTTTTTAGCTGCTGCAACTGTGGGAATTTTTAAGAGAGACTGAAATTTTTGTTTCTGCTCAAGGATGTAAACTGAGCAACTCACTCCGCTGAGGAAGGTCGTGAGAGGTGGTTGAAAATTTATAAAACAGCAAATAAGTTGGTTCTGGTGTTAACGTTTGTTGTCAATACAATAAATGATGCTCAGGAAAATCTCATATAATCAGGATTAGCATTTTTGACCAAGCATTCCTCAGTGACAGCTCATCTCAGAGGCACACAGATAGCGGAGGACTGTGCAAACCTAAGCTGTAATATCTCTGAGGTCATAGTCAAAGCAGGTTGGATTTACTTTTTCAGTAGTGAGGGTCTTGTTGGAGCTCTGCACATGAGACAGGGCCACCCGCAGAGCATCCAGTTCAGTGCGACAGGCCAGCAGCTCAGTCTGCAACTGGTCCTTCTGAGTCTGGATCCTTTCGGTCTCTGTCTTCAGACTGGACAGCTGCACTGCAACACATTCACAAGCAAAGACTGCTGAAAGTTGATGCTCAGAGATCGAACACTGCACCACCAACAGACACAGCCCTGCGATTCTTAAAGGATCATTTCGGTTTATTAAACGTCTACTTTGTTTTGACTTTACACAAAAAAGCACAAACAAAAATACAACAGTAAAATTAATTTGAATGACAAGTAACCCGACACCAATCACAAAAACTACTAACTGGCCTGTCAGATAAATCATAAAACATGACTTGTTTACTTACCTTCTAAAACTTCTGATGACAGGAGTTGCATTTGGGAACAAGCAGGAAGAGAGACGGACAGAAAAGAAAAAGTTTCAAAATCAAGAAAATCAGAGTTTGAAACCTGCTTCATATTAAAACAAAACATAATTCACAGACCATTCTCCTCTGTCCGGGTGTCCAGCTGCTCCCTCAGGTTGACAATCTCAATACGGAGACGCTCCTCACAGTGCGCCCCCTGCAGGTTACAACTCAACCATCAGCACAAACACACACAAGAGCTGGAGACACGTTGAACAACTGCCTCCAACATTTTAAACTGCCAACAGATGCTTAAAATACGTCCAGAGTAAAGGCATTGACAGCTATACTAAAAAACAGATCTTTCGTCCACTCATATGAGAGATCACAACCTTGAAGTCAATTAAATTAACTTGTGGGCTGTTTGAATCCTAACAACTATCTGAAATAAAGAAATATTGCCAAAAAGTCATATTAACAACTCACAGGTTTCTCCTCCCTTTACAATGCTGTAGGAAACTATTGCCAATAATGTCAAAAATGTGTGTAAGATGTTTTAAAGAAAAGACTCTTCCTTGCTGCAGCACTCATGGAGCAGATATCCTGTAAATGAAACATCAGAGCAGTGATGGTACCTGCAGTGTTGCTGGGAATGATGAGCTGGACTCTGGTCCCTCATCCTCGACCTCGTCTCCCTTCAGTCTGGACAGCTCGTTGCACATCTTCCTCTGGGAAAAGGATAACTCTGCCTGGATACACACACGCAAATTTTAACACCTACTCCCACTCAATAATGAATGTGTTCATAAACTAAACAGACTTGTCCCTGGATTCAAGTGACTACTGTCGATTTAATCACTGCGTGATGATGGATGAATGACTCGTCAGGGCACTTGTGTTACACATTTACTGCAAAAACACAATTTAACAGCCACTTTATTCTTGTTCTTGGCATCTTTTGATTAAAATGGTTGGGAAAAAAAATATAAGGAAATGTAAAAGTTCAGTGTTTTGTTTTTGCAAAGTTAGGAGAAAAGATCAATGCCACCCATGTGTCATGTAGCTGGAGCCAGCAGCTGGTTAGCTTAGCATACAGTAGCAGAAAAACTGTAAACGAGAGCAAACAGCTAGCCTGACTCTGTGCAGAGGCAAAAAATCCACCTGCAGGTACATCTGAAACTCAAATGTTGTGTCTCAGCAGTTAAGACTAAGTTGTGACTGCTGATCAACTTCACAAAGATGAACATTTGGAAAAGTTACAGAACCCAACCAGGAAATAGTGTGACAAACAATTCCCCCAACAACACAACTCCTTTTTTGACACTTACTTTTTGTATTGTTAGAAAACAAAGGATATAAAATGTTTATCAGTAAGTTTTAAAGGTGCAGGTAAGAAGATTTTGTTGCCTTTGGACAAAGCCAAGCTAACTGCCTCCCTTTGTTTCTTTACGCTAAACCTATGCTAACCAGCTGTAGCTTCATATATACTGTACAGACCAGAGAGGGCTACCTATTTATCTGATTTTTTCTTTTGAGGGAAATTACCCCCCTGACTCAGCCTCACACACCCGAAACCACATCACTCACCAGTCGACTCTGAACGGCGTTCTGTGATTGGCTAAAAGATTTCTGCAAATCTGCAAGGAGAGCCTCTGAGGTCTGGACCTGAGACTGGAGCATCGATACCTGAAGACACAGAAATCAATTTCAGAAATATGCACTCATCAAATGAACTGTGTGTGTGTGTGTGTGAGAGTGCGTGCGTGTATGTGGCCTGGCTCATTTTCTACACTGTCACTGCTGCATCCTCATCCTCAGCAGCAGTGCTGCTCACCTGTTTGTGTGTGTGGTTGGTCTGTTTGTCCAGTTCACTCTCCAGCTCCTCCTTTTCAGCCTCCAGCCGACTCACATCCCCTCGCAGCTCTGACACCTGCCCAACACAGCACACCCTCATCACACAGCCAAGTCACTTTTTGTGCACGGGGAAGCTACTAAATGCTGGCAAGAGGATCTGTGCGTAAAATATGCTGGGATTCAATAATAGCGACTTCTGACACAGATATCGGAATGTTCAATCTGTACCTGAGCATTGAGTGCATCCCAGTCGCTGTGTGTGACCAGCCGGTGTCCAGCCGGCGGCAGGTAGATGGCTTCAGGCACCAACGTTCCTGTGGAGAGCAGAGAGTCGGTGTCTTCCTGAGCGTTGAGTTTTCTGGGCAGAGAGGGCGTGTCTAAGGAGAAGGAGGACAACGAGGCCGAGTCGCAGTGCCGCAACGCAAAATACCCTTCTGTTGTAAGTGGAGCTCCATCTCCCTCCGCCACTGCCTCGAGCTCTGCTGATTGGTCGTGTCTCCTCTCTATTGACACCATGGCCTCGGCCTCCGGCTGGCTGCTGGTGAGCGGTGTTGGGGATTCATTACTGGTGATTTCTGCCTCCATCCTGGCTCTCCTTCCACTAATCTAACAGGTAGAGAAAAAGAAATGCTGGGATTAAGACCAGAAAACTGGGAAATAATTCAGAAAGAAGGTGAGTTAAACACTGACCATGCTCTGTCCACCGGCTCTCCTCCAGTCTGCGGGCTGCGACTGGAGAGAAGCTATCCTGGCCTCATACTGCGCTGCTGTCTCTGAACACACAAGAGAGTCATGACACAACGATTGAACAATTTTAACAGGCAGACGAGCAGTTTGTCTCAATGGCTGAGGTCATATGGAAGACCTTAGACAATACTTCAATAAAGTGAGGCTGCAAATTACCTTTTGTCTTATAAGCAAAATATAACAAACATCAATAAAAATGCAAATGACATCCATTGTTTTAAAAAAAGAGCAGAACTTTACTCAGATGTAACATTTTCCCTGTTCGCTCCCGACCTTTTACTTTGGTGAAAATCTGGGCTAAATAACATTTAAGTCTACTTATTCCGACGTTTGTATCTAACGTCTCCAATTACCAAAATCAACATGTAATTAATATCACTTTAGTCACTGATTACAATTACAAACTATAGAAACAAGAAGCAAAACCATAAACTCAAGAGCTGCTAACTTCCCTTCAAAGTAGCTCCAGTCTCTCAAAAAGTTAAAATACTTTTATTTTAAAGGACCCTACCTGTCTACTTTTGACTTCTCCATTAGCAAAGATTGTCCCTACCTTCTACAAATGATGTTGTTGTTAAAATGAAGAGCCACTTTGGTAAACTGTTTATTTTTTTGTCAAGATTATAATAGAAGAAATCACTTATACATACATTTACTGCGAGCAAGGTGAGGGCACAAAAATAATTTTTTTTACACTCAATACGCTCAAAAATATCAAGCATGCCGTGTTATCCATTTACAACTGACAGTTAAGTTTCGGTTAATGATTTTCCGTTCGAGCTTCTGGAGGACCATCACGTCAAAACACATCTGACTGGATGAAAAGATAAAAATGAAGATTACTCAGATCCTCCGAAGGTAAATGAGTTGCTGGATTAGAATAAAAGAGCTCGAAGTAGCTTGCAGTTAGTTGTGCATCCTGCCAGAGCTCTTATCAAAGAAAGCAGGCTTTAAACTTATCTTTTCTGAAAATCGTGACTTGCGAACAACTTTAACTGAGCTCTGAACTTGCTGATATTGTATTTATGTTAAGAACAAAGAGCTTTGTCGTGCTCACCCAGCGGCGAGTTGTTAATCTCTAACTCTCTTACTTACAGCAAATCTGCATTTTCTTGGCCGGCGTCAACTGAATACAGAATGTTCGATCAGATCTACCGTCCAAAAACTTACTGTCTTTCCAAACAAGATACTCAACAAAGCCTCATTAATATGAAATTACATCTTGTGAGCACAAAGAAAAGGCTTATCATGCACATGTAAACACGCAGGCCCAGCCACATACACACACACGCACTGACCTCTAAGCGCCTCTTGCAGAGACTGGATCTCTTGATCACATTGTTTTTGCAGCTCTGCCAGTTCCTCCTGTTTGCTCAGCTCACAGATCGTCGCCACACCCTGCCAGTGTTCGACCTGAGCTCGGAGCTCGGCTAGCTGGGCCTGCAGGCTCGTCTCTGAAAATGACAACAGGTCGCTGTGTTTTGCCTCCATTATGTCACTTTGGGGATAATATGTCAGTCTGGATTGAATCATACGAATATGGGCAAGAGTGAGGCGACATGATTAAAAGGAATCTGCATAACTAATCAGACAGGACCTTTGGATATCATACTGTAAGACAAGAAGACAGCTCATGAAAGCAAGCTGTAACTCTACATTCTTTGCATTGTTTAGTTTTGTAGAGCTGTTACACATGTTTATGTCATCCGTGTCAGGCAGCATGTCAGGGTGATATCACTTTGTAAAGATTTTTTACAAATCCTTTATAAATACAGGCCCTCCAGTAGACTTCTGAAGCTTGTAATCAGTTTACAATCAGGATTATAAGTTATTCTATTACGATCAGGAAAAGTCATTAAGTATCATGGTGATATGACACAATGAAGTATGTTTTTGAAGCTGTCAGCCCTCCAGACTCAAAACACAACTTCAGTGCTTTGTTACATGTTGCTGTCATGCTCAGTTACCACTGACGGATCTGTCTTCTAGTGCTGGGCAACCTTGCAGCCACATTTGATGCAGCAGTTTAAGCGTTTTGGTCAACACTGTCATGGCAAAGGACATGAAACTGCTGACGCAACGTCACCCTGCTAAGGATAAATTTGATGCAACAGCTACGACTTGGCTTTGTAAATGTAGTTGTACGTTAATAATTAGTTAGGATAACAGGAGAATAACTGGCTAGGATAATAGTAAAAGCGAAACAAAAGCATCTCACTGTATTCCAGCGGAACTTATTAGAAAAACTCACTTTGCTCTGGACCCTCCTCAGTGGCTTAGTGAGGTCCCCGAACCGCAGTTTGGATATAACGCTAGCTGTTAGCTGAAGCGTTAGCTAGCAGCTAGCATCTCCCGTTCATGTCTGCGGATAACGATGCTAACAGGCCGTTTAACGGTTATCTGGCCAGAGCAACAGGCTTCCCTCATACTAGTGAAAATAAACAGCAACTTCAAGTTAATGTTTACCAAAACTCGTGTTGTGAAGAGGTTTTTATAACCGTAATGGGACAGTTTACCTCAGTTAGTGCAGCGCTGGAGCAGATTAAAGTTTAACGTCGCTGATTTTATTACCTGTCTCTTCACCGCTGGAGCTCATCTTCTCGTCAGACAGAGTTCACCGGCGGGACCGTCCGACGAGTCCAAACGTCTAGAACGAGTCCGACAGGCCCGTCCGAGTCATTTTGGACCAAAGCACCGCAGCTTTGGTGTGGAAATGATCAGCGCGGTGTCAACTTCAGGAAACAACTTTCCCCGGTCTGAGCCTGCGGAAATCACGTCAACCTGCTTCCTGTTCACGAATACCTTTCCCTCTGCTTCAGGGACGCAGTTTTTTTTATTTAAGTTAGTCAAATACTGGGACAAGTGATGATTAGAGGTTTACTTTTTTGCCACTGCCACACCCTTAACATGAAGTATCCAGTCATGTCCGCTGTCTTTGACCACTGGAGGTCACTGAACTGCGTTTTGATTTATGTTCTTGGCTGTGAAT
>JAQLOL010000009.1:15646225-15658358 GCA_029783665.1 Naso thynnoides | reverse complement strand
CTGGAGGCTGAAGCAGGTCAAAGCCAATCCTGTTTTTCTTTAACTGATGAAAAATAAGCTGCAAGTGTTTTCTGTCAGTGATTAATCGAGAGGTCTGTTACAAGTTGGTCACCTTTAAACATAAGTAATACTTTAATATAACATGCTTTGAATGTATGACTATTTTTTGACAGAAGTGGGCATGCGTATTTCAACTGCAAATATAGTCCTAGTAAGAGCTCTAACTAATGCATCATTTTTTTCTACGTGCGAAGCTTCTCGGGAGGTTTTTTCAATGAAGCTTTGAATGTCTGTCGTCATTTTTTTGTGACTCATCATCCTAAAATAATACGTGAATGAAAAAACCCTCAAACAAAATCCTCAATTTGAATAAAATGAATCAATTGATTAAATGAGTCAGTCTTTTTTTTTCTGTTAAATCAGCTTTCTTTAATAAATATAACTTGTCAGTTTCATTAAAATAAATACATGCAGGCAGCTGGATAATCCAATGAAGACATAAAGTAATGATGAAATAATACTCACGCCCTTAAGCTTGTAGCAACATTGAACTAAGGCAGAAAAGGCAATAAAATAAATCACAACGTTACAAATTAAATTGTCTGTGTTTTTTTTTTGTTCTAACTGAAAAGTAATAACTCAGGTACACTGGGTTTAAACAGAGTTAATGGATATGAACAAAGATGCTGTGCGGTATAGAGATGATGATTTAGATTTTAACATTATAAAATTTGTGCTGCAGCATATATTTATTGAGCCTTGGGGGACAGTAAAATTATACCGAATGTATCAATCTTTGTTTATTAAAATGAATGATTTTTTCTTTTTAGATATTAAGCAATCCAGTGAATAAAAATTAATCAATAATTGTATAAATGTTGAAACAATTGTCCAAAAATAGTAGTATCAGCCCCTTAAACATTAAGACAGTGAAATAAAATAAGCTGTATCTCATATTATGTCACCAACCCCGTAAATGATCTAAAATGAACTAAAGCTCTTGATTAATTGAATGCAGCTCTGGACCTGCTGGACCGCATGCTGACCTTTAACCCAAACAAGCGCATCAGCGTGGAGGAGGCGCTGGCTCATCCTTACCTGGAGCAGTACTACGACCCCACAGACGAGGTACGCGCACATGGAGCCACTATTTTAAAACACGAGGCAATGAGTGACATCATTTACAAGATGTAAGAGGAAAAGCTGAGAAGAATTTATGTCATGGAATGGTTTAAAGCTGGGGTAGGCAATGTCTGGATGTCAAGCTAGCTGTAGAATGAGACTCCTAAGGAAGCAACTTTCTGTACCCTCCCCTCCCTGTTTTTGCTGTGTTATCATTATTTTACGTTTTATTTAGTATGCTGGCACTCTCTCCTCTAAGTCCAGTTTACACCAAAGATTCATGACAAGACGAAATGCTGCGGTGTAAACCGGTCTGTCTCAGCTCGACTCAAGCCAGCTGACAATGTGGCCTGCAACTCAGCTTGTCAAATCACCAGATACCAGTTTTAGAACATGAGGCAGGTCACTTGTTTCAACAGCCAGTCAGCTCGTAGTGATGTGACCTGTTGCTAAGAAGTGCAGTGTAGAGCAGCCAATAGTAACACATCCTCTCTGAAATGACACACGCTTCATCGAGAAGTGCTGTCATGGTCCTCAGTTTTTAAAGAATGAATACAGAGCCAATGAAAGGGGCAGAGGTGTGGTGCTCTATCAGAACACCTGAATTACAAAATGTGGAAAGGTTATTATGGAAATTTTGCCCGATGACACCTAAAATTCACTGCCTTCCCCAGCTTTAAGAAAGGTCTCTAAAAGCTTAAAATTAAAGATGTGGGAACAGTGGCTTGTAAAAGCTCAGTCTATCAGTATTAGAACTGCACTGTGCTCTACAGAATGACAACAACATTGCTTGAAGTCAGCCAAAATTTTAGGTTTTCTCAATGTTGAAAGCAGAGGGGCTTATTCATTCTAACATGTTTGCTATTGTTTTCAGCCATAAACCCGGATTAACTATGAGCCTCTCTGCTTTGTGCTGAGAATCGTCTTAGCTGTGTTTGGAATGCAATTAGTACTGAGTTTGCTTGTTGGTTAAAGCTTGCAAGAGGTTAAAAAATGTAACCGCTAATCACATCTCAGTTTCGCACTGGTGTAATCAAAGTTGTGGATTCATTCACTGGCTCTGTCACATTAATTCACAGTAATTTAGCGGATGTAGCTCCCGTAATTTGCACTTAAAATCACTTAAATACTTAAAATGCATGTACAGTATCAAAGTTGAATAATTAAGTAACCACAAAAATCTAAATGAACATAATTATTCATAACTACTAAAATGTATTTTAGCTCAAGTACTATGTTATTCTCTTTTCAATCACACAAACATTTGCTGCCATGGAATAAACTGCCATGTCAATTTAACGAACAGTACTTGGTTAGAAAGCTTGACCAGGACATTACTGTAGTTCAGACCAACCAAATCTGTATTATCAGCTCTTCTATGTGAAACTGCTGAGTAAACTAAACACTGCCTCCATAGTCGTCACTACTTGGTTAACTAGCAGACGACTAGCAACCACATGCCTCATGGACTAAGAAGTTAAGTGTTTTAGCTTAACAGTAAGGGAGAGCTATTATACTCACTTTCAGGTCTTTCATTTTGATTTTGGACTTTGTTAGAGCAGCTAAACACAATAAAGTCTGTAGATCTTCAGAAAACTGTGGCTTGCGCCCTCTTTATTCCTTTTATTTTCTGCATTCTCTCAAAATGGTCTATGTCGGTTACTCCTCCCCCTTTCCCTAATGCGTGCCTCTGCACTCCGCTGCACTCGCTACCCCTTTACTGGCACAAAATAAACACAGCTAGGACACTGATTAAATGTTGCTTACAGCTTGTGTTTCTCACTCTTCAGCTCGACAAAGCAACGTGCGGTTCTATAGCAGCAATTCATTTTTTAATCCAGCTCATGTGCTTGTTGAGGAGGTAAATAAATCCACATGGAAAAAGTCAACAAGAAACAGGAACGCTGTCAACTTCTGTCAGGTGCTCGCCTCACTAGGAAAGTTTAACAAAGTTGACTTTCCTTCATTCACATGAAAAGAAAACTCTTTGTTGGAGCCATTTTGAACAAAGTCTTGACAGTAATCCCTGAAGCAGAGAGCAGAGTGCAGCGGTGTTTGAGCAGAGCAGGAAAGGGGGCATGTATGGGCCTGTGTACACGCACTGACATGCCCCTATAAGGGAGTCCAGCACATATCAACGTCACTGGAAAAAAACAGCGTTCAGAGCTAACTGAAACAGCCTGCAGGGCTCACTTCTCTTCATACACATACCTCATTATGTGACATTTTGACGTCATTTAACACGAGTATCCAACATTGGCGCAACAATTATAGGTCAGAAAAGATGGAAAAGCATAATAACTCTCCTTTAAATGTTTAGCATTAGCTTTGGGATGCTACACTTTTGAGCTACAAATCATCTTTGTGAATAATGCACATTCGGTGGTGTACCGAAGTCCGCTCGTCAGCTTAGCGTAGTATCCTTCTAACCATTAATGTCAATTGTCCGTCCAGCTAAAAGCAAATAAGTTCAGTGCATTCTTGTCCAGTCAGCTTGGCAGGATAGCCACTTCAGTCATTTTTCTTCCATAATTGGACAGATGTGTATTACATAATTACATCCGTGTTCAGCCGCACCTTACTGCTAGCCAGTAACAAAGAAGACTTGTTCTGAAGACTTTCATAGCTTACCCTATCTTATCTAAGCTTATTCTTTAGCTTATGCCTTATCATACGTATGGGTGGTTACTTAAGTTCATGTAAATAAATAAAAAAACTTTTTACATCCGAGTGTTAAAAGCAGGATGAGATATCTTTGAGCTTGAAGATAAAAAGTGTATGCACACTGGCTCTTAAAATTACATTATTAAGAACCAATCATGGATTTGCCTTCCCGGTGGATTTCAAACAGACGTTGTGCTGCTTCGTTCAGGATACATAAATTCCCTTCCCAGCTTTTCAAACTTGGCAGTTCTACCTTCCCACTACCTGCAGATCATCGGCTGCAGCTGCCGATTCTAAATTTGATAATGTTGTGGCTCGTTGAAACAGTGTAGTACACCTCACTTTTTGACTTCTCTAACAAGACTTATTTTTAAAGCTAAATTTTAGCTTTGATTTAAAGGTTTGTGCAATGTTTGTTTGTTTGTTTGCAGCCAGTGGCAGAGGAGCCCTTCACTTTCTCCATGGAACTGGATGACCTGCCCAAGGAGAAGCTGAAGGAACTGATCTTTGAGGAAACGGCTCGTTTCCAGGACACCTACCAGGGCTCCTGAGACATCCAGGTATATTAAAAAAAGGCCAGTTACCTCACACCAACTCAAGGTTCTGCCAGTGCTGGTCTCAAATTATATAATATATTTTTTCAGAAGATATTCCTTTATTTAGTTCCAAATCTGATGTCAGGCTTTTTTGCTTTTCCAGAAACATGCTAGTCAGTTAACTGTATCATCACCAAGTTTATAAGGGGTAACATTTTGGCCAGCTCTAGAGAAAGTTCAAAGAAACATTTGATTTTTAGCCGTTTGTCATCAGAATTTGTTTATCACACATTCATATGCAGCTGCAGACTCAGCATGTTTCTTGCCATAAGGTCTGAACAGGTTTATCCTGAAGACTTTCTTGCCATTTCTTGGACCGCTGTTACATCATCAATTACTTGATAATATTGATGAAAAAATCGGCAACCTTTTAAAATAACCTGCGACAGAAGTCAAAAATCAACCACTTATAAGTATCAGTTCGTGTCCAGAAGCTGCATGCTGTATTCAGTGCCATGCCTGATTTTTTTGTTTGTTTGTTTTGTTTTGTTTTGTTTTGTTTTGTTTTGCTTTTGAACTGCAAAAGCTCCTAATGGAATTTGAGACCACTAGATGTCAGTGGTGCAGATACCTTTCATTACACCCAAACCTCACCTGCAGCTTCTACAAACCAGTTATAAGACAATCCTAGCTGTACATGGAGTACGTGGCGCCTGCAGTCAGCAGAAATGTGGAAATTCTTGTGGGTAGTAAGTGTTGAGACAGCAGATACAGACTCTATGGGTTATTAAAAATACACTTCAACACTAGTCTTTAAATTATTCTAACTGAAAGTAAGTGAAAGGCCAATAAAGGTTGAACAGCAGGTCCTTTAAAAAATGTTTAGTTAGAATGAGTTTTGAACAGTCTTCATTGCCTGCAGCTTTCAGCCTGCATTATATTAAACACCAGGGTTTTATATCTGGTGAAAGAATTTTCCTTAAGATTGGATACTGACAGTGAATTTGGAGTCTTGAATTTAGCCATAATTCACGTCGGCTTCACTCAGGACAAGACGCTGAAGTCAAGACAACAAATATTTTAAGGAAAAAAATTTGCAAATAGATTCACACAGATGTTTCCTAAATTGAGAAGCCCAGCTTTTAAACATTGACTGTCTCCCTCGCCACCTTACAACTATTGATTTTCAGGTTAAAATAAAGGTGAAAGTTGTAATTTTCTAGATTTTAGTTGTAGTTGATTTAATGAAACCTTTACCAGGTAGCTATACTCCAAGTCTCTGAATTCTGGGGCAACAAAACAGACTATTGTTTTGTTAAAGTGATCAGGCAGTAATTGGCTGTTTTCATCATTCTTTCAGCAAACCTGATCAGATTTTTATGCTGCACAGTGAGTCTGCAGGCTGCACGCTGCTCTAGGAAATGTAGGAAATATTCAGTTTGCATTACCTGTATTTTTGTGTGGCTTTTGCTTTTTTTGTTGTTGTTGTTGTTTTTATTTTGTTTGTGTGGTGGGGGTAGTTACAGACACCCAGTTCATAATACCGCAGATATGTACATTTTGCAGTGGGCCATCATCTCAGTCACCACTGTGGCACTTCATCAGGCGATAGTGACTCAGGGCGCACTCGCACTTGGTCAAGTCGTCCTGTACCATGCTGAAGCACAAATGTCCTCCCTCCCTTCTCCCTCACTGTCCTGCATTCACATTGCTCCAGTCTGACAGTGCCTGAGCACGCTTGAGTTACTTGATCTATGGAATGCGACCCGTTTTTTTAGCTGCATTTTTTTCATCTCGTAGCCTAATAAAATTCTTAAATTGTTCTCTGGTACTTGCCATCTAAAAGACAGACTTGTATCATTCTGCTGCTCTTGATCCGGACTTTGTATGCTTTACAATTTATTACGTACCGTGCCGAATCCCACCTCTTCCAACCGTATCAGGGCCAACAAAGCGTGCCATCTTTGGACACGGAACAGAGCGCCCACACTGGTCCAAAAAATTGGGCTTTGGGGATGAAACATGCTAAAGTACGGTACAGACTGACTAGTGTGAGTACGCCCTTAAAAAAACATTGAATTAAATGAAAATCTTTGACATTGTTGCTTCAACTATCAGTTTTTCATGTCAGTTTAAGCAAAGATATTTTTAGGTGCAAATTTCTTTGACTGTAGATTTTCTGCCATTTTCACTTGGGCTACACCCTCGTATCTTAGCAAACAGTGAGTGGGTGAGTCGGATCCTGTCCTGCGGGGAGTAATAAATGTTTTCAAAGTGGCCCTAAGTTCATTTCTCTACTTTTTTTTTTTCTTTTTTAGCCCTAAAGAGTGATGAAGCCACACAGAGGCTTGGAAGAAGAAGACCCCAAACGACCTACTAAAACATAAGATAAATGCATCTTCGAGCAACCAACAAAAAGAGAAAACAAGAAATATGAACATTTAACTGCTTATCTTTCCATTTCTACTGCAAGAGAGCTAAATTAAACTTTGATTTCTGTGGCTGGGTGGGGCGGTCGGGTCTGGTGTACTCACACTGTTTCAGTTTTGTCTATGTTGGATTCTCCCTCCTCTCACCTCTCGTTGGTTTTCCTCTTCACCCGCCTCATTCTTTCCCATCCACAGTAACTCTCCTAACGTTTCCTCCTCTCCTGCACCTGTGGCTGATCTGTCCGTCTGAGCTCTCCTGTCTCTCCACTCTCTGTCGCTCCCTCACATATAAACACATACTACTGTATTAACCAACACAGTAACTCTCTTGTCTTGCTCCATTTAAATTACATTACCAGAAAAAAAGAGGGCTAAAAGAACGGGGGAAGCTAATCAGGTGTGTTTATGTATATACAAAATATAAAAGCTTTTCTTTTCTTCCTTTTTAGGTGTGGTTGTCACAGTTTTTGTTTGTACACCGTTGTTCGAGTGTTTTCAGATCAGTTCAGAGTCATATTTGTATGTTCTGGGGTTTATATTTGCTAGTCTTTTTTTTTTTTTTTTTTTTTGAACACTTGATTTTGAGACAAACATTCAATGTTTTTACTGGCATGTTGGCAGGTTCAAAGATTCTTTGTGGATACTTTTTTTTTTTTTTCTTAAAAGAAAAAACTGTATGACGTTCATATGAATGCATGCATTCCTGAAATTAACCAAAGTGGCACAGACATGCAAGAAACTTGGCCGGGGAGCAACTGAGGAATATCTGTAGTAGTTCTGAATTGTATCTTAAACTCGTTTCTTGACCTTTAACTCGCAAAATGGGCAGACACACTGAACTCTCCCTTTGTTTGTAGAAAAAAAAAAACACTGCACGATTGAACAAAGTTAAACTCAAACAGCATAAAATATAGTTTCTATAACACATGTTCATTTAGATTTTTACAGCAGTGATGCCTAAGCTCCATTTTCCAGAACATTCTCAGTTCCCTCAAGATGCTGCCTTTTTTCCAACAGCCCTCAAATTAGCAGGAAATGTGAAACTCTCAGACATGAAACATTAGAAATGCAATGATTAGAAAGAATCTGACTGATTTTTTTTTTAAGTTTGTGGAAGTTTTCTTTTTATGAAGTACTGAAAGACTGATACCACATTTACCACATTTGACCTCATAACATCCTTTTTTCTATAATACAACGCAACTTACATCAAACGGCTGATCTCAATGTCAGTATTGCACATATGAATTTGCATTTCTCTGACAAACACGGAGCAGCTGAGTGATTAACTGCACGTCTCACAAACATCAC
Organism: Naso thynnoides; assembly: GCA_029783665.1. Classification (NCBI taxonomy): domain Eukaryota; kingdom Metazoa; phylum Chordata; class Actinopteri; order Acanthuriformes; family Acanthuridae; genus Naso; species Naso thynnoides. Next base: position 15,650,296 of record JAQLOL010000009.1, on the reverse strand, counting down.
TCGTCCCTCAGCTCCTCTTGATCCCAAATTTTTCAATTCATCCTTGGGGAACCTGAACAATATTCTGGAAAATGGGGCCCAGGTGACATCAGACTTTTGTTGCGCTCCTATACTGTTCCCGTTCAACCCAGGACGGCAAGACAAGGCCTTAATCTAAAATGTACTCAGCCAAGTGTTTTCACGTTCTGATCTTTTTGGCTCATCGATGTAAGTGCTGAATGTAAATGGTGGGAATTTCTGGAGTCTGGCATTGCAGGTTAGGGTTAATCAGTTGCAAATTTTGATTTTCGCAAAAACAGCTCATTTGCGACTAGAGACAGCTGTACATGTTGCCACCTGCACGTCATCTATAGTTTCGAACGGTAGAAATAAACAAGATCTCCAGAGTTGATGTTGTAAGGATTAGTTTACTTTCCAGCGATGATATAACACCATATCCGTTGAAGTTTGGATGTGAGGCGACCATATTTGTTTTGCTTTTAGGCACTTCTGCATTAGGAAGTGCTAAGTCAGATATATCAGAGAAGTCAGAACTGTGAAAATTGTTTAAAAGTCTTAATTGTGTGAACTCCGAAATGACATGAATGCGGCATAATTGACGACAGATTGGTCAAACCCAGGAATGTCAGAGTGCTGCACAGTTATTCCTGCTTAGTGCACAGCCAAGTAACCACCATCCCTCCGTTGTTGTACAGCATATATTCCAGTTTTAGCGCTCTCGTTCCCTCTCCCCTCTGCCTGTGTGTCGTCCTGGCTACTTGCTAACATACTGGGTGTTTATTCCTTAGTGTGGGTGGTTCAGTGCTGCAGTGGCACTCATTCCTCGTTTCTCAAGAGAATGGCTTCTCGTGTTTCCTCGAGTGTGTGCATGTAGTTTATTATGTGTGTTCATTGTTCCAGCCAGTCGTCGGTGTCTGCTCCCTCCTGTCTTTTTGTTCTGAATGTGACTGAAATGTTTTCTGCTTGTTGGAGCAAAGTCACCAGCTCAGCCTGCACTAATTTTTGCCTGTTGCACTGGGACCAGTAGAGGAGCCCCTCTAAATGGACCAACACATGCACTGGATCCTCTCTGTGTCGGGGCAGGCCTGCGATGCTAATAGACTCCAGAGGCCCCGCCCTCTCGTCTCAAAGTCATTTTGGTTTTTGTGTGTCGGGCTCGAGCCGCGTCACTGGGCTGTTTTCTAAGAAGCCATAGCCAGCACTCTGGGATCGGTGTGAGGCTTTTTTTGGTGCATGTGGTGATACCCATCGTTTTGTCCCACCTCCCAACTCTCACCACGCTTTACTCAAAAAGGGCTGCCTCCCTCCTCCTCCTCCTCCTCCTCCTCCTCCTCCTCCTCTCCCCCCCCACACTGTGTCTGCTTCTTCACAGCAGGACTGACTTTGCTGCCACTTTTCCTCCTCAGAAGGTTTTTTTTTGTTAGTTTGTTTGTTTGTTTTTTTTGACGATCATGGATCAAGGATGGTCATACAAGCAGGAAACTGAGTCCAATCATAACTCAATCAGCACGCCTGCACTTTGTCTTTCCAGCCACGCTCTCTCCCCTCCAAGGTTGTTGTTTTGGTTCACTCCCTGTCGTGCATCCTCCTTGTTTAGCTTTAAGTTTCGCCTGCTCTGTGTGTGTCTGTGTGTGTCTGTGTGTGTGTGTGTGTGTTTAAAGGCTAATGGATCGCCTGCAGTAATTTATGTCTTTGTATAAGTGTTTGTGTTCCTGCTCCTCAGTAACATAAAGCCAAGACTGTTTTTGTCCTGTATGTATGTATCTTAGTTTGTGTGTGTGTGTGTGTTTAGGATGTGTGTTGCTTCTTGCAGCTCGGGCCCTCTCCCCGCAGTTACCTGTGCTTTAACATCTGTGAGACTTAATTTTTCCCTTTTTGACCTACAAAAAAAAGTCACACAGATGTTTTGCGTGTATTTCTCGTGTATATTTGGTCAGCAGTCAAACAGGCCCCTGCTTGAGTTTTTTTTTTTTTTTTTGCTCCAACCTGCCACCAGACCAAACATCTCACTGGGTAACCATGGGAACGAACCAAGAGGACCACGTTTTGCAATCCTCCTGACACACACACGCTTACCCTCTCTTTCTGAGGAGTGTATCTGTGTGTTTGTGAAAAGTTGCACTTAAACACACCACTTACATTCTCACAGTATCGCCGATTTCGCAGGCCTGTCTGTCATGAGGCCTGTTTCCAGATGTTGTTTTTAATGGCTGTTCTTATTATTGCTATTGTTGTTATAATGGTGAGTTGTTGTATTATCTTTTTTTTTTTTTACATAAAAGGGAGTTAAAGTTGTATCTTTTTTTTTATTATTAGGATGTTTTGTTTTTTTGTTTTTTTCCTTATTTCTCTAATGGGCGTGATTATTATTGGCAGTGTTTTCAATCTTTCTGATATCTTTCTCTTTTTTTTCTTTCATTTCTCCTCCAAGATCTTATAAGGAATTATTTTAAAAGAAGATATAAGTAGATTGTCAAAGAGATATGAGTTATTGAGGGTTATAGTCTGTATATTCATGGGTATTATGAATTAAACGATTAACAAAGAAACAGAATTATATACATATAATTAAATAAAAGTTCCTGATACTGTTGCAACATGTTTGTGGATCTTTTTTTTTCCTCTTGTGGTCATTTGTTTTTACACTCTGTCACTAAACCTAGTTTGTCTACAGCTTAGCTCCAAATGTTAGTCACACATCAGTTAGATGCATAAAGCTGTTCAATTCTTAACTAAGTAGTCCTTAAACAGGATTAATTTGTCATGAATTCTTGTGATTTCATCAGTAAGAAACATGGCTGCTAGGCAACCGCATCAAACATTTCAGCTATACTTAGTCCTGTGAGTGGCACCGGCGACTGCCAGTGCTGCTTCTACTAGAGCAAGATGGTGATTGGTAGTTGGCAGCATCAGAGCCTTTTGTAAACAGTGACTGAAATTGTTTCTCGCTGGAATGCACATGCAAAATGCCTACAAAGAAACACAAAATAACCACAAAATGACGGCAAAATGATGCCGGACCCTCTTAAAGAGACACAAATCCAGATGCAAAATGACTCCTGCTGTTGCTCAGCAGTGTCTTTGTATTATCTAGTAGTTAATAGTGTGATGTTTTGACAATCAGTGCCTGGCGACAACGTGGTGACACCCGGTTGAGGCCCTGTTGCTTGTCCCTCGCCTCCCCTGCACACTGCAACACTCACACACATCCGACATGACTGATCCCACAGACATTCCCATCAGATTCTTTAGTTTACATTTGAGTTACTTTTGTTCAAAATGACTTGGTTCAGTCATTTGAAATGGTGTGTGTGATTGGCTGGTAATTCGGCAGGGCCAACGAAAAGTTACGACACAAGTCTGTTCCCAGTTCCAGCAGGTTCATTTACACATAAGCTGAGTCACAGCGTACAAGGTACAACAGATACACTGCCAAGAACCAGTAACTCAAAAGACCTCATAAAGATGCTCAGTGTGTTTGTGCTTGTGTTAGTTTCTGAGTGTGCTGTAGAAATACATCCTGTGTCACAAAAACTTGTGTAACATGTCTAGTCTACCATACAGAGAACGTGTAGCTCTACAACTGAACGCCAGTGATGGAACTATAGCTCTGACTCATGCAACAGCTGCCTTTTCATTCAATCCTTGTTTAGCTTAAGCCCTCAAACAAGCAAAGCAAACAATTTTAGAACTGTATGTATATATATGTAAGACAGAAGAGCAGACATGGCAATTACACACATTTCCTATATAAGTAGAAGTACAAATACCTGTGAAAAAAAGGACTAGTAAAAGTGGAAGTACTGACTCAACTTCTTTACTCTAGTAAAAGTAAAGCACAAGTTTCCCTCTGAAGGACATTTCTAATTGCCGTTTCTGCGCAAAGCTAACTAAACCTCACAAAATATTAATGTAATGCAAAGACTATTAAACTTGAAAGTAGAATGAGTAGGATTTGTCTGAGCTGCTCCTAAACGCACCAGAAAATTAGTTCATTTTTGAGTCTCATTCCCAGAATGTCGAATAGCAACATTTTGGGTTTTTAATGCATCCTGAACACAGCCAAAAAGG
>JAQLOL010000009.1:15634572-15646196 GCA_029783665.1 Naso thynnoides | reverse complement strand
AGAAAATTAGTTCATTTTTGAGTCTCATTCCCAGAATGTCAAATAGCAACATTTTGGGTTTTTAATGCATCCTGAACACAGCCAAAAAGGCAAAAGCATTCAAACTAAAGTAACAAGCCTGTTTTGAAAATGTAAGCAATAGCAAGTATAGACATTTGTGTTTGAATGTAGGAAGTACAAGTACAAGTACAAGTACTGATGCCTGAAAATCTACTTAAGTACAGTAACAAAGTTATTGTACTTTGTTGCTTCCCCCCTCTGCAGAACAGAAGATTATAATAAACGATTAGAATATTATTTAATACAAACAGATGCGATCATTTAACTTGACAGTGTGTCTCTTCTAAGGGCAAGGTGAAGATGCATTCGGGGCTTGTTACGGTTTATTAAAAAACCTGCAAATTTATTCCAGCACGCCTCTTTAAAAAATTCCACATTCACGAGACATTTGACTCGGAAAAGAGTGTGACAGTACAGCAAGTGGCCAGTGTGATAGAATGTTTAATCTTTTACTCATCAGTCGGATTAGTTTCCAAATAAAAACTAACCTGACAAATCAAAGATGCAGCAGGTGTCACTGATCGTTACCATGGAAACACTGGTCAGCAGGCGCCACTGATTGCTATGGAAACATGGCCTGGAGGTAGACTGGCTAGCTTAAGTCTGTCTTTGTTTCAATGAAAACCGAAAAAATTAATAGCATCTTAAAACTACAGACCAGTCTGATTTTTTTTTTTTCCTTTTTTTTCCCCGTCAGGTAAACCTCAAGTCTGAGGGTCATGGGAACGTACAGAAGTGTGTCATTGCACCTTAAACTCGCTTTTCCTGCTTTACTGCTTCCTCATCTTCCTTCATGACATGTCTGAGCATGGCCTCCCCCTCTGTCCCTGACATTCCCAGAGTCTTCAGCCATGCCTGGAATGACAGCTGCGATGTGTGATTATAAAGCTTTTCACTTTCTGTATGGATGCAGAAACACACCGAATTATGACAAACAAATGAATCTCGACAGTGGAAATCTATCAGAAAACAGCAGCAGGGATAACAGAAACTCCATCTGTGTGCCTGAAAGTATACATTAAATGTTTATACTTTATACTATGTCAAAAGGAGAGACACCTGCAAAAGTGAGAAAATACCAGAAAGTCACATCACGCTGCTGTGAATAGACTTCTCTGTTCTGGAGAAAACCTGACTTGTTGTAACATTTCAGAGCTCGCTCGGCCTGTTGCACCATTGTTTGTTACATTCCGGCTTGTCTATTGAAGCTGAACAATACATTACCCCACTCTGCTGACTTTGTACTGTATGTATAGCGAGCATGCATGCCTTTACACATGTCATTCCTTTCGTTTATATGGCCTTGTGTGTGGGAGTGGAGTTTACATATCTTCACACACCACATCCCTTTTGTCAAACACACACAGGTTAAGAACACTGCTGCATTCCCACTCATGGATTTGTCTTTTCCCAATCCAGCCAGCAGCTACAAACTATCCCTCATTACATCTGGAGTAGACAACAGCAGCTTCTTCTCCTCATTTTGCACAACCCGAGTTATTATATCATCAAATTATTTAGTGCATTATCAAGACTGATTGCCACCACGTGTTCCAGACAATGAAGCAGAATAAAAGAAATCCTACAGAGGTGTTGGCAAACATTGTAGTGCCCAAGTATAACACACATGCACACAAAGCCACCGCTATCACAGCTCAACAAAAGCAGTTCAGAAAGAAAGAAATGGTATTGCCACAGGCAGGGGAGAGGCCAGCAAGAGTGTGAGTGTGAGAGAGATAGAGAGATAGAGAGAGAGAGAGGGGTGAGGTGAGCTCTAGGTTATGAGCTGGTGCTTCATTAACTGATTTTTACTGCTCCGTAAGTTTCAGGTGCGTTCACTGAGAGTGAGCAGCAAGGATACTTATCTTTGTCTTACCTGTAAGTCCAGTTTTTATCTTTGAAGGGAGACAAAGGGCAGATTGTCTTCAGTCCAGCTTTTGGATCGGTTTACTTGTCCTCAGAAACACAGAGTGCTTGTTGTAGAGCTTTATTAAGAGTTTTATCTGTTGCCAAGCAAGGATACACTGTCGTTTTTTTTTTGTGGTGGGACCTTACAGAGACTCAGTCGGGACGTGTTTGTAGGGAAGGATGAGCAGTTTTCTGTACTTCATCCTCCCAGCTCTCGGGGGATACACCCTCACCTCGGTGTACCTGCTGAAGAACCCACTCGTTCTGCACAGGAGGAAACGCACAGGCTTTCACAGCACACACATCTCACACAGAGGAGGTAAGGGGGCAAACACGTGGTATCCCAGGGGGAAGGAGTACCGCAATGTTGTAATCAGGGTGTCAAGAGGATTTGTTTGTTGTTTTAGTATTTTGGTTTCACTTTTCTGCATGTTAAAAACAGATAATCAGACACTTTCTACACTGTCTGACGTTTGCACAGATGTTCAATAAAAGGTGAAGGTGACATAATTCCATGTCAGTCTCATTTTATTTAAGAGGGAATTTCTCTCAAAGTTGTTAAACAGCAGCAATAATTCAAATAAAGACGTAAAAAGTTGACAAACATGTTGTAAAGATGACGCAGGTATGTGTTCACTAACCTCATCGTTCGGTGCAGTGACTCACGGCGCCTCTGCCAACCGCAACATCTGGCAAAATCTTTAATAACTTGACCACACTGAGGTAGTGACAGTTTGTTGTTTGATCAACTCTGTAACTCTGTTAGCTCCTCGCCAGTGGAGAACAAACAGCAATCCAGTATTCTGAGACAGGGGTTAGCCACAGCCAGAGTCTGTCCATGCGTTGTCACGTCTGTTATTTTTCTGTATTTCTGCCATCATCCACCCTCTGTTTGTTTCCAGGATGTGGAGAGAGGATAGAAAGCACGATGGAGGCGTTCACACAGTGAGTACCAAACTGAAGAGGAGAGCTGCTGCTCCCAGAACAGATTACATTCAGTTAAAACTCTTTCACTTCTTTGTGCTTCTTACATTTATCGGCTTTGTAAGGCCTCAAAATTTGCTGCGGTGGGGCATCACATCTCAGATTACCCATCTCGCAAAAAGATGCGTGAAAATCGTGAGAGAGTCAAGCAGCATCCCACACCCTTGTTATTGATGAGACCATCATCAGACAGGCCCAGAGGATTATTTCAGACCTCACTCATCTGCTCCACCAGCTTCTTCCATCAGGCCGAGGCTTCAGTCGCTCAGTGCAGGCTCAACCGCACTTACATCTCCCAGCTTTTTAAAAATTTACCACTCTCTTGTACATGTCATGATCCCATTACGTTGATGAGGCTGCTCTACCGCTGTCGACATCTCGTACCTAACTATGATGAACAGAGGTGTGTTACGACAGGCAGTGTGCTGCTGGTCGGTGGCAGTCTGTGCATGTGCTGGATTGTCTTACTAACACTTGAGGTTTTATGAGCACGCGTGATGACTCATTTTGCTTTATACGGAGCAGAAATGATGATATGGTGATTGACAGCGAGAAAGACCAATTGGTTCATTTGTGAGATTCATTTTTACAGCGAGCGGGACGCTGATGTTCCACTTGGACTGACGGTGAAAGTTGTTTTTTTCAGAGAGCCTGTGACCAACTGAGCGCCATCTTTTCTTTTTTTTCTAATAACGCAGGAACAGTGATTTACCAACCTTATTAAATGTCTCCTGATAAAAGAGCGATAAGATCTGTTGAACATCTGTCCACCTGCAAGCATCGCATGCTGTCTATTAAACTGTCCCTTTGAGATTTTAGGCTTAATAACATCATTTGTAAATCTATTTTTTATCAGTATATGGATGAAAAACTGCACTCGTAGTTCTTTGATCCAAGATGAAGTTAAACTCCTTAAAAATATGCGTTAACTGCTTAAATCCTGATAGTTAAGATTTGCTGAGCTCCATAAAATTCCACAGTGAATATTTCTTTGTTGTTTGCCCTGTCAATTGCCTACAATTGCTTCATTACCACGAATCTTACATCCCTTGGATAAAATTCATTTCAGGAGATTGGTTTGTGCTGTCTCACACAGAGCTGGAAGAGCAGAAGAAAACAAAATCTTTCTCACTGTGCAGGAAACAAATAAATGTCCTTCATTATTTAAATCTTTCCTCCATCTGTCTCCAGTGCTGTGGAGCAGGGCACTCAGATGCTGGAGCTGGATTGTCACTTGACGCACGACGGACACGTGGTGGTGTCACATGATGAGAATCTGCTGCGGCAGACCGGCCGTGATGTCACCATCTCCTCGCTCAAGCTACAGGTGGGAGAGACCGAGGTCATGCTGAAACAGTAGCTCCGACCTCAGTGTAAAAATGCTTGTTTGCAGGGTTGTAAACAAACTCCACTCAACAAGAGAACACTTTGCACATCTGTGTTTAAGGACAAGTGCGTAGGAGAAGGTTAATGAATCCAAAAGATGCAAACAAACACTTGCATATTGTCTAACTTGCAATAATACATTTATTTGCAACATTTCAGACTGAATTCAGATTCACATTAACAAGCCGTAATAAATAGGGGAAGTCTGCAAATAATAACATTCTTAATGTTCAAAAGGAAGACACAAATGGCAAAAATGACTAAGCTATATGAAAATATTATGAATAGAACTATAAAACTTAAACATTCTGTGTTTAAACATCATTTATGTACCCCACATGTCAACATTAAATGAGAAGATAACGATAATATAAACTTAAAGCCACCGAAGGCTAAACTTTTTTCTCAAAAATTACATTCTTAAATGTAGCATGTTACATTTATACATAAACCTGTAAGGACACGTTTACATATCAGGTGAAAAATCAGCATAAACAAATAAATAGAATCCTGTAAAAATAAATGCAACAAAATGTTAACAGGAAAACAATATTTAAAATGTGTGTTAAGAAACAATTAAATTTACCTCCACCCCTATCTTGGCCGCATCCATTACATTCTGAGGCCTTGACGTCTCTTGTGTTTTCATACAGTTTATTGCAATGTGGAAGTCAATGGTGTTGACTTATTCATTTACAAATGCTACCTCACATTTTCATTTTTTGATTGAATTACCTCCTGCAGTCTATAGAATCTATTTATAGAGATCTTTTTTATTCGATAAGGTAAATTTACTTTATTGGTCACACATACAGTGTACAGTGGTATTTTTGGTGGGGGAGACCGGAACACCTGGAGGAAACCCACATGAACACATGAAGAACATGCAGACTTCACACAGAAAGGCCATGCCCCAGCCGGGAATCGAACCCAAGACCTTCTGGCTATGGGGGGACAGTGCTAACCACCACCGTGCCGATGGATGCAGACTTGATAGGGCAGAAGTAACAAGCACAGAAGGTTGCGTGTGTTGAAGAAAGAAAGACACATTTAAATAATTTACATTCACAGTAATCTGCAATATCATCAGGGTTGTGCTCCACATCCATCTGAAGCTGACATGATGTGTGAATAAGGGGAACGGTAAAGCAAAGATTTTCCCAAGATGGATGTAATTTTTTAAAGTCTAATCACAATCGTCTGTTTTTCAACTCCCTCAGGATTTGCCTCTGTATAAGGAGAGACTGGAGGTGACATTTTATGCTGGTGAGTTTCTTCTCACATTCTGTAATTCTTAATCATTAACAAAAAACCCTTTCAGAAGGAACTAAGTAGGTGTGTATGTGTGTGTGTGGTGTGTGTGTGGTGTGCTGTAACCTTTATTTTTCATCTCCAGGGTGCTGCAGCAGCGGTGCAGACAGGAAGTTCGCTCTGCTGGAGGACCTGTTCAGGAAGTTCCCTGAGATGCCCGTCAGCATTGAGGTCAAAGAGAACAACCACCAGCTGATTGAAAAGGTAAAGTCTGCCAAAGATACAAAAACTCCACGACTATTACTGCAGCAGTTTCTGAACTTTCACAGTGTTATGAAAATATAAAGTAGCGTTCATGTTCATCTGTAATTTTCAGGCTATTGGATCCCTGTGCTGTGCTCGCTCTGAATCCTCCACTAACCAATTAACTAATATTATATTTCTTGACAGTTTCTAGAGATGTTGGTAGTATTGCCAACAAAAAACAGATTAGAGCTCAGAGGACATAAAACAAGCCTCTCAAGCACCAAAAGATCACATTAAATTAGTCACATGACCTGAGAGTTTCTTATTTCCACCCAAGCATCCTCTTGATTTCCTCTGGCTTTAAGCAACATGACATAACTCTTGCTAAAAGATATGGATTAGATATTGGACCAAGCAACCAGTGTTGGTTGTTAATTACAAGTAATCTGATTACTGCAATGATTAGATTTGTCTGTAATGCAGTAATCTAAGGCATTTTCCCTGCTAGTTCAGTGTCACATCAAACAATTCAATAATAATCAAATAACTATCTGGTTACTTGCATTAATTTAAGTTCTTCAACTACCCAATTTTCACAACTTTGCTTTGTATTGAAAAGCATAAGAGAGAGATCTTGTGTTTGTCCTTTGTTGTCCTTATTAGAATAAAGATCTGTGCAGATGTGGGCAGATGTAGGCTTTTGCTTTATATTGTTAAATGGCAGTTTAGTGACAGTGCATCTCTAGTGATGTTACAGAGTAATGTAAAAGTAATGTAACTAGTAGTGTTGCCAATTACCTTCAGCAATGAGAAATTAAGTAAAGTAATGCATTACTTTTTTTAAAAAAAGTATGTAGTAATGTGTAATACATTACTTTTATTGAGTTACTACTCCAACACTGCGAGTGACAAATCCCCATATAATTCATATGTAAGAACCTGGAATTGGACTCAACAATCAGTTTTTTTTTTTCCCTCAAAGTTACATAGTGTTGCTTTAAATGTCTGGATGGTGGAGGAAGAGCGAACAACTGTAAGATTTTTCTGTTGCTGCTTTAGTAATATTCAGCAACTATCCATTAAATATTAGGTTAATTCCTGGTGATGAAACTGAATTATAGCCACCGTTTGTCTTTACAGTTTACCTGTTTTTCATCAACTCCTTTTCATCAGCATCGTGCCACTAATTTAGGCTTTAAGTTGCCTAAAAACTCCCCCATTTAAAAGTTGTCCTTTTTTTAAGTCCGTACATTTGGCCTGTTTAGCTCCTTATGAAGTTTAATGATGAATAAACTGTCCGTACCGTTCACTCTAAAACACCAATACTTTGTGTGTAACAATACACACCTGATACACTTTCATGTGTCATGTTTTAATCTGTGACCCCACCCTGTTCATGTGTAGGTGTCAGACTTGGTGAAATGCTACAACAGGGAGGAGATCACAGTTTGGGCCACTGTAGACTCCAGGATCATGCAGGAATGCCACAAAACGGTACACAAACCACCAGGGGGAGACAAAGCTACTTGTGCAGCATTTCACTGTCGATTCTCAGACGTGACCTCTGATATAGTGATTTTTTGACACAAACAGTGGAAATTGACAGTAAACTGCGTCATTAAATCTGTCTCTCTGCCTCTTTGCAGAACGCCTCCATGCCGTACAGCTTTACTGTGAAGCGAGGCGTGCTGCTACTTCTTCTCTTCTACAGCGGCCTGCTGCCCTTTGTGCCGCTGGGAGAGAGTTTACTGCAGTTCTACCTGCCGCAAATCATCAACAGGTGTGACTGCAGATCTGTGTGTGTCCTTGCATATTGATTGTGCATGTGTCATTCTTCCTGATAAAATTCCTAAAGCTGACCACACCAAAGCACATTGCTTCATGTTTATGCCCAGTGTTTTGTCATGTTTTAGTTTTATTTTCTATTCTTTTCTTCTTTAGTTTAATGGTTGGTGCAAGATAAATGTTTTACAGTGCTGTTTCTTTTCCGTCTCTGTGTGCTGTAGGACGTTCATCCCTAAGAACCGCATCCTGAGGAACAGGCTGGTCATATATTTGCTAGGAAAGTGAGTGTAGTTTCCCAGAGGGCCACTGCACTTTTGCTGAAGCCTGATTTGTTGTCTGTGGAAAGTGAAATTGATCATGAAAGATTCTTTGACAAACACATCAGTGAAAAAACTTTACACGTTACTGAGAAAATTCCATGCAGAGTACATGGAATGGTGCTTTTTTTTTTTTTTTTTGCAGAATTACAACATTTTGAAATTAAATCATGAAGTTCACATAGCAGCAAGATCCAAGTTTGGATTTTTTACGACTTCTCTTTTATTCATACATTCAATAATGCTTTCATTTCAGAGTGACAATGAGGAAAAGTCTTTTCAACCACCTTTCAGCCCGAGGAATTCAGGTATGAAACCATTGTCAATGTCGCAGCAATTTTCTCCGTGTCCACCAGTCCACACTTCCACTACGGTTAACAGTGTGTATCCTGGCAACAAGATCAATCTCCAGATGCAGTTACTCCACTGAAAGAGTTTACTACAAAAAAAAAACAAAAATAAAAGTGACAAGATTCACTCTTGTGTTCAACTTGGCACAGCAATCAAAAACCTTTCTTGTTCCTAAAACTGATAAACTCAGACTGAGAGCTACTGGCTCTGATGAAGCAATAACATGACTAAAGGAACATTTTAACATTTTTAACCACGAAAGCACACATATTAGCAGGTTTAAATATGGCTTTTACAATGAAATCACCACCTTAAGATAAAATAAAAACTAAAATTAAACACTGCAAAACTCAAAAATCAAATAAAAGAGAAATTTACAATTGGTAATATGAAAAAAGTGTAAAAAATATATATTTAAAACATAGTTTCTCTAAATGAAACTAGCTGTGCGGTGTTAGAAAGAGAATACAATATGCAAAATATTGACATAGGAATGTACAGATGTTCACAGTATAAATAATATGAGTAATGTGCAGAGATATTTACCCAAAACAACGTGCGTTACATAACAAGAGTCAAAAAACACAGAGGCACCTGCTCATACTGGGTTATTTTACATATTTTCAGCTTCCTTTATTGTACACTTGAATATTGGTGCTTTCATTGATGAAAAAATAAAATTCACAGCTTATCAAATCATATTTCCCAGATTTAAAACAGAGTCATACGGGAAACGACTGTTGTTATTGTTATTGTCCATCTCTCTGTCATCGACAGCGGGAATTAATAAAACAACGCACTTAATAATTTAATGCACAATACTCGTTACCCAAGCAGACACAAACACAGGCACTATGAGTGTCTTGAATGCATCACCTCGGTCGTGATGTGAGTAATCTCTGCCGGGATGAGCTCACCCCCATCGTCAGACCGTGAGTGGTCACTGAATAGCTTGAGCATTAAAACAATTCAAGTCATATGCTGCAGTCCTGTCAGCTGCTGAGGGCATCGACACATTGAACGCTTGTGAGTAATTGTGACATAGTGATGAAGAAAAGCTCTTCTCCTCATTAGAAACATAAAAACAAGAGAGAGGAGATTTCTCCACTTCTGGAAAAGTGAGCTGATGTTGATAGACGTGGGAATCTTCAGCAGTGTGGGATATATTGTGGGACAATCATCTGTGTCACGATACATGTTTAAAAAAAAAAGAAGGTATTAGCCTAAAATAGAAACTTATTTTTTCTCCAATAACAGGAAATCCTTCATATATTAATAAACAACATGTAAAATAAGTGTATTAAAATCATTGCATTAGTTGGTGTAACACTGAAGAATATCATGCTGCTCCAGCTCCAGCATAATGGAGCAGCATGATATTCTTCAAGTTCTTACTTCACGCTGACATCTGCTCCATTTTTGCTATTACATATATGAAAACTGTCATTCTCCAGATGGCGAACAGGGGCTGACGTTCACTGATGGTCAGGTCACGCACTGTGGCTCAAAACTGCAGAAAGGCTGACGGGGCAACAGATTGTAACTTTTACTCTCGTTTTGTTGACATTGTCTTTACTTCTTCAACGTTCCCACCGGTTGCAAAATAGAACAAACTTTTTCTTTTTCCTCTGACCTCTTTAAAAAACAACTATGTATAAAAATGTGGGTAGTGTAAAATTTATTATTCTTAATAAATATATTAAATATGTCTTAGGTCAATAAGTCTCTTGAGAATCTGGCGACAGAAATCCAAACGGACTTTGGGATCTGGGAGGGGCATTTGAGCTGTTGAATACAGCCTGAATCTGAGCAGATCATTACAGCTGACTAATATATCTGTGCTTGCAGGTGCACCTATTTGTGTGCAATAAAGATGAAGACATACAGAGTGCATTTGAATATGGGGCCACAGGAGTGATGACCGACTATCCGTCTCTCCTGTCAAGCTACCTCAGCAGAAACAGAAGTCGGGACTGACCCCAAATGGACTTCCCATACGAGGATTATCTATAAAGGAAGACTGACAGAGAAGTGAATAAAAGAAGGGTCAATTTTTCGACTGTGACAAGATTAGTCGAGAAGTTGTTAGTCTGAGTCAGAACAAAACAATCATTCATTTTGTCTCAATCCATCAGTGTTGATGGGATTTTCCTCAGTCGTTTCATTTCTTTAGCTTTCACCCACAGTCTGTCAGACATGACTCAGTGTTTTTAAGAAACAATCATTGATTTTCCTCAGCAACAAATCTAATAATACAGAAGTTTTTTTCTTTTCTTTTTATTTTTTTAAAGTGTGCAAATGGACATGATACAAAAAAGTGGAACAATGACACAAAACATGTAACAAACAGATGAATTGATTTCAATTTCATGTAAGCGTGAGTGTGCCTGGCATGTGTCAAAGTGTATGTGCATGTGTGTGTGTGTGTGCGTGTGTGTGTATGAGGTCTCCATGTTTGCTCAAGTGTGACCAGAGGAATGTGCAGGTGTGTGGGAGGAGGAGAAATAAATAAACAAATCAATTAATTAACAAAGAAGTGAATAAATATCAGGGCTTGTCTCACTGCACGTTCTTAGCCCAGGGCAAATGTTTATGACTAATGTTTACATTTGGAATGACACGTGGCCACCCTGCTAACTATAGCACTGATTTAAACTTATGTTCTGTAGCCCTGCAGACTCAGTGCCAACCCTGGACAAGCCGCCACATCCCGGCTGCTGATTCCTCATGGCTTCATGGTGGTTTAGTTCCAGTTTGTGAGAAAATTAGAAGTTTTGACAAATCTGTAAAACCAAATTTATCTAATGCAGCAAATTGAAATGTCCAGTCTTGCATAAAGTATCCAAAAGCTATACTCAAGTAAAAGTAAAGATTCCTTACTGGAAAATGACTTTGGTAAAAGTGAAAGTCGCCCATTAGAATATAACTTGAGTAAAAGTCTTGAAGTTGGGCTGAAATCAAAAATGCACTTTCAACCCTTTTGGACCTCATCCCTGCTCTTATTGGAGTCATATTTGAAAATGTAGCACAAAAAAATTACAAAAAATGAATTAGCCTATGCATTATTTTTATATAAAGTCTGCCACTTCCGTCTTTCATTTAAAACAAAATCTCCTGGTATTTACTGCACTTAAGTATCAAAATACAATTAATATAAATGTACTTAATGCAAGTAAAAGTACAAGCATAAGTACATGAAACAAGCAGTCTAGTTGGACTTTTGCATATCCCAGTCATAAAACAAAATGCAAATAAATGATTTTAAAAAGCAAACTTTCTAAACTCCCACAGCCCTGATTTGAATATGGTAGTCAAAAGTTTAGCTCAGGCTGTGAT
>JAQLOL010000009.1:15619077-15634472 GCA_029783665.1 Naso thynnoides | reverse complement strand
ACTTTTGCATATCCCAGTCACAAAAAAAAAATGCAAATAAATGATTTTAAAAAAGCACTTTCAGAAAGTTTTCTAAACTTTCTAAACTCCCACAGGCCTGATTTGAATATGGTAGTCAAAAGTTTAGCTCAGGCTGTGATCCAACATTTTTGGCTACTGAAACAAAACAAAACAAAACAAAACACTGGCTAGTAGCCAACCAGTTTTTTTAATTTTATTTAGAAATCAGTAACTAAGATGCTTACGGGAAATGTTATAGAGTAAAAGTAACGTTTTCTTTGGAAAATGTAGTAAAGTAAAAGTGAAAGTCTGTAGAAATAGAAGTAATGTACAGACACCCAGAAAAACTACTAAAGTACAGCAACAAAGTATTTATACTTCATCACTGAAAGACACTGGAAATGTCTAATTTACCATCATCTGCATCAAACATAGAGGAGTTTGCATGTATTACCCGATGAGTGTGTGCCTTTAGTAGAACTGGTTTGATCTGGATGGATTATTAAAGCAATCATCTGTAGCAGTCTAAACGTTAACAGCCCTGCTTTATGATTTCTATGTCTGTGGCGAGTGAATCCGGATGCTAAGTGGCTGGCACAGCGGGGTCTGTGTTTCAAATGGAGTGAGATTACGGAGGTTTTTATGTGTGCTGGTCTCAGTTTTGTTTCATTTCAGTTGGCAGGCTGTGAAAAAGTTGTGCTAGGTGTGTCCTGTGTTTGTGGGTGAGTGAATATTTAACCAGCTGCGCCGGGTCACCCGATCTGCTGTTTGTCCTGATAAGACTGAAAGCGTGACTTTATTTTGACGTGTGCCTGCAGTTATTTTCTGACATTATTTGATTGGTTTGAGTAAGTGCTGGATCTGATGAATAAATGATCTGGGAGAATTCACTGATCTTTGTGCATTTATGTTCTTTTTTGTGATGTTAGATGCAAACAACACAAATGTGGTGTTTGAAATAAAGAAAAACTAACGCTTAGGAATATGAATATAAACATGTGAACACAGTGTTAGTAATGTAGTAGGATATCTAGGCTAGGTTGTGCATCTGTGTGTAAGCGGTCACTCGTCTACTTTACATGCATATATAAACAGAGGCTTTACATGTGCGGTTAGCCTCACCTGTGTCCTAGTTTTAACAGGCTTTGGTCAAAGTCCAGCCACTACCGTGATAATAATCAACTGCTAAGTTGGTGAAACAAAGACCGTATTTTTCTGACCTGCTTGGTTGTGCCTTGCCGTGTGACAAATAAGTTAATGGCATTTAAGTGGATCAGTGCAGGCTGAGGTCTTTAATACAGTAGATGCAAAGACCAAAGGTTTGAATAAGTGACTCAGCAGAGAAATTAAGCTCTTGTGATTGCACAGCCTGGACTATAGCTGCCACTGAAGGAGTACGGGGCATGTTATCAGTAATATTTTGGGTAATCTGGAAATTTTACTGACATTAGTGTGTTTTATAGATTCACATTTTACACATGCTATGACGAAATATCGAACAAATTCAATGTTTTTAGGCAAAAACTTGACAATAATTTTTTCTGGAGGGAAGGCTTTTCAATATACCCTCAAATGACTGTGCAATGACAGCATTTGATCAATCAGTTGACAGAAATTTGATCAGCAGCAATACTTTTAATCTATTGATCATTTCAATAATTAATCTATAGGCATACATATTCTCAAATACTGAGGTTTGTCTTCATATCTGGTGTGTAAACTGAATATTTTTGGTTTTTGATTGTGGAATCAAACAAACCACACATGAAGACATTTTATATTCTTTTTATACTTAACTACATTTAAATATAAACAATCAAGGTAATTATCTCTGGATTACAGCCCCACCTTTCAAACAATATTTACATCATAATGTATGGAGGGCAGTTAAAAGGTCAAGGTTTATTTATTGTCCCAGAGGAAATTCTGTCTCAAATGCTGAATTAATCAGTAAAATGTCAACTTTTGAGATGTTCTTTGGAAGATGGGAAAAGTTTGTGTAAGGGTTACGAAGATGTGAGTGGTGGATGATGCTGTGCTGAGGAATTCGGACCTCCACGAACACCCTCCCCATGCTTCCTGTCCGAGGATATTAAATATTTCCTTCAACTTGCAAGAGAAGTGAAATATCTGGAAATGCTTGTTCCCTGTGGCGTGTATGTGTGATCACTTAGAAGAAAACATGAAGGACTTGAATCCCAAATCCACAGGCAGGAAATAATGGCCCACAAACAGCATTTATGGGACTCTTCCAACAACTCTATCAACTCAACTGATAGCCATAAAGGGCTCGTGTGAAGTCGATTCTGATTGGTTGACCCACATTCTGAACGTCTAAGACCGGCTCCTATTGGCGGACGGGGATTTGTTTTGCACTTTCGGACTTCCTCCTCTGCGTGTTTTCATAAATAAACCACATTTTTCTCCCGCCGGGGCCGCCGCACGGTTTTCCAGTCTGCTTGCCAGCATTGTTGGATATTATCTCTTGTTTTAACGAAGGTGGCGGAGGAGATTTGAAAGCTGTTTTTTGATTCAAAAAAGAGAGACGCGGGTAAACAGGCTGCGCTGCAACAACCAGAGGCTGTCTGTGTTTGTCTTTATTGTCCGAGCCGCCAACGCGTGGTCGATTGTTGGACCGAGCCGACCTGCCGACCACAAACGTTACCCACTTTAATTTGAAGTTCTTCGGCTGTCACTCACGTTGGTCTGCTGTGTAGATTGGGAAGAGCTTCGGTGTGTTTTTAGGTGAGTCGACAAACACCGGAAAATATCCTGCAATGCGCATCCGAGCTGCTGCTGCTGCTAGCTGCTGTATGTTGACACTGCAGCTAACCAGCTAGCTAACACGCAAGCTAAGTCAGAGCTACTGGTCAGTTTATCTCGCACCTGATCATTAAAACGGTATCAGGCCATTTCAGGAGGTTTTTTGCCGATATTTAGCGACTAAAGGGGGGTAGAAAATGTTGGACAGTGCATAAAGAGCGCCACACGATGCAGGGGATTGATAACTGATTACATCACGCATCAAAAATTGTTTGCGCAAACTATTTTAGACCAGGAAGCATTTGTCTCAATTAATGTGAATTTTGATCATTTAAAAGAACACACGCTTGTCAAACGGCACTTTGACTTTGTCAGTCTGCACAAAAAGAAAGTACTTGACTGCAGTGTACTGTTTACTAGGGCTACAGTATAGTGCAATTTAGTTATTTTCTAAATAGATAAATTTGTCCAATTGTATGTAGGCCCACGTCTGAAGGGAAAAAAAGAGGAAAATTTTAAATAATTGTGGGTAATCATAAGAGATATAGCAAATAGAGTATCAAAAATATGAGTGAGATATAAAGACAAAGTTTCTACACATCTGCCCTTTCTGGTAGATATGGAAAAAAATATGTGTGGGTGTATGTGTGCGATGGATATGGATATAAAGTGTGTGATCCCAGATTTTGTCTTGCCTTAATATAATTACATATACATAACAAAAGCCAGCAATTACTTGAAAAGCTCTACACAGCAGATGCACTGTCTGGTGTCTTTCACTTCCTCACTTCCTAAAGTTTTTATGAAAACCTTTAATTTATGTGCATGATTGTGTCCTGACTGAGGCGATGCTCCCTGCACAAGAACACGTTGCTGTCCGTCATCCTCGTACCCTCTTCCTCCTCAGACATGGTGAAGCTGACAAAGGCTAAGACGTTCCAGGCTTACCTGGACTCCTGCCACCGTCGCTACAGCTGTGTGCACTGCCGCGCCCACCTGGCCAACCATGACGATCTAATCTCCAAGGTGTGTGTGTGCTGCCACTCTTTGTTGTTAATAATCATTTCAGTTGGCTCAAAACACAGACAGGTTTTTACATAAGAGCACAGGTAGCTGTGCCGGAAAAACTGGATGGACATAAAACAAAGAGGGCGTCCTTCATTGTGTAATTATATTTTGTATAGCTGAAAAAAAAAATGTAATTAATATTTTGTTGCTTCTGAGCCATGTGTCAAGTGGATACTTACATTTTTGTCCTCTGATTTAAATTTTCCTCTATGTTTTCCAGTCTTTCCAAGGCAGTCAGGGCCGAGCCTACCTCTTCAACTCAGTGTGAGTATTTTTAATTATTACTACATATTAGCATGACAAATGTACAACAGTTCAGTCCTCTTTTTAGTTCCGTCAACACTGTGAAGGTAAAATGTGACTTCAGTAATGGTTAAAAATGATTTGCATTCCTCTTAGGTTCAAAGACGGCTTTCTCAAAAGTTCCTTTGTTTTTACAATCCTTTTATCGCGTCTTTTTAATTCAGATCAGCAGCCTCTTAAGTGAGTCTCGGAAACAAAAGAAGGTTGAAATCAAATCAGCGATCCTTTTGAGTTTTTTCCCCTTTTCATTTCTAAAATAGCTTCGAGTTCTCTCTGATAACTAATTCTCAGTATCCGACGTGTTTGCACGAACCGCATTGTCAACAGATAATTTGATTTGCTCTAGGGTGAACCTTGAAGTTGGGGGGAAGTTCACTTTAGTCGCGCTCCTTCTGGGTTAGTGGGTCAGAAATACACAGGCTCTCTGTGAGTTCATTAAATAACTTAAGCACTTGTTCAACTGCATCTATTCAATTTGTCGTCTGTTCAGGTGAAACTGTGGTCTAAATGGTTTCAAAGGCATGCTCCCCATGACTGTTTAATGAATTTAAGTCTTTTCTTCCTGACAATATTAAGGCATTTAGAGCTGTACCAAATGTCTATTTTAAAATGTATTGTTCAAAGCTTCTGTTTAGGTTTTCAGATGAAGCTTTGAATGTAAATATTTGCCCCCCGGTACTTGCCCGGAGTTCAGCCTCTGATGGAACTCAGCACCCATCACACTTTGGTTCCTTCCTTTCTTTATTTTCCAGCCTTTTTTTCTCCCACTATGTACATTCATGAAGCACATTGTCTCTTCACTAAGCAGACAAAAAAGAAAGACTAATAACAGTACACGTCGTCGGCACTCCACAGCTCAGACAGGCTGCAGACAGGTTGAAGTGAGGATAAATCCTGTTTAAATCCCTAAAGTTAAAAACATAAACTCTGAGCCCCCCCCCCCGACTGGTTAACGGCTACACATCAAAGCAATATCCAGTGTGTCTCCGAGTGTTTTTATTGCTCCAGAAGCTCCGGTCAGAGCAGCTTTCTGACAGCGTCTGTCACTCACGCAACATTCTGCAAAAACTCTGCAACCGGTTTCCGATTTCCTACACATTCGAACGTTCATTTAGAATTACAGTGTCACGGTTATGAACAAAGCTTCAAGCTATTTGGTACAGCTCTACCGACAACACAGAAAAGTAGCCAAGGAGAATAATTACTGGAAAGCCTGCTGTGATCACAGAGGAGCTGCTGTCTGACAACACGGCTTTTGTTTTTAGGGTGAACGTTGGCTGCGGCCCTGCAGAGGAGAGACTGCTGCTCACAGGACTTCATGCAGTAGCCGACATCTACTGTGAAAACTGCCACACCACACTGGGCTGGAAATATGTAAGTGTTACCACCTGAGGGCAAAATGCTGGCTAGTTGACTGTTAAACTGGGCTTATGCCTGATGAAACAGGTTACATAGTTTCCACTTTGGCTTGTATATCTATGGTGTAGGTTTTAATTTACAGTTCACCGTCAGGTTTCATCTGCTGATGGGTCTTTGAGTCTGACGTAACACCATTTTAAAATACTAGTCCCGGGTCAAAGCCCTGTGTTTCAATATGCTGCAGTATAGATATGAATGAAAAAAATAATAATAATCCAAATTTCATTCTGTTGCTTTCCTGGTGGTGAGAAAGATAAGAGAATGTGGCTGCAGCTGATGAAGTAAGTTAAACTGAAGAAGAAAAAGTTTCAGCTTTTGCAAGTGGGTGCAAAGGTTAGCTAGCTAGCATTGGCACTCGTTTGCTAAAATCAAACTAACCCTGTGTGAATAGCCCTTATAAAGGGTTTTTGTTTGTTTGTTTTTTTAATTACATTATGGTGTTAGTGATACCCTAATTCTAACTGGATTTAGACAGTGGTATCAGCCGAGCTCTTGCTTGGTCAAACCAAAAGGCAGTTTAAAACCCATAACCTTATCAGGGATATCCGGAAAGGGGCAGTTTGGATTTAGTGCATGGGTGCTAACGTTAACTAGCTAACTGTAACACCCACTCGTTTAACATACCGCATCAACTGCAGCCATGTCATCTTGTCTTTGTAATTGCTAGGAGGGCAGCAAAATGAACGTTCAGTCTTTTTTGTTGTTGTTGTTTTCATTGTTGTGCTGGGTGTAATCGACACAGGACACAGCACTGCGGCATTTTGAAAAGACAGGGCTTGGACCTGGGAATAGTTTTTTGGAAGGGTGTTGGGGGTGGGCCTGGTCACGTTGACAATGAACAGTAAAATATGTGACAGTCAAAACTCAACACTAAAATTATTTTTATTCATGAATTCAGCTGTTTATCTGCAGACAAAAAACCCCACAATGACTGTGTTGTATCATTGAAAGACACTTTACAAACACACTGTTAGCATCTCACAAGGCAGCGTTAATCCACTGGTACTTCCCTCCCCACTCCTGGTACCTGCAGTAACGTTTCTGCTTTTTGGCTGGATGTCCATCAGGTCCTGGGACACTGGCCTCCGCGTCAGCAACGGATGGTTTTGTTTCCCTTTGTAATTTTTTAAAAGTAAACAAAGTCATAATGTCGCTGGTTGACACCAAAAAAAATTATCCACATCGATAAGAATTTAATGTTTTATTAGGCTATAACTCGTCAAAATTATGGTTTAGTCTAATTTTTGGGACAGTTAGGACAGGATCTCAGACAGATGCTTGTAATTCGAAACCGTTCCGAATTTTTCTTGTGGCCTGGTTACTCTAGTTGCACTTGTACCTATAAAACTGGAGTTAACACCCAGGTGATTTATTTTTGATTTATTTTTTTTCATTATCGAGTGGGAGACCACTGCTGTGCAGCTGCCATGTCAACTGCATTTCATTCACTCCGATGGACAGCTGTGGTCTTAAGCAACACCATAAACCCTAAACTGCACAAGTACAACTACAGTATAAAGCATTTCATGAGGTTGATGCTGATGCTCTTTTAAATTACCTTGTGGAAATATAATAAGTAATAATAATATCAAATGTTACAGATATGAAGCACACATTCATCCTTTTCATGGGGTAATAGTACATACATAATATTACAGTTGGTAGAAATACATTTATTCATGTTGCAGATGCTACAAATAAGTGATTATTTAGCTTAAAAATGGATGTAGTATGAAGTTAAATCCCTACTTTGAAATTATAAATATCATTGTAGTTTAAACAGATCATGAAGTTTGAGCGTATCCTTTTATATGTTAGTACTGAGTAGTACATAACCACAGTGTAAGTGTGTGTTCCAAATCGCATACGTCAGTTAGTATACTCAAATATAGTACACTGCAATGCAGTATGCTTATTGTGTAGTGCACTAATCTGGACCAGGGTAGTGTTGTCCCAAATCGCATGCTGCCGTTTTGCACTTATGGGAAGTGACAACGGGTTTTTTTGGACCACCTCTTCTTCTACTACTTCTTTTAAATTGCAAATTGCAAACAAGAGGTGGACGACTAGCACAAATATTCAACAGCTATTTTCTGACACTATTTCTTTCATTTAACTTGAATAGAATTTTCCACAGTTAAGTCAACAAGATATCACACATAAACCAAACTCACACCACAATGTTAATGTCTGATTAAAATGTGCCGCTGTAGCTAGGAGCATGTCAGCTAGCTAGCAGATGCTAGTGTTAGATAGCGGATGCTAACATTATCTAGAGCGCTAACGGCACCAAATCATTACAGACCCTACAAAAATTACTAATGGCGGCTATCTGACAACAGTAAGTGGTGCTTAAAACAAAAACGTGTAACTTGCATTTGTGCAACGCGGCGACATTCACAGTCACTAAGTCGGTGGTGCGTGGAAATCCTCGGCTGTAATGCCCTGACTCCATTTTGAAAGTTGAAATGTTTGTGACGTAACTTCCTCTACGTCACCAATATGGCGTTTGTTGAGGGTGTGAGGCGTCCATCGTTCCACACTCAATTTTTGGACCATTTTGAGTGCACGAGTAGTACACTGCAATTTTGCGCACTTCGCACACTTCTGCACTCAAAATATTAAGTGTGTAGTTCAGAAGTATGCGATTTGGGACACAACGTAAGTCTGATTTGGGCTGTTCTGAATCTACTGTTAAATAACACCTATGCCCCTCTGTCTACAGGAACAAGCCTTTGAGCTGAGTCAGAAGTACAAGGAGGGGAAGTTTATCATCGAGCTGTCCCACATGATAAAGGACAACGGCTGGGACTGAGAGGGAAATCATCTTTCGTCATGACTTTTTCAAAAGTTGCATCCCCTCGACATTAAAGGGTTCCAGTGTAGCTTCCTCATCCCGCGTACGAGCCATCGCTGCGCCACTCTTTCACTTCGTACGGCTTTGCCAAGAATAGCATGTGATGCCTTATCTTTTTCTGTTCTTCATGTTTTTCCAGCGACCACAACAACACATTTACTGATATTGCTATCAATTGCTTGCTGTGCTGGGACATGGACTGAATGAGTGTAGGGTTTTTGTGTGAACGACTGGGAGATGTAGTCGCACAGGCTTGTGTGCACGTTGAGTTTTAAAGCGTGTGTTTGAGTGATGAAACCCTCATCAGCGACCACTGAACATGCTCTGTGGGGACGAGGCCAGAGCAAGTCAGATAATTTGACCAACTGACACATCGGTTGCAGGAATTTGGGTTTTCCTTTTGAGTTTAAGGTGCACATTTAGACATATCTGGCCCCAGCTGAGTAAAGTATTTAGGCCTATTGAACCCATGGATCAGTTTTGAGTGATGCTAAGGTATAGGAATACTTATAGCAGTGGGAGGGATTTTATTGTCAGTGAAATTTAAGTATTTTATGGTAAGATCAGTAGCACGTTCATATTTGCCAAAGGCAATCACAATGTCGAATTACTAATCATAAAGTCTGCAGAAAATCACCTGCAAGAATTCTTAAATCTGGAGTGTGACTGTCTCCCTTGTAGGTATACATTTTAGTGTGTGCGTGCGTGCGTGCATGTGTGTGTGTGTGTGTGTGTGTGTGTATTGAAGCTGGATGGTGCTGACGTGCGCTAGTCTGGGGTTCACATTTGGAGTATCCACTGCACAAGAGGGATATCTTTACTTTTACTTCATGCTGATGAGATCTATCCTACATGTGTTTGTGTATAACCTAACACAGCTGCCCTTACAGAACTTTTACTCAATCGTGTAGAGTGAAGTGTGATTAGAACTATGTAGCATATTTATGGTGATTTTTAATGTCTGCTTCTTCCATTAAAAGTGTATTATTTTAACCTAATCTTTCATTAAAACAGTGTGTCTGTAATCTGTGTATTTAATTTGTCTTCACTTGGATATTTTAATATCAATATATAATCTTGTCTGAAATTCCCACCGCACACTCCTAAGTTATTTTACTAATGCCAGAAAACACTTATAAATACTCAAAGTAATATCTCTCCATAACGCAAAGACAGCATTAGCCTGTTTTCCACCGCTTGAGAACTGCTCATCTACATCACTCTCAGGCTTTCAGTCATTTGAACTTCCTCTTTAATGAGAATTTGTGGCATTGTGGCATTAGGACGTTGCATCAAACAGTTCTCTACATCAAAGATTCAGTTTTGTAATTTTTTGTTAAAAATACATTAATAGGCGATCTCATGCACAGGAAGAAATCTACAATTGGGTGCTCAGACTGGTCAGTAGATGGTGATGTAGGTATTGTTAGATTAAGGGGAATTTGAAATAACGTCTTTATATTGACAGACTACATATATGTTTAAAACTCCTACTAAATGCTTAAAATTATAATCTTCGCTGAAGCAGGGTGTATTGTACAGCTATTATATTAGACTGCATTAGTTTCAGTTAAGTGTGCCCAATAAATCAGCAGCACTATCAACATCTCTCTGGTGGTTGTACTAGGCAAACTCTGACAGTTCATATCGCATTTTTCTGTTTAGAAAAAATCAATTCAGCATGACACTAAAGGTCTGATCCTGAAAGGTTTTTCTTCATCTATTTGGCAATTAATTCAAATAAAGTGCAACATAAAAAATATATAGGTAAAATATATTCTTTTTGGCCATCTATCTGATAGGATGGTTGAGGGATTGGACAGGAAATGGAGGGGGAGAGGGAGGGGATGACATGCAGCAAAGGGCCACAGGGTGGAATCAAACCCGAGGGCAGAGCCTCTGTGCATTGTGCTCTGGGCGCCCGCTTTACCAGCTGAGCTGTCAGGGGACCCTTATATATCATTTATTCTACATATAATTCTGATGGACTCTTTCCAAAGTAGAATTTAAGTGTGGCTGCCTTATAATGATAATAGTAATAAGGTAAGGTAAAACTTCAATAACCCTGAGGGCCAATTTGGTTTACAGACAGTAATTCAGGGGGTACAAGTACAATATACAGTAACAGTAAACTGAGCCCAGTACTAATTAATATTAGCATAAATTTGCTCCATGTAGTTTTTGGACAATATGTTGATGCTTTCTGCTCAAATCAAGTCTGTCTTACAAGAACTTTGCAAGCATCTTTGCTTACTCCACGCTAAAAAAGACTAACTTTGTAATAATTTTATAATTTGGACAAACAATGAAAATTAAAGACATTTATAACCAGCAAAAACTGACAGTATGATTGCTATGAAAAACAGGCATCAAAGTGAAAGAAAGACACGTAATACACTGTTACTGTAAAGACGGAATTATTGCACTTGGTCTGGGAACAGGTCACATGAATGAGCCCTGACAAGTGGAGAGGCTGCTGACAGTCATGTGTGCACAGTACATATTTTCAGTTGTCTGCTCTGCTTTGACTTTATTCCTGAAAAAAAAAACAATAAAAAAGTGGCATAAGATTGTATTGTAACAGTATTCTCAAAACACAATTGAACTAGTAAAAGGCATTATTACTGAGTGACCGGCACACTTTATACCAGTAGCACTGAGCGATATTTATTTAGAGATTTTTCTCACTTTGATCCTCCATAACATGTTGCAGCCTACAGACGGTCGGCTAGCCGACACCTACACATCTAGGTGTTTTTTGCACAAGTATACTCAATATAAATGCTTGGAGGGAAAAGAGCTCTTACTCTTTTGAGCTGCTTGGGGTATGGACCATAACATCAACTGTAAAATAATCTTTGAAATGAAGTGGATGAGTTGATAAAACCACATCTCAGAACATTCAGAAAATCCCTCATAAGCTCGTTGCAGGAGGTGAAGCTGGAAGTGACATTAAAATTAAGATTTCCCACCAAAACAAGTTTCTCACCAAGGCAAATCCCTCTTATTTAATCTGATGCTTAGTGTAATTAGTAATGTGGTCGATATTGTTGGAGTCAGGGAACAAATCTGTTGTAGCTGAGAACTGATTTAAAACCAAGGATTTGAGGTAAAGACTGCAGACAAGTCAAAGCTTCAAAATTAAGCTTGTGAAGTTGGAAGACTGTTAATACAGTGAAATAATGTCCATGTATTTTATATTTATAGGAAGCATAGAGTATAGTCTGTAAGCCTACAACCACAAATTTTCCACAAAACATGAAATAATCTTTGATGGCTCTTGTGGGATAACATTTTTTTTACAATGTATGCATGTTTTTGTTTTGAAATCAGCCTAGTTAATAAGGTTTTAGGACTTAGCGCCATGCTTCAGTAGGCCTCCACTTTAACAAGACGTGGCTGCAGTGAAGATCTGACATCAGAGGCAGGATGTAACTCCAATTAATTCTTTTTTTTTTTTTTTTTAATGCACAGACATTTCAGTCAGATGTCCTTCCTCAGTGTTGAACTGGCAGCAAGCACATTTCTGGTGCAATAATCTGGAGGACAAGTGATGCCACTTCTTTTTTTCCCCCCCTCTCTCTTCTTTTCTGTCCTTTTAATCATATTGATGCACTATGAATGTGTAAAAATTCTTTGACCAACAAATATGAGTGTATAGCTACTGAAAATGTAGATTGGCCACATCACTCAAGAAGATGAATTATTAAACTTTAATAGGCTTAAATCATGACAGACCTTGATAATTATCAAGACTCACAAAAAAAGGTCAAATATAATCTGTTATTTTTTTTATTTATGAGAAAAAATGTTGCCCAAAAGAGGCACAGACTTGTGCTTAATTAAAATCTCAGGGGAAAATGTCCCTTGAGCTAACATGAACATCACCACTTTCCATTTTACAGTGTCACCTTTAAAAATCAAAGTTCCAGAATATGTCTCCAAGTTTTTAAATCATGTCATTTTAAGTTTGTTTTACCCCAAGTTGAAGTCTGATGTTGTTTTGTATAAACCTCTTTACACTAGCTTTATCCATGATGAAAACATACACATGGTAAGCACATATAATGGATACAAAAATCGATTGACTGAGCTTTCTGTTTGACGTTATATTATCCCCTTTTTGTTTTGTTTTGTTTTGTTTTTATAGAGCCATTACAGTGTTTATGGCTGAGTTTGCTAGTTGAGACATTAATTAATACGCCAGCAGCAGTGACTAGTAGCGTGTCAACTGCAGTCAGAGCACTTGCAGCAGAACATACCACAATACACACGCTGTACAAAATACTTCTGCCATTTACCGGGTATTACAAAGTGTTGTAACACAAATTCGCTGATAAAAATATCAGCAATTGGGGATAATTTGTAAAAGATATTTAACGATGTCATAAACAGTTAGATATTCCAAGCCTGTTTTGTGTCATGCACCCCCATGTCCACCCAAATGGATCCTTCCGAGATGGTTGATCATGTGACTTTTTCCGTTTCGCCATTTTCCTCCTCTACACCGGTGCTCTTGCGGGCAGCTGCGTTGTCGCCCCCTCTCAGTGTTTTGACCTGTCCAAAGCTGTCTGTGGGAAAGGGGAAAACGTATAAAAATAAGACAGTCTGCCTTGTAGCTGTATCGTCCAGAGAAAAGTGCGAGAATGTCTTCTGAGGAGAGCCCCGAGTACTCGCCTTTCTTCGCTGTGATGGGAGCCTCTGCGGCCATGGTCTTCAGCGGTAACTACACCAGCTCCTTCATCTGACATTTCAGCCGTTGGCGTTAATGACGAATTAGCTTAGCCAGATGCAGAATTCCTGAGGGGAAACTAGAAGCGGCACCGCGGGGCTCTCTGTGTCGGTGTTGGTGTTGACTGGCTCGGTGGCGGCTCACTCACACCTCTCAGGGATGCGAGGCAGAGGCGGGGGGGCCGGTTTGCATCAAGCTGCTGACCACTAGCTCTTCGCACTGCTAATGTTAAAGCTAGGTACCTCCTGTATGAGCCAGGTCATATCGTATCGTGTCATAGCCGTAATGTTAATGCTGTTTCCCGGGAGCTGCTGGTTGGTGACGCAGACCCTCGCTGAGGTGGCAGCTGTCCCGGTCAGGCCATCTCTAATCTGGCATAATGAAGTCATTTTACTGCACGGGAAGGTCTAGATCTTAGTTCTTAACGAATTCTGAGGTAAATTGGATCCGGCGCACGTTTCCACCCGGTTGTAATGAACCACATCACAGGAGGGCCAACATGAAGGCCTAAACAGCAGTGTGGGAAATTAAAGGGAAAATCCACCCATTCATTCATGTGCTTGCGCCTATCGTGTTGAGCATGCACATGAGGCTGAGGGCAGGATACACCCAGTCCGAGAAAAAAGGAAATCACATTATGCTTCCAAACGAGATCATGCTCAAAAATAAGTTTGGGGGAAGTTTGATTAGTCAGGTGATGCCTATATTTTGCAACAACAGACAAGTTTTCCATGATGTGCAGATCATGGAGTGTGTCCATTATAAGAGTGCCAGAGTTGCTCATAAATTTGTTTGTGATACCAAATCTAGAGATGCACAGATGCAGTTTTTGATTCCAAATACACTTTTCACAGAAATACCTCGAGTATGTGTAAATGCCTTCTATTTTCATATTAATACAGGGGAAAATAGGTCGTTGAGTTTTTGTATGGCGCAGGGGCTTACTGTATTTTTTTTTAGAGATGTGTGTCATTTAGCTCACGTTTACCAAAGTCACCTGCATGTGAAGACAAACAACAACAAAGATCTAGTTTGCCTGAACTCTTATGTTCATGACAACCTGCAGCAGACAGGGGAAAATGATATAAATTCACCTTAATAAAGTTTAGAAATATTAGTTTACCTCTTCATGTTTCGTTGTTGTATTGAAAAAACTTTTTCTTTGTTATCTTAAAAAAGAAAGAAAACATAATTACACTACACATAATTGTTGGTATGTCGCACTGCTCTGCCTGGATACGTGATATTGGCCTCTAGTTTTGCAGCAGTCTCACAACTGTAAACCAGTAAAGCTGACTGTCAGATTTGAAAGTCTAAAAAAAACAAAATAATTGTCTGACACTGGATGTGGCTGATAATAATATCAATCTAGGAGAGTGAAAAAAAAGATTAATGTACTAATATGTTGGCCTATGTTTTTTCTAAGATATTAATTGCTGACATTAGGCTATTAAATAAATGGTGAAACTTGCCAGTTCTCTCTACAGGATAAACTATAATGATGATACTCTAAATTACCTTGGAGACATATGTAGCATTTAAGTACTGCTATGTCTAGTTGCTTATAAGGCCAATGTATTGATCAGGCTCTGTTGTGAATTATTTCCTACACTTTAAGCATACAGATACAGCTGGATCCAGTTGTTCAATTTTTGCTTTACAGCTTTGCATCAGAAAAACATCATACCTCTCAGTGAAATCTTCATCAGTGCTGTTATGGTGTCATGACAGTTTTTTGCGCATGGAAGTCAGTCCAGGATTTTTGGGTGACAGTTTCATGGAGCAGCAACAGCTTTGTACTGTTTTGGAAAGGAGAGAAGAAAGCTGACACTTAATAAACACCTAAGGCGACTCAGTCATACATCCATTAGCTGACATCTGTGTTTAGCTGAAGACCCCCGGAATAGAAATATGATGTTCAACCCGAATTGTTATCAACAGAGTTGCCCGATAATTAGTCCTAAGCCCTAGAAATGACTCGCTCCTCTTAAAGTCAGTGGTCTTCCTGATTAAAGTGTTTGATTAGATTCCAGAAAAAAAGGCCTTTGGTTAACTGAAGCTTAAAAGACAAAGTTTTCCGACAACACAACTCTCATTTGTGATTTTTGAAGCTTTTACATGTCTTAAAAAAGCCGGTTGCTATTGAGTTGCTACATGAGATCCCAGAGGTTTTCAGGGAAGTTACACATCATCAAACCAAACAGGTAAACTTATCTACATGCTAGTCTGTCTCTACGGGGGTGGGGTGTGGGG
>JAQLOL010000009.1:15583070-15594289 GCA_029783665.1 Naso thynnoides | reverse complement strand
ATTCCTCTTTTAATTTTAAAAATAATTGGCATATTAATCCATGATGAAAATAATCTTTAGTTGCAGCCTCACAAGCGAGCTTGACAAAGAGGCAGCAGTTTAACAGCCTAAATGTGTCTTTAAGAGAACAGAACAGCTGTGGGCTACACTGCAGCATCAGTTAAAATCTTTTCACAATTACTGTATTTTATGAAATGGAGTTTTTATGGAAGCCGACTTCCTCTGGGATAAGATAAATTCAAGTGTTTATGCGACTCGCTCATGGTACGGTGATTCGTACTGAAATGTGGCATGTTAAGACAGGAGTCTGCTGAATTTTGCTCTCTGCTTATTAAACTACACTACACATAAATATGTATTTAATCAATAAATATGTTTTATTTTTGAAATGACAATGCACTCAGCGGGCGTGTCCTGTGGTCTGCTAGACTCCAAGGAGGAGCTTTTTTTTTTTTCTTTTTCTTTTCCAGAAAAACTTTATTGAATTAACAAAATCTGGCTCACAGACTTTTCAGGATGTAACACAGTACAACACAACCGAGCGTGTACAGAATTTTGAAGATACATAATGGCAACTTCATAGACAACTGAGAGAGAGAAAAACAAACAGCTAAGAAAAAATAAACAGATAAATAAAAATAAACAAACAAAAAAAAAACCCCAAAGAGGTCTATTCAGAAAATAAATCATATATATACACTGACATATAAATACTTGTATGTGTTTCAGTGTTTTATCAAAGTTCAAGAGTTCATTCATGAAAATGAAAAATAACGGCTTGGAACCAGAGAATCTGCACCTAGGAATAAATTGTTTGGCCCTTGACAAGGAGGAGCGTCCATGGTCTACGCTTGTTTCACTTCCGCCCGCCTCGGAACACGTGTCCGCGCCTTTTCGAATCGTTCCCTTAGCAACGTGCGTGCGTGCGTGCCTACGTCATCCGGCATTCTTTCCAGCAGTGTGCTCCGTCCGCCGGCGAAAATGATTTGCCTGTTTCTGTCTGTATTTGCGTACATCTTTCACTCAGGTTGGTGTTTTGGAATGTTTTTCCTTTAGGTGTCGTTCAGCCGCCTTCCGTTTGATTTTCACGCTCAAAGTTTCCATCCTGTGGGAGCAGGAGACGGTCCTCGGCCAGCAGCAGGAGGCGCAGACCTCGGGGTGGCGTGAAACGGCGGTGTAACGTTAGTGAAATATTTGCTGACTCTGACTCGTGTAACTAATTTCCTGTCAAACAGCTGCAGCGCGGAGTGGCTCACTACTCTACACGTGTAGCTTCTGGGTTGTGTCTGTAGCCGTGTTGTGCTCCATGAGTGTCCTGCACAAGAAGTTGATACATCATCCTATTATTAGCTTCGTTAGCGCCCTGCTGCCATTGGTGCTCGGGGTTTCGTGCGGAGTCCGTGAGCGCTGATTGGCTGCAGGAGCGGAGCCGCGATGGGGCCGAGAAAAAGGTCACAACGAAATCTACGTGAACTTGAAGATTTGGTGGTTAAACAGGCGCGAATCGGAGAATCCGGTGAGACGCGACACCGACTGACATGCTGAGGAATGAGGCTGCTGTCACTGACACATGTGTTGCATAACTTCTGTCAAAGTGGGTCCGGGGCAGACGTGCAGTCTGCACGGTGAGGGCACTGAATTCCCTCTGCATGAATTTATTTGGATCAGCAGATTAGTGACAGCTGTGTTTGTAAAAACATCTGCGAAGAGCATGGAAAGTAGAACTAGGCCTGGGCAGTGTATCACTTTTATACTGACATCATGATGACAGAAACTTGATGTCCTCTTAAAAATGTTCTCGGACAGTTTGAAAGGCTGCTTCACAGTGAAGGGATGTCATTTTGTGAACTCGTCAGACCTGCTTAGCTCCTCCAATATTTGCCTTTACACATTCAGTTGTTATATCAACAAAAAAAAGAGTATTTATCAAACATCCGACTGTGTTACTATTTTGTGAAAACACAATGACTTAAGTGTAAATGTACTGAAGAAAAATCAATTATATTTGGTCAAAAATATCAAGATAGACTTGATTTGGCTCCCATGGCTCCACCCCTACTTACAACATCCTAAATGTAGGGCAGCAGGTAATGATTATTTTCATTATCGATTAATCTGCTGATTATTGTCATGATTAATCGGTCAATTGTTTGTTATTAATATTTTTTATGTGTCCAAACAACAGCGCAAAACACAGGCTCCTCATTTATTTTCATAAATGACACAGAAAAGCAGCAAATCCTCACATTTAAGACACTAAACTAGTAAATCTTTTGACTTTTTTACTTGAAAAATGACTGAAACGATTAATCGATTGTCAAAATACTTGGCGAATCATTTTCTATTATTTTCTCATTTTGGCTTTGACTTAAAACTGAAGATTGAGCCCACTATGAAGATTAATACCAAGATGTTCAGCCTGAAAATACAGAGAGTTGTTTTTTTTTTTTTTTGTCCATACTGCCCATCCCTGGTTCAAACCTGTGTGCACGGCTGCATGGGATGTTTTTTTTGTGTGTTTTAAGTTCCTACAGTAAATAAAAATCGCTTCTATAACTCTTGTTACATGCGAGTCTCGCAGTGATTGTGTAGATGGTTAAGAAAATAAGAGCTTTGGCGGTATTTGTCTCAGAAAATGGACAACATCGGCCTTCATGCAGTCATCCAGGAGGGCAGATTTAAAATCGTCCAAGCCGTCCCGTTCACCTGAGTTTGCACCCTCAGATTTTCTTCCGTTCTCTTGTATGAAACAGGCTGTCCGTTATACATCAACGTGAATTAAACGGTTATAAATGCATAAGCAGAACTCGGCTGTATCGGCTTTCAGGTGCCTCCCTCCCCAGTTGTTATGATGCATTTCCTACGTCTTGAGTGAGGCTGCCTCCTTCTGTCTGTGGAGAAGATGCATGCAAGCTGCTGTGGGTTGTGTGAGGCGGTCATCGCTCTTCACTTTAAGCATTTGTTGGTTTTACCTTTTATTTACGCTGCGTGCCGTCACTGATTCTAGGCTGGACCGGTGTGAATGAGCGCACCTTCGTTGCCGTGAAACCAGATGGCGTGCAGCGGAAACTGGTGGGGGAAATCATCCGTCGCTTTGAGAAGAAAGGGTTCAAACTGGTGGGCCTCAAACTTGTGCAGGTATTTCAGCTGTCTGCCTTCTATTCTCCCTTGAGACTAATTTCCCAAAAGGTTTTAAAAATAACTGCCAACATAAAAAGTTAATGATATAAAAGCCTTTTTTTTTATTTTAAATTGAATATTTTGGTTTTTGTGCGTCAGGCAACTGAGGATCATCTTAGGGAACACTACTGGGACCTGAGGAGTAAGCCTTTCTTCAGGGAACTGGTCAGCTACATGAGCTCTGGACCAATCATAGCAATGGTGAGATTCTCCTGCATACTGTTTATGTGACCACAAGATGGCTCTCAGAATTTCACGTGGCTTTTGGCAAGCCTGAAAACTCAGAGGAAGTCAAAGTTTACAGTCGTACTGAAGCAGAAAATAATCTGCTTCCGAGTGAAAACGGTGCGATGCGTTTATGTTCTCTGAGTAAAAAAAAACACCTAATAATTATAAGTTTTGGT
Organism: Naso thynnoides; assembly: GCA_029783665.1. Taxonomy (NCBI): domain Eukaryota; kingdom Metazoa; phylum Chordata; class Actinopteri; order Acanthuriformes; family Acanthuridae; genus Naso; species Naso thynnoides. The sequence goes on along the minus strand of JAQLOL010000009.1, from coordinate 15,590,705 downwards.
TTTCATTCATGAAGGTGATATTTGTTGGTGCACTTGAGCACAGAACTTAGCACAGTAAGAAAATATTTGACTGAAATATGCTGTTTGCAATAAGCTGTCTGAATGTAGAGGTGTGGCGATCAGGTGACACGTCTTGTCGTCTCGTGACGTGTTTGTTCAGGTGTGGGAGGGTTTGGACGTGGTCAAGACTGCACGCAAGATGTTGGGAGAGACGAACCCTGCAGACTCTCTGCCTGGAACCATCCGAGGAGATTACTGCGTGGAAGTGGGCAGGTGAGATCCCGTGATGGCTTTGCAGCTGTGAGTAAACACAAAAACTACATCCCAAGACTTTTTTTGAACCTTGAGAGAAAAACACTCTGAGGGCGAGGACAGATGTGACAGAACTCAAGTGTCGTGATGCAGGAGATTTTTTATTTTTTTCTGTTTTGAAGACACAAGATTTTGTCTCGAGCAGATACAGTTTGTGTACGTGTGTGCGTGTGTGTGTCCTGAACACGCTTGTGTGCGTTGCAGGAACGTGATCCACGGCAGCGACTCAGTGGAGAGCGCCCAGAAGGAAATCTCTCTGTGGTTTCGTCAGAACGAGCTGCACTGCTGGAAGGACAACAGCAGCCCCTGGATCTACAACTGACCTTCTGCTGTGTTTGTGCCGTCCTGTGGGTAAACCTGGTAAACATGCAGCACTGATACCTCAGGCGAATATTTTCTTGGCTTTAGTAGCTTGTAGTCACACAGAGGAAGTGACTTTGCTGTCTTGCTGCTGCTGCTTTTCATGATGTACTTTATACCCGAGGCGATATGACTCTACAGTGGAGACGTGCACTGCGGCCGCATTTACTCCGCCTTGTCTTAATTTCCCAATTCATATTTGTTAGCTATATCCGATTTTTTTTTTATCCCCTGCTTACATCAGCTTTTAAAAGTGACTTGAATCTGATACCGGCAGCTTTTCATCCGCTCCTTGTTCCTTTACTCTCACAGACGGTATAAAAGTACTCCCACACATATTTTAAGTTGATCTGCTGTTAACATATGCTGAAAATGATCGTTGTTTTGCTCAGCAAACTCATATTTAATGATCAGTAGTGCTAAGCTAGCTAAGCTAACTGAACACTGCATTTCTCATGATTGGCCTACTTCACAATAAAAGTAAACTTGCGTTTCGGCAGTCAAATGCTTTTATTGTGAAGCTGCAGCTGTAGGAAATGCTCAGTTGCATTAGCAGTAACTTAACACTGCACCCTACAGAGAGTTTTCCTCATGTAGAAAGCTGGTGCAACGGGGATCGGCTGTCGGTGGGAAAATTTCATCACCGTGGCAACCTTAAGTGCTGACTGACTGAGCGCTCTCACAACTGACACTTTCATGTAAAGGAATTGTTTCTGTACAAATCCTGTATTTTGCTGCACTGTGTCTTTGTCCTCAAGGCTTCAAAGACAGATAACTCATATTAACATTACAGTGTCCCATTTTCAATGACGCGTCTGTCTGCGTAGATCATCACAGTCAGATCGGATTCATGTGGGATTTCTTTCCACATATGATCGAGGCCTGAATCGACGTGTGAGAAGACAATCGGACCACTTAAGCCACGTGGTGTGAATGCGGCTTAAGCGAGCAATAACCTGATGAGCAGCTTGACAGTTTGTGCTTTTGTTAAAGTTTCATTGCAGTTTTTGTTCAGTTCAACTCGTGTTTACAGTTTTAAAGCAATAAGCTTGAAATGTGGAGCAATAAAAGGTCGCGATTAGGGCTGGGAAATATATCAGTACGATGTCATGACATCAAAATCTTAGATTTTGGATGTTTTTACGTTATGATACAGCGTCAGTCTTTGTGTTTTCCTTTTTTTAAAGGCTGCATTAGAGTGAAGTGACCTTGCTGCTCTAATATTTGCTTTGAGTCTTAATGCATCATCACTACAATGTTGTTTTATGCCTTTGTCAGGTATTTAGTCAGGAATATGATATTTAATTATTGCTCTATATAACCCAGCCCTAGTTGTGATTTTCATCAGGGATGACAAATATGAATGGCTGCGTTAAAATCCGTCCCGGAGGTTATTTCCATTGAAAGTACAGGAAACGTGTGTATTAGCTGTTACACTAACCGGCAAAGCTGAGTTTGTTTGGATGTAATTCTGGCAGAAAGTTGCACATCATACAAACATACCTTTCCTCTCTCTTGGAAAAAGCTCCCCTGCAATATTTACGCTAAGAATCAGCCAAAAGTTACATGTTTCCGTGAAGACAGGCATTGAAAACCCCAAAACACAAAATTCTGTTACGGTGTTGAGGAGCACTTGGGACTACTTGAATGTAAAGGTAAAAGTTTTAAAGCATGATGCTTGACTAAAGCCTTTAGGGGCATTGCAGCTCTGATCAATCATGGTTTCTCTGATGTCATCATGTCTGGCTCAGTTTTCAACTGCACTGTAGCAAACATGCTAACATCTTGTTCAATGCAAGTGTCATTTTTCCAGTTACCACTTTTGTCACATCCAGGCTTTTCTGAAGTACAATGATGCTGTATGAAATTGTCTTGGAATCCTCAGAAACAATAAAACTGATCATGCATTTCTAAAAGGTTTAGTCTGTCATTATCTTACATGCTATGACTTTAGTTTTACAATATGTTAAATAAGACATCCACACGTCAACTGTATGTTTTTTCAGCACACAAATATGTTTAATATTTAATGCACACAGATAGAGATCAATGCATGAATATCCGTATTGAACAAAGAGGATGGGCTTCAGTGTGTCTGGAGATTTACAATAATCCCTGTACACATAATGACAACACGTCACTGTGGGCCTGCTTCACACCCGAACCGTCTGATCAACAGCCAGTCAGACGAGAGAAAGGGGGCTCGGACTGAACCCTCGACACGTTACGATCAACCCTCATTCAACTGGTTTGAAAACCTTGTTCGCAGAATCCGCTCTGAATATTCTTACATTTAACTTACATCAGGCAGCTGCAGCAGATGTTTCCCATTGGTCTGGGGTCTGCTGCAGCTCACAGAAGCATTGTTTCTCCTCTTCGTGAGGGTTTTATTTATTTATTTTTTTTTAAATCAGGGTAGAAAATGAGCAGACATCACTAATCGAGACTTCAAATAGACGCGACCGCGAGAATTCTGTGCTGAATTGGACATAATTTAGACTCTCCATGTGTTCCATATTGGCATACATTCATCTAACTCTGTAATGTTTAACAAAGCCAAACTTGCTTACCGTCCACTACAATCTGAAAGCCAAAACAAGACCTCTGTATGCTGCCTCACTGAATTTGTATTCACTCATAAACAAAGCCAAAGATTGGTTACACCTGACATCTGCATCCATCAGCTCCATTTAAACAGGATTCACATCATTGCCTAAATGATTAAAGATCGCCGATTGGCTGTCAGACAGATTTCTGGTGGGAATGCAAGTCAGTGCTGTCGTTCACTTTTCTGTACCTGCTGCTCTTGTGGTTTTTTTTGGGTACAGTTGATGCATGTTGGGGCTCTGGGCTTTGCTTCAAGATGAGGTGGAGGTTTCACAGATGACAAACTAAGTGGAGGAAGGGGAGGAGGAGTAACTCGGGGGCAGATGCAGGACAATTGAGGTAAATATAGGAGGAGATACAGTGTGCTTACAGGGTGAATATAAGATCGATACGGAGGAGGGAGGTAGTTATGAGGCTGGGTTACAAGGCTCATGAAGATAGTTACAATGCCCTGGGTGGGACAAAAACAGGATGGCAGGCAGATTACTAGATCAGAGGAGGTACTTACAAGGCATTAAAGTTACAAGGTGACGGGGCAGGAGGGGATAGAATAGTTACAAGGGACGATATGCGGCTTGGAGGGTCTTTTTTTTAGAGCCAACGGGGAACTTTTACATGACCGGGGGTAATTACAAGGTTCGGGTGGCTGGAAGCTTTTGGGGAGGAAGAGGAGATTTCTTTAAGGAGATGAGTGGGCGCAGTGTTAAAGCAGATCCGGGTGTCACTCGGGTATGTAGGAGACCTGCCAGACGATGATGTGGCTTCGCTCAGCTTTGCACAACGAAGGTTTGATCTGCGAAGCTCCACCATTCTCTCCTTCCTCCGTCTCATCGTCCTCTCCATCACCTGAGGAAAACAGACAAACAGAGAACTTAGAAGCTGTGAACACAGCAATGCAACACATACTAAACTTTATTCAAATTCTAAATGTCATTGTGCTGAAAATGTGTATGTCCCAGAGTTCCCAAACTTTCAGCCTGCGACCCCCAAAATAACCGTGCCAGAGACTGGGGACTCCCATCAACCCTGGAGGTGGCATATGACGTTGTGCACAGCCACACTATTAGATTTATGCAATTAGCGCCGAAATGCAACGCAAAATAACAACAGCCTTATTGCCATAATATTATTTTAAAGTAATTTAATAAAAAATATAACCAGAATTCATAAAATAAGGGGTTAAATATGCAATTTTAAATTATTAAATTGTTTTTGTTGTTTGGTAGGCATTTCACGACCCCCCTTTGTGTCTCACGACCTTCCAGGGGGTCTTGACCCCCACTATGGGAACCACTGCGTTAGTCAGTTGTCTAGTGATTTTTTTATTCCTGTGTTTTCTGAGCAAAAAATTCTACATTAAGCCATCACATTGGTTTTTTTTGTTATGGAATTGACTTTTACCACAGTGTAGTTGAAGTCTTGTGAATTATGTATTTATTGCCAAAGTGGCCACAGTGGGGGACCACTCCACTGAATTTAACTTAATACTACAGCAGTTCCTCACATTGACCACTGGGGGGCCTCAGATCAACTGTCAGTGCCAAGGCAAACAGCATGATAACACCAAATAAAGTGACCATACTGCAAAACAGCTGCTACTTATTAGTGATAATTATCTGTGCTCATTTATGACAGCTATCAGTACTGTATGTTAGACATTAGGGGTTGCAGTTCTTCATTGTGACCACTGGAGGGCAGTGGACACTACTGATTGCAGTCACACTACTAATGAGGCCTTCATGAGATAATGAATCAATATGTTTAAATAGGTTCCAAGAAAATATATCAATATATTCTTATTCAACCGTGCCCAAAAATTTTAACATTTGTCTAATTTTAATTTTTTAAATGCATTTTAATTTATTTTTATCCTGTGTCATCATAGGAATAATAGAGTATATATTATTAAAATATATACATAACTCAAAGCTCAGCTGTTTGCTGCATCACACAGCTAAAACTAATATATGTGTGTTGTCAGGTTTATGTGTCACATGCAGGTGTGTTTGCTGACCTATGCGGAAGTCGATGTAGCCCTCTCCTCCACTCAGCACCAACACGTTATGAACACTCTGGGCTTCCGTCTCTTGGGGTGCTGTCGAGCCCTGCCCCTCTGATGGACTGTCCAGCACACTGCCATTTAGGGTGGCCAGAACATTGCCTGACAAGAGCACACACACACCAAAAAATCAAAATCAAGTTACAGATTAGTGAATAAGGTTCATCACAGACCGTAAGCTAACAGGCTTTGTGCCTACCAGGTACAGAGACAAAGAACTTGACGGCATCACGGTGTCCATGGAAACAGAGCTGGGCCTGTGCCATGGAGCAGTAGGGGATGAAGCTGCCGGTGCTCTTCTCAGAGCCGTCGTCACTGTACACGTGGATCACTCCACTGGATGACGTAGGAGACACCTTATTGGCTGAGGGATGAGAAACCCAGGGGTGAGAAACCAACCAACCAGGAATGTTTCTGAGCAGATCATGATGGCATGACACAGGCAAAACTTTTTTTTTTTTGAAAGAATTAAACACCCACACATTCCACATATTTGTCACAGATCAAGTGCAAATGAGGGGCATTTTTAGAATACTTAGAAAAAAAGACTGAGACTAAAACACTCCCCTTGCATGCAATGGATCTGGTACACACAAACACGTCATTTGTCATTTGCACTAAATCAAATGAGAAATAGCATGCAAAGCAACCAATGAGTGAAAACACTGTTCTGCTCAACAGTTAACAGTACAATCATCACACATGGATACTTTCTGCAACCCTCAGCTAAATAGTTGAAAAAGGACTAATTGTGTGCCTGATATGTTTAAAACAGGAAGCCAGAACACCGTTTCAGGAGGCGTGAAGGTTTGACCGGGCGAAGGCAGGTGAGAAAAAGGCAGATCACAACAGCAGGAGGGAGGGAGCGCTCCCACTTACCCCTCACACCAAGGAGCTGTCCCCGGTGAAGGACCACCGCTACCGTAGGAGGAGGAGGAGGAAGAGGAGGAGGAGGGTGGGACGAGAGCAGAGGAGAAAGAGGACAGTGACAGTTACGACCAAGACTGTCTATGAAAGAGGTGAAACCACAGACGGAGGGTGGAAAAAAAGACGAGGAGTATATGGGGAGAAGTGGGAATAAGCTAAGGAAAGACAGATAAACAGCTCCGCATGTGAGGCTGTGATGATAACTGAAACTGCAGACATCCTGATGAAGCTGCTGTTAGTTTCTGCCGCGTATGAAACTCACGTATACACCCCGTTAGCTGAAGTTCAGGGCCCGTATTCACAGAACATCTTAAGGCCAAAGGTAGCTTTTAACCTGCTGATTTAGGAGCAACTCTTTTTTTAAAAAAAAAAAAGGGTGTGGCAGTCTGAATTTTTAAGACGCCTTAATTTTTGGTCTAAGAGTGTTTCACTAAGCATTTCAGCGCTAAAACCAAACCTGTGAAAAGTTAAAAGTCCTCAAGAGGACTCTTAAGTGGCAAGGGGAAAATCACAAAGGATCCTAAAATGGCTGCTGCTGGCAATCTGCCTCATAATCAGGTCAACATTTCAGAAAGATTTAATAATACAGAGCTTTTAAAAAGGTATCGCCTTCACTGTGAGGGTAGTATGATCATAGCGGAGCTAGTAAAGGATCCCGTCACTTCCCCAACAAACAGAAACAACCCTCTATCAGACGTGGCCACTGCGGTCTAAACACTGAGACTGCTCATATGGATACAAGCTGATTATCAACGAGCTGGACGTAGGTCGACAATTAGCTGCACACTAGGCTAGTCAGTAACTCAGCTCAAGTTAACTTTATTTAGATAACACCTTTTATACAAACATGCAGCCCAAAGTGGTGGAAACAACATGAAGAAAACAAAGAAAAAAGTAATAAATGCAAAATAGACAACAATAAATAAAACATTTGTAAGATTAAAACAATAACAATCATTAGAAATCACAACAATAAAACTATCAAATGTTAAAAATGAGGTGAATAAAGTAAACATAAGTAGACTGTTGACTATTATTCTTTGTTTTATGTTAAATTAGCCTGCATTTTATTTTAAAATCTTTATTTGGATTATTTGGCAACATACCTCCTACAGCATTTATATGTTGACAGAGACCCAAAACAGCCCAACACCCAAGACAGCCAATCACAGCTTCATGAAACACGACATCATCCATAGCAACAGGGTCAACCCCGCCCTTTCTTGAATTGGTTTTAGGAGAAACCTCTTAGTTAGGAACTGTTGGTGACAGTCCTCCTAGTGGTAAGTTAAAATGTTTTGTGAATACAGGCCCAGATCATCTAAAATAATCTAAATAGACAAAAATTTGATAAACACAAGGCCGATTTG